>CM044965.1:3674148-4274148 GCA_024516035.1 Bactericera cockerelli | reverse complement strand
AGACTTATTCTACTCTGATTGAAAGAAAAAAGAAACTAAATGGGCGTTGCTATATTTGTCTGAGCTTATCTCATCCTACTCGTGATTGTAAAAATTATACCAAGTGTTGGCACTGTGGAAAAATTGGACATCATTATAGGGCACTTTGTCCAGACAAGTTTTCTAAAGGTCATGGACCTGATAAATATTCAGAAAATAGAAATTGGGACCTCATTAGAAGTAAACCTAGGTCTAACTCTGCAACCAGATCTAGTTCTGTGCGTGATAAGAAGGTAGACATTAGTACTAATAGTGCATTAACAGGCCAGGAAAATGTGCAAGAGTTTTCCGCTACAACGGCATGCGCCGTAAATACTGTAGTTTTTATGCAAACTGCTGTACTTCATGTAAAAGGCAAGAATAGCAATGAAACTATTAAAGTTCGGGCTATTTTAGATACAGCTAGTAGCCATTCGTACGTAAGTGAAAGGCTGCAGAAGTTACTGGGATTAGAAACTGGTAAAGTAATGCCAATGAATGTTTATACATTTGGGGCTTTAGAACCCAAGCACATGAAAGCTCCAGAAGTGTCTCTAGACATGGTTACAAGTGATTCAAATTTTGAACTGAAATTATTGGTAGTACCTACAATTGTTAGTGCTGATAATAAACTATTATGTGACCGGGAGTTCATTAGGAAGTTAAATGAAAACTATAGCTTAGCTGACCGGTACTTATTAGATAATCCTGAAATGCAGTTTGACATACTCTTAGGAGTTGATTATTATGCCCAGTTTTTCTTGCCAGAGAAAATTAAAGTGAAAGATAATTTGTATCTGTTCAACACTGAATTTGGATACGTATTTAGTGGAACCACCACAGAAAGTAAGTTATCAGAAGATCAAAATATCGCTTCTTCTTCTTTGTATACTAGAACTGAGATAGGTTTAGATTCAACCGATGATGTACGTAAGTTATGGCAATTGCAAACCATCGGAATAAAGGACAATTGTTCTATTGTGGATGACGATCTTGCCTTGCAGACTTTTGAGTCTAGTCTGCAATATAAACATAGTAGATATTATGTAGATTTCCCATGGAAAAATGATACTAGAGACGTTCAGTCCAACTACGGCTTAGCTATAGGGAGACTAAAGTCATTGATCAAAAGACATACTGACGACGGTGTCCTGCAGGTATGCAAGGAAACTTTGACCGAACAGTTGAGTAATGGAATTCTAGAAGAAGTTCCAAATGATGAGCTGGATAGAAGTTCATGTTATTTTCCATACCATGCTGTTATTAAAAAGGACAGTAATACTACGAAGGTAAGATTTGTGATGGACGCTTCGGCCCGTCAAAATCGTTCTAAGCCAAGCCTCAATGACTTATTATATCGAGGCCCCGTGTTACTAGAGAACTTGTGCTCATTGTTATTGAGATTTAGATTACCTAAGTATGGACTTATAGCCGATATTGAGAAAGCGTTCCTTAATATTGGGCTAAATGAAGGTGAACGAGATTTCACCCGAATATTATGGTTAAGGGATGTAAACAAGCTAGTAAGTCCCGATAATATATTAGTGTTACGCCATACCCGTCTGCCCTTTGGTGTGGTGTCCAGTCCATTCTTGTTAAGTGGTGTTATTCGTACACACTTAGCCAAGTATCCGAATGATTCTGTTGTAGAACAGTTACGACAAAATATTTACATGGATAATATTCTATGTGGTGTTAACTGTGAAAAGGATGTCGAAGAATTCGTTCAGAAAGCCAGAAAGGTATTTTCTGACGCTTCTTTAAATCTTAGAGAATGGGCATCGAACCATCCTATTGATTTAAATCCTGAGCTTTGTAATGTTAAAAAAGTACAAAACACCCTGGGTATGCTCTGGGACACTCAGAACGATAAGTTGAGTCTGAAGTTCAACTTTACATACAAAAAAGAACTAATTTGCAAAAGATTATTATTGAGTGTACTTGCATCCTTCTTTGATGTTTTGGGACTTTGGACGCCGATTATTATGTCCCTCAAGCTTCTGGTGCAAAGTGCCTGGATTCAGAAGAAAGATTGGGACGATGAGCTAGAATCACAGGATAAGAGTGAATTCTTGAGAATTGTAGACAGTATGAACTATGTTCAGTCTATTCCTGTATCGAGATACTTAGACACTAGCGATGGTGATGATATATACTACGAGCTTCATTCATTTTCCGATGCGTGCGCATATAGCTATGCATCGGTGGTATATCTTAAAAGTATATCCTCATCAGGTAGGATTACAAGTAACATAGTATTTGCCAAGTCGCGAGTTGCTCCTATGGATAAGCCAACTCTACCGCGGCTTGAGCTACTAGGCGCCTTAATAGCGTATCGTAGTTTAAAATTTGTCCGAGAGGGACTCCAGTTAAAAATTGATAAATGTCTCCTCTGGAGTGATAATCAATGTGTTCTTCATTGGATCACAGGTAATAAAGTCTTACCTACTTTTATTAACAACAGAGTGAAGGAAATCAAGTCAGCACCTTTTCAAATTACATTCAAATATGTACCTACAGGAAGTAATCCAGCCGATATGGCTTGCCGAGGTTCTAATGCCTTGAACCTAGTTAGCAACACTCTATGGTGGAAAGGGCCCTCATTCCTCTCCACTGATACAGTACCTGATTTCGACTTTCCCAGCATGCCCCCTGAGGAAATACAAGTAGCCGAAGAGAAAGGTGTGGCTTTGTTGACAAATAAACATAAATATAAGGTAACAAAACCCTTACCCATTGATGAATCAAAATTCAACTCATTTCACACGCTTGTGAATGTAACTTGTTATGTTAAAAAATTCATTCGATCATGTCGAGGAGACAAGGATGTTAAAGGTCCAATCAGTTATGATGAGTATTCTTCAAGTAGACTGTCTTGGATATTGTATTTGCAATACGAAAGTAGCGCCGCACAAATCGAGTGCATCTTGTCGGGCCAACGAGACAATTTGTGTAAACAGCTAGGCTTAGAGCTGAGTGATAACAAAATACTTATTTGTAAGGGTCGTTTCATAGAGGTAGACAGTAACTCTAGTGAAAAATTTCCTATATACCTACCCCGACATAATCACTTATCTCGACTTATTATTAGAGATATACACAATAAAAGCTTACATTGTGGTGTATCACACACATTAGCCTTGTTTAGGGAAGAATATTGGATGTCTCAAGGTCGTACTGAAGTACGAAGTGTTCTTAGTAAATGTGACACTTGTAAAAGACAAAATGTGAATCCATATAAAATGCCGGATTTCTCTATCTTGCCTAATTTTCGCGTGAACAAAAATATTGCTTTTGAATACGTAGGTATAGACTATTTTGGTCCCTTATATGTTAAGGAAAGCGGAGTAAAGGCTCCTGTGTATGGATTGATCTTCTGTTGCTTAACTACCCGTGCAGTGCACTTAGAGCTTACACAAACTCTAGGGGGTACTGACTATATATTAGCTTTAAGACGGTTTATAGCACGTCGAGGAAATGTCAAACATATCCTGTGTGATAACGCTATGACATTCAAATTGGCGGAAAACGTCATCAATAGCCTTTATGATAACTTGAATAATAAGAAAATCAAGTTCAACTACATAAGTCCACTTCATCCATGGCAAGGAGGCGCTTATGAAAGAATGGTAGGAGTCGTGAAACAATGCTTAAAAAAGACAATAGGTAAGCTATTGTTAACCACTGATCAGCTGAATACAATACTGATAGAAGTAGAAAGTATTGTGAACTCACGACCACTGGGATACTATGGGGAGGAAGACCTCATCATTACCCCCAATCATTTCCTAGGTCTCAAGAGAGATGCTCTCAACAGTCAAGACGGAGACTATACAGAGGACAAGTCTCAAAGTGTAACTTTCAGAAAGGTTGTTGATCTTTGGAAGAAAGGTCATTCTTATTTAGATATGTTTTGGAGACATTGGTCAAAACAATATGTGTCTTGCCTACGTGAACGTAAAGTCACCATGTTTCGTCAGGGTAAAGTTACGAGTGTAGAACCAAAACTAGGCGAGGTTGTTTTAATTAGAGAAGGTAAAACAAAACGATCAAATTGGCCGTATGGTATAATACGGAAACTCTACTATAATCGTCATAATAAAGTAGGTACCGTTGATGTTCAAGTTTCCAATGGTAACATAATTACTCGTCCTGTTAGCTCCCTCTACCCAATGGAAATGGACTAAAAAGTTATTGAGGAACAAATTAATATTTCTGAAGATTTACATTTACTTGAATGTTCATTATCCTTATTATTATTATTATAAAATTTTATTTATTGATTTTTGTTTCTCTGGAGAAGTTCAATTTTTTATGTTAATATTTTTCAATTTTCAGAGATCCGATAGCAGTTTATTTTTCTTTTCGTAGGTCATGGAATATTTATGTTCAATATTTTTGTGTTTAAAAAAGATGAATTAAAATGAAGTCTATTATTGTATTTATTGAAATATGTTAGCAGTATAAGCAATCATAAGTAATTATGAATATTAAGTACTTTCAAGTTACAGAAGATTATTTTAGCTGTATATAAAACCAATGTTTATTAGTACTTTATTCTGTAGGTTATTATGATATTTATTTCTCTCTTATAATTCTTTTTCCTTTTATGGGGGGGAATGTCGCGAACGCGAGGTGTTTTTAATTACTAGTCTGAAATATTTAATTAATAACTTTTGTAAACAAATGACAGACATTTTAACTTTAGGAAATAGGCCTAAGGTTAGTTGCAATCGAGACGCCGACTAGAGGTGTTGCAATTGAGACGCCGACGAGGGCGGAAGTTCAAGTTTTCCTAGAAGCTGCACCGACTAGAGGTGTGGCAAGTAATTTAGACTCCGACTAGAGGAGTACCGAGTTCATTCGTAGTTCCAATAGAGTGACATTTAGATATTGGATTAAATTAGTGAAGTTAAATAGTAGTGATTCAAATAGTCAATCTTTCATTTTGATATAATACAAAGTAATTTTATTATAGTCTGATTTTTGCAATAGTGCATAATCTAGTAAGATAAACAGTTTTGCCAAGTGACATTGATTCGCCTTAATAAACCTATTATCTATGTTTAATTCATAACTATATAAGTACATTGTGAAAGTAATAAATATATAACCAAAACATTTAGAATCCCCCCTTTAGATCCACAAACAATTAGTTTTTATTTTCTCTGTCGTTATCTTCCACGTGTTCGCACCAGGCGAATTCACGACACGCGAGGAACCGTTAGTCAATTCGCGATTAATTTTTTCAAGAAATTCAACCTGAACATGAAAGAGTTACAAACAATTTCTGAAACAATTTTAAAAGATTCAATATATATATTGAAACAACACATTTACAAGTAAAAAAAAAAAAAAAAATAAGGCGAAAAAAAAATGTTTTTTAAATTGATTGTTATGCTGTGATTGTTAGCAACCCACCATATGGTGGGCAGCATGAATATTTGTTAAAAAATAAATATTATTCTTCTTCTTGTAAAAATATAACTTAGCTTAACTTTAATCCTGTTTCATAATGGAGCCTTAAGAAACAATAAAGTTATCATTTTTGTGATGAATACTTTCGTGATGTTACTCGAAATCAAACAGACCACCGACTTCCAGGTTACAAGCCCGCCTTATCGATCAATCTACTGAGGTTGGTTCATTCAGACCAGGTGTTCTTAACCTATGGTTCGAGAACCACGAGTGATCCGCGAGACATCTAAAAGTGAGAAGTGCCATCAAACGTGAACTAGGTAGTTCACGAAAATTTTGGAGAGAGAAACAAATGTTTTATTTATTGTTAACAATAAAACAATGATGCTGTCAGTATTTTAACTTATTGCCAAAGTACACAGCATACCAAGCAGTAAAATACATTATTATTTTTTTAGTGGCCCGCACACATCTGAACGTTTGACAACCCCTGATTTAGGGTGGAAGAGATTGCCACAGGCAATAACCCCGCCCTTTAGGTAGGACATTATTGTTATTTTCTTTTTTACTTATTTATTATGTCATTTGTTTGTTTTTTCTTAATTATATACTGTTACCATTGTACTCTGTCCTCCTAATAAAGCATACTATAATAATATTATAACAATAATACATAATAATAATCGTTAATGGTCCTCAACTTCTGAACGGTTTGGGTGGAAGAGATTGCCACAGGCAATAACCCCGCCCTTTAGGTAGGACATTATTGTTATTTTCTTTTTTACTTAATTATTTTGTCATTTGTTTGTTTGTTTTTTGTTTTTTTTTTTTTTTTTCTTAATTTTTTAATGTTACCATTGTACTCTGTCCTCCTAATAAAGCATAATATAATAATGATAATAAAGTGGCCTAACACATGCTTTGCATTATTGGCCACTTAAACTTGCCATGTTCTTAATTTTTATTTTATTTTAAGTTATTTTTAAAAAATAACTTAAAAAATAAGTTATTTTTTACATTTAAATATTATTTATGAAGGTGAAAGAATTTGTTGAATAAAAAATAATCTTTTGAGAGTACCAAAAAAAAAAAAAAAAAAAAAAAAAAAAAAAGACTAACTGGAAGATGACCCGCTCTCTGTTACCAGGCTTCAGCGACCCGTACTGCATGCTGGGCATCCAGCCAGGCACAGCCAGCCCCCAGGCGTCCAGCCCTGGGTCCCCATGCGTCCCCCTCACGGGTCACAGGCAGGGGCCTAGTTCACGGGCCCTGTCGGAGGGGGGCCTGGATCCCGAAGACAAACGAGAACACCACGAGAAGCTGAGGAAACATCACAGGTGAGGGGGACCGAAATTTATTTTATTTATTTATTTACACTTTATTTTTTTTACAAAACAATCATCATCAACAACAAAAAATATAACAATAAATTTAAAAAAAAAATTAGAAATATGTACAAAAAGAAATGTTAATTTTTATTACAATTGTTTTGTAATCCGGGGCGCAGTTAATGCCTTAGGCATTCTCTGCCACTTAACCCTGGAAAGGTTACACGAAAGGTTGTGTACTGGTAGTCAAGAGAGACACGGGAGAGAGAGAGGAAGAAAGATATAGTGAGGGAGGGAAAAAAAGGAAGGGGGAGAAAGAGGTAAATAGTGAGAGACAAAGAGAGAGGAAGAGAGATATAGTGAGGGAGAGAAAAAAAGGAAGGGGAGAAAGAGGTATATAGTGAGAGACAAAGAGAGAGGAAGAGAGATATAGTGAGGGAGGGAAAAAAAGGAAGGGGAGAAAGAGGTATATAGTGAGAGACAAAGAGAGAGGAAGAGAGATATAGTGAGGGAGGGAAAAAAAGGAAGGGGAGAAAGAGGTAAATAAGGAGAGACAAAGAGAGAGGAAGAGTGGGAGGGATATAATTTAAGTAAAGGGGTAAAGAGAGAGAGAGAAAGAAACATGGAGATAGATATAAAGAAAAAAAAGAAAGAGAGAGATAGAGAGACAGGGGAGAGAGAGGGAGTAAGAGAGATATAGAGGTAGAGAGATAGGGGGAGAGAGAGAGAGTGCAGTGGTAGTCAAGTGGTTAAAGCGCTAGTCTGGTATTCCAGGTAGCGTAGGGATCCGTGGGTTCAAATCCCACCCTGTGCACGAATTTTTCCTCATTAATTTGAGTTTGTGACCACATAATAATAAGACTCTGAGGGTTAGGTGGTAGAAAATGCTTTGAGCATTAAGCTCGCCTGGTGGTTACCTTCCACTTAAGAGTATTATTATTATTGAGAAACGCTTTTCAATTATTTTTTGATCTAGTGTGAAAGTTGCACTTACCAGACGCTTAAGGGTTTAACATTGATGAAAAAGTAAAAGAAAACTCCTAATAACTCAAACATGTCACATAAAAAAACTATCCAGTATGGCTTCCGTGATTACCTTCAAAAGCATGTACAACTAAACAGAAATTATCACAACAACTCAGACTCACTTTACTAAATATTTACTATGCTACTGAGGTCGATTAAAAATATTTTATTTTTTTAAATTAAAACAACGTCCAAGAGTTCATCGAACTCCTGACCTCTCAATTATGTAGAGGTCAGATGTGAGACCACTCTTCACTTGATCAACTGACAAGTATAAAAGAAGAGAATCATAGGGTTGCGTCATCGTGGACGATGGTAGCCAGACAGTGGAGGAATGACTCAGTACTTCTACCACTGTCTTTACAAGGAGGCTAATAATTGACAAGGGCCCCCAGAACCAAGCCAATGCTGGTCTACTCCCCGTTTATAGTCCCCCAGCCAGACTGCTGGTCTACTCCCTGTTTATAGTTCCCAAGCCAGAAGGAAGAGAATGCCGAAGGCATTATCACCACCCTTGATCAGGCTTTGTTTATAATTATTTAATAATTTATTATTATGTTCATTGTATTATAAAAAGTTGTAAATAAAGCTTGATCGAATTGTTTAGAAAGGGCGAAATTTAAAAGGATTTGTTCGAAATGATAGCAAATGTGGAAAGGGATTGATAGAAAGGAAAAGAGAGAAAGAGAGATACAAAGAGTTAAAGAAGGAGAGAGATGGATAAAACGAATGCCTCTTCAGTCTCTAGACATGTACAATTGTACATGTACAGAAAACTCTTGTATACAACTGGAAACATTGGAGTTTCATAACAACCTGTTTGAGTTATTAGGAGTTTTCTATTACTTATTCGTCAATGTTAAAAACCCTTAAGCGTCTGGTAAGTGCGACTTTCACACTAGATCAAAAAATAATTTCTCAATAATAGGTAATAATAATACTCTTTAGTGGAAGGTGACAACCAGGCGAGGTTAGTGCTCAAAGCATTTTCTACTACGTAACCCTCAGAGTCTTATTATTATGTGGTCACAAATTCAAATAAATGAGGGAAAATTCATGCACTGGGTTAGATTCAAACCAATTCGAACCAGGATCTCTACACTACCTGGGTTACAAGACTAGTGCGTTAACCCTCTTAACTACCAGTCTCTACCGATTGTCAATATCTTATTATTATTATTATTATTATTAAATGCTTTTTTAGATACAAAGACATATACAATTATACATTATGTACAATACAAATAATTAGGTATTATAAAAAAAAAATGAAAACAATAATTTATTATAAACAATAAAATGGAAAAAAATAGATAAACACATATATTTATGTCCTAACTAAAGGGTGGGGTTATTGCCTATGGGTGGAAGAGATTGCCACAGACAATAACCCCGCCCTTTAGGTAGGACATTAACTTCGTTCTCTCTTTTTTTTTTTTTTTTTTTTTTTTTTTTTTTTTGTATCTTTGCCTAATCTTGTTGTTTTTCTTTATAATTTCATTGTATTTTACTGTATATATTTTTTGTTCTACCTAATAAAACTTACTATAATAATAATAATAACCCTTAATGAAGTCGTCTCATGTCCGACACCGTAGGACTGAACGGGAAGAACCTAATTAAACTTTCGGGGAAATTTTGGTAATTAAAGACCCGAACATAAACAAGGGACACAATATTCATCGAACATCAGTGGCGGATTTGTGATCTTTCTGCGGGGACAATTGTCACATTTTATTTATACTCCAGCCTCCGTGTCGTAATGGTTGTGACTACTGCCCGTAGTCCAGAGGGCTATGTATGAGTTCGGTGCGGAAAATAAAAAAATGTATGAGTTCGGTGCCGCCTAAAAAAGGTCATGTATGAATTCGGTGCCCTGGTACTTGCCCTGATGATCAGGTAATTATAGTATTTTTTCCTTATAGGCATGGCCTTCAATTAATAAACCGAGGCATGGCCTTCATTGTATTGAACCTAACCCTACTATAAACCCAAGGCATGGCCGTCATTGTATTTTACCTAACCCTACTATAAACCCAAGGCATGGCCTTCATTGTATTTTACCTAACCCTACTATAAACCCAAGGCATGGCCTTCATTGTATTTTACCTAACCCTACTATAAACCCAAGGCATGGCCTTCATTGTATTTTACCTAACCCTACTATAAACCCAAGGCATGGCCTTCATTGTATTTTACCTAACCCTACTATAAACTCAAGACATGGCCTTCATTGTATTTTTAGCCTTCAAGGAGGAAATGGACAGTCTTGCTGAATGTAACTATCTACAAAATCATCTACAAAATTATCTACAAATGATATTCATGTACATCTAATACAACTTCTCACTTTTCTGTTTATACTGACTGACTGACTGATCTACTAACTTAATAACAGCAGGATGAATGTTAACAAGCAACTAGTACATTATAAACAAACAATCAATTTATAAGTCATTAAGACCGCACCGAACTCGTACATCACCTTTTTTAGGCGGCACCGAATTCATACATGCGAAAAAGGTGCGGGTAATCTTCGCACCGAACTCACCTTTTACCGTCCAGAGTTCCCGAGTTCAACTCCCGGCTGGGGCAGACTTTTCGAAGAAAATTCTGTTCCATCCAAACACGTGAGGCTGGCATTTCCGGCCCTACCTAGGCTGGGTGAGGTTAATGTGGGTAGCTGGTACGATTCCCAGCGAATGGAGGGTAAAACCCCCGTCCTAATCCAGGACGTTAAATCAAATTAAATCGTTGGCGTTAGGAAGGGCATCCAGCCGTAAAAAATGTGCCAAAACCGATCAACCTCAACCATGAGGTTGAACAACGGCCACCCTGCTTGAGCGGGATAAGACATAGTAAAAGAATATATTTATACTGTCACATTATATGTCTTTTGTATTTATACTGAATAAAATAGAGAGGTTAGTTGATGGCATGGATAATCAATCAGAACTATTACCTGCTGATGAGAGCAAATAAGCTCGAAACAGCTGTCCAGGTATGTTCTGATATTCATGTACATCTAGTACAACTTCTCACTTTTGTATTTTTACTGATTTAAATTTTTAAAGATGAGTGTTTCACAGCCTTTTTTTATTTCGTAGCTATGAAACAGGAGCTACTGTAGAAGTGTAGACGCTTGTGGTCTGTGTTGTAGCCTGCCCATCCCGTAGTATACCTCCCATCTGTTGGGCGAGAAGTGACACAATACTTCCCATTTAGGTGCTGGGTTAACATCCATCTCTCTATATCTCTCTCTTCCTCTCTCCTGTTTATTCATGTAGATAGGGCCAGCCTCCGTGGCGTAACGGTTGTGACTACTGCCCGAAGTCTAGAGATCCTGAGTTCGATTCCCGGTTGGAGCAGACTTTTCGCACAGAAAATTCTGTTCCCTCCGAACACGTGAGGCTGGCAATTCCAAACCTACCCAGGTTGGGTGAGGTTAATGTGGGTAGCTGGTACGATTCCCAGCGAATGGAGGGTAAAACCCCCGTCCTGTCTAATACCTCAAGTCAGGACGTTAAAACCAAATAGAATCAATGGACATGAAAGGAGCCTAGACATTGGATCTGGGCGTCCATATAATCCTCTCACCACCAAAAATTAGGTATCAATAACTATCTCACGGACACGGAATTATTATTATTATTATATATCATGAAGATAGGTATATTTCAGCAATTTCGATTCCCTCCAAATTATTACTTCAGATATCCTCAATCACCTCGGGGGGGTCTATCTCTGTGAAATTTCGGGTTTCAAATTAAATTTTGAAACCAAGCAGCGCCGACAGCCCCCAAGAGATTTGTGTGGGCCCTTTGGATGAGATTGCTACCTTCTCGAAACAAGGGTTCCAATCAAGTTTTGACATGACGTTTTATTTGTCACTGTTTCCGAACCCCTCGTGAGAATACGGGGAGCTGTTTAGTAAGTAGGTACATATACAGGGTGTAACAGTATTTTAATATCTCTCATAATTAATTACTAATACTATTCATAACACGTCACTAGCACACAAGTACAGGGCGTTACTTTGTTTATCTTTCTCTTGCACAAACAACATTGCTTACACACAACCACAAGTTGCTGAAAAGATGTAAATTATATCTCAGCGCAACATTTTACCAACTGTTGAAAAAAAAAGTATTTTAAGAAAAATTTCAGAAAGCATTTTATACCTATTTTCATGCGTATAAAATGCTTTCTCTCTCTCTCCCTCTCTCTCTCTCTCTCTCTCTCTCTCCCTCTCCTTCTCTCTCTCTCTCCCTCTCTCTCCCTACGTAAAGAAAAGAATCTTTACCTATGCTTCACTCCTCTGTGGTATATTTCAGCAATTTTGATTCTCCAGGAGTCCGAATTATTACAGGAAACTCATAAACCTGCTTCCAACATTAACCTAACCCAGTCTGGGTAGGGCTGGAATGCCAGCATCACGAAGTCTTCACCTCGCTGGACGTTGCTTAACTTTGGTGATCCTAAGAGAACTGGTGTATTCAACACGCCATCAACGCTGGCTCGGGACTCGTATTCAAACATTTTTAGATACGACACCGTTTTTGTGGTTGTGACGGAGAGAGAAAACCCTCTATAGCTCTATATTATTATGGACTCAGATTTCCAAGTCAATATATGAACTAGATATGTACATGTACAAATTATATGTACATTTATGTTCTACATGAAATATTGTATAGCTATAATTATGTGTTTTCCATCGTACATAATTAACTCATCTATTTTATGTGACGTGATCAGGCGCAGCCGGTGGGATAATGTTTTGGGGGTGCTGCCACAGAAATCCGACAAAAATGGAATTTACAGTGTAGCTCTTTTAGTATCTAAAGAGTTTGTTTACCATGCCAATCATAGTAATTATACATTCGTTATTCTAGAAATGTGTGGTGATTTTCGTTGTGCTCTGGTAGTCAAGTGGTTGACGCGCTAGTCTGGTAATCCAGGTAGTGAAGGGTTCGAATCCCACCCAGTGCATGACTTTTTCCTCAAAAATTTGAGTTTGCGATCACATAATAATAAGATGGTGAGGGTTGGGTGGTAGAAAATGTTTTGAGCATTAACCTCGCCTGGTGGTTACGTTCCACTAAAGAGTGTTATTATTATTGTGTACAAACTAGGACTTGAGAAAATCCTCTCTCTTTCTATTTCGTCTGGGGGCAGTTCCGCAAACACCCCCATGTAGCACCGACGCTCTCGACTTTGTCAAGTAGAGCAGGAGGTATCGGAAGAGATGCACGAATATTTGCATGATTAAGGGCGGAATTAATAGACAAATTCTATATCACAAGTCAAATCTATGGGTCGGTTTTCCCTATCTTACACAGTACGCAATCCGTGACTTAGCGCCACAGAGGTATTACAAAAACGTCTATGAATTCCGCCCTAAGTCCCATTAGTCCAGCAGCATGTGCTGAACTGATAATGTTTATCCGCACATACAGGTAGCACTTTAACTTTTTTTAAAACTACTTTCACCATTTTCCCCTCTCGTTCTGTTCGCAGTTTCCGGCTGAGTTTCAAGCGGAAGGACCGCAGGGATCAGCACAGGGACTCCATTAGCTCCGCCGTACCTGCCAAGTTCATTCGGGCCACTTCGGTGAGACCCCAGACTCTCAACCCGAGGTGGAACGAGAAGTTCCGATTGTGAGTAGACCCTTTTTTTTTTCATCATCATCACAGTCTGTCCCGGTAGCTCAGTGGTAAAGGCGGCACTCTGCACTGAGAAAAAAAATTATCCTGGACATTCATCCGGATAACTTACTAGCTAACAAGGATGATTCATCCTCCTTTAAAGATAACTTACTAGCTAACAAGGATGATTTTTTTCTCAGTGTGTGAATCTAGAGGTTCCAGAGGTCGCGGGTTCGAAACCTAGCCGGGACAAGACAAGTTTTCTTCCCATTTGGGATTTTTACCACATAATAATATGTCTTGGGCTTACTGCTGGAATAATGGGACTCTAATTGTCCTAATCGGGCAGTATAAATAAGGGGATATTATTATTATTATCATCATAGGGTGGCGTCATCGTGAACGATGGTGGCCAGACAGTGGAGGAATGACTCAGCACTTCTACCACTGTCTGTACAAGGAGGCTAAAAATTGACACGTGCTATCGACTCTCGCTGGCTAAAAGGAAACCAAGTGAACTTTTGACCTACATAAACAGAATCCTCCTTTAAAGAAGTCTGAATCTGAAATCAAGCGTGCTTGACCAAGGAGATGCCTCCCCGCACCTCCACATCGTTACAAATGTGCTTTGCTTAACCTCCAGACGAACGAAATCTAGAATCTCACATCAATTCCATTCAATGCTCCAGATTCAAAGAGAAATATTGGAGAGGGTTTAATGACTTAGATAATGTGCTTAAATTTTCCTTTTCAAATACTCTGCCTCCTCTTCCTCCTTCTCCTCCTCCTCCTCCTCTTCCTTCTCCTCCACCTTCTCCAACTGCTTTTACTCCTTCTCCTTCCCCTTTTACTCCTTCTCCTCCCTCTTTTACTCCTTCTCGTCCTCCTTCTTTTCCTCTTTCTGTTCCTCCCCTTTTAACTTTTCCTTCTCATCCTCCTTTTACTCCTTCTCATCCTCCCTCTTTTACTGTTTCTTTTCCTCCCCTTTTAACTTTTTCTTCTCCTCTTCCTTTTACTCCTTCTCGTTCTACTCCTCCTCCTCCTCCTTCATATCTCCTCCTCTTCCTTTTAGTCCTTCTCCTCCCCCTTTTATTATTCTCTTCCTCCTCCTTTTATCCTCCTCTTTCTCCTTTTACTTCTTCTCCCTTTACTTCTTCTCCTTCTCCTCCTCTTTCTTTTACTCCTCTTCCTCCTCCTTTTATCCTTCTCTTCCTTTTTTTTACTTATTCGCCTTCTCCTTCCAGCTAATTTTATACTTCTTTTTCATCATGTTCTTCTTTTCTTTTTAATTTCCGTTATTTTCCTCATCATCTATGTTCTATCTTGTTTCCTCCTTCAACACCATTTCTTCTCTCTCTCTTTCTCTCTCTCTCTCTCTCTCCCTCTGTAACTCTCTCCCTCTCCCTCCTCTCTCTCTCCTCTCTCTCTCTCTCTCTCTCTCTCTCTCGCTCTCTCTCTCTCCCTCTAACTCTCTATATTTCTTTCTCTCTCTCTCTTTCTCTCTCTCTCTCTCTCTCTCTCTCTCTCTCTCTCTCTCTCTCTCTCTCTACTCTCCCTATTTTTTCCTCTAACTCTCTCTCTATTTCTCCCTCTCCCTTTTTCCCTCTTCTAATTTCTTCGCCTTACTAAAAAAATACCGATGATGATACTCGAACCCTCAACCTCCAGGAATACAAGTCCCCCACCTTACCGATCAAAGTGAGGTCGGTATATGACAGGAGAATTCATAACGATACAACAGTAGTAGTAACGATAAAGAATATTTGTAAGGAAAAAAAGCGATACACATTACACAAAGTATAGGAAGAAGAACATGAATATAAAATTTGTACCTTTTACAAAGACACATAAGGAGATAGAGAGAGAAAAAGGGGGACTGAACATATAAAATGGAAGAAAGAGAGATGATGGACTGAAAAAAAAATTAAAAAGGGGGAAGAGAGAGAGAGGGGACCAGCCAGGAGATGTATACGTACATAGATAGATAGATAGAACGGGATAAAAGAGAAGAATGATAGAGAAAAAGAATATTGAATTCAATATAATATGTAATTCTTTTTATTTGTACAATAATAATATTTCTTAATATTATCTCTTATGCTTATGCAAACTTCTGAGAAAATAGAGAGAAGGAAAATTTAAGAGAGAGAGAAAAAATGAGTAACAAGAAAGAATAGCAAGAAATTGGATAGAACGAGGTAGAAGAGACAGAAAGAGAGAGATAGAGAGAGAGAGAGTGAGAGAGAGAGAGTGAGAGACAGAGAGAAAGAGTAAGAGTGAGAGAGAAAGAGAAAGAGTGAGAGACAGAGAGACAGGGAAGTAGAAAGTAAAAGAGAGAAAGTGATAGGGAGGAGAGAGACAGAAAGTAATAGAGAAAGAGAGAGAAAAATAATGAGAAAGAGAGACAGAGAGAGAAAGCGTGAGAGACAGAGAGGGAAAGAGAGAGACAGAGAGATAGGAAGGTAGAAAGTAAAAGAGAGAGAGTGAAATTTATTGGGAGGAGAGAGACGGAAAGTTTAAAAAAGAAGGAGAGATTGAAAATGATGGTGAGAAGAGAGACGGAAAGTAAAAGAGAGAAGGAGGGAGTGAAAGTGATGGGGAGAAGAGAGACGGAAAGTAAAAGATAGAAGGAGGTAGTGAAAGTGATAGGGAGAAGAGAGACGGAAAGTAAAAGATAGAAGGAGAGAGTGAAAGCAATGGGGGGGAGAGAAAGATAGAGAATGGAGAGTTACTGAGTAATGTGGGTATATTTGTAATGACACAAAAGTGGTACATAAAAGAAGAAACCTTGGAAAAGTTGTTGAAAACCGACAGGCTGCCAGAGGTCGTAAATTGCGGCACGTGAGAAGCTTACAAAATCTTTCTCGGACATTTTGCAGCCAGGAGTCGTAAAAAACGACGCGTGCAAGGCTTAGAAATCGTCTGGCTAAAGCTTGGATAATCGCTGCCAGAAGTTTGTAGTAAGCAAACGCGGGAAGGGCTTACGAATTATTCTCGAGAAGGGCTTACGAATTATTCTCCGATATTCACATCCATGCAGTAGTCGTAAAAAGTGACCAACACTCAATGTGTACCTATTATGTAGGTGTATGCATATTTTATTCCTAAAATGTAAAATAATCAAATAAAATTTTATGGCTGTATGGAATGGCATTGCCAACCAATGCCAAAAAAGAAAAAAGAAAAAAAACAAAGAAAAATAACACACACCACGGTGGATTGAAGAAGCACACCAGATTGCATTGCGGTAACGTGGGTTCGAATGGGTTCGAGTCTCGGCTGGAGAGGAAATTTACTCATCTATACGTTGGATGTTGGGTATAATAATTCCGTGTCCGTGAGGTAGGTATTGATACCTAAATCACGGTGGTGAGAGGATTATAATATGGACACCCAGATCCAATTTCTAGGCTTCTTTCATGTCCATTGATTCTATTTGGTTTTAACGTCCTGACTTGAGGTAGACTGGACGGGGTTTTTACGCTCCATTCGCTGGGAATCGTACCAGCTACCCACATTAACCTCACCCAGCCTGGGTTGGGCCGGACTAGACAGCCTCATATGTTCTGAGAGAACAGAATTTTCTGTGCGAAAAATTTGCTCCAACTGGTCGAACTCAGGATCTTTGGACTACGGGGAGTAGTCACAACCGTTATGTTTGTTGTCCACTTATAACTCATCATCATCATAATAGGGTGGCGTCATCGTGAACGATGGTAGCCAGACGGTGGAGGAATGACTCAGCACTTCTACCACTGGCTTTACAAGGAGGCTTGTTTGTGCATATGGCTTTACAAGGAGGCTTGTTTGTGCATATGTTTGTACACATGCCTTACGAGTCCACAATAAAGCTTTGATAGTCGTAAAAAGCGACGCGTTAGAAGCTTGCGAAATCTCATTAAATTTTGGTCAATCGCCAGAAGCATCAGGTGTGTTCAAACTTTTCGTTTGGAAGTATCAAGAGGATGTTAAAATGGGCAGATGGTGTCCAATTTAGTGTTAAAACTGTAAAAGTATGGACAATTTGTGTGGTACTATATCTTACGGACCATTGGTGGTGTAAAGTATTATGAACTTTTTATATTGACATATTTGTAGGTAAATGAAAATGTAAATTTATTCTTGTTATAGGTTTTTTTGTAGTACTATATCTTACAGACCATCGGTGGTGTAAAGTATTATGAACTTTTTTATTGACATATTTGTAGGTAAATGAAAATGTAAATTTTTTGATAAACGTTTTTTTGTAACTTTCATCATGTACCGTAAAATATATACAACACCTAAAGGTATTATTAAAGGAAACACTTCTAGAGCTTTCACATGCTTTCATTTCATTAATTTCCCTTCGGAAAATTAAATTTCTTGGAAATGTTCTGGGGTCTTTAGAAAACAAATTTCCGCAGACTTGGCGGTGAAATGGTTGTGTGACCTCTACTCGTGGTTTGGGGGTCGTCAGTTTGAATTTGAGGTCGGGTAGATTTTTATTTTATTAATGTTTCATACATTTATTTTATTATATTAATTTTATTTTCTGTTTGTACTGATTAATGTTAGAAAATAAAAAGTAGTTCTGATATTTTAGTTGGATTAGATTTTCAAACACAAATTCGGCATGAGGTACTCAGCCATGATCTGTAAACACTTGTGGTCTGTATTGTAGCCTGCCTATCCCGTAGTATGCATCCACTCTGATGGACGAGAGGTGACACAATACTTCCCAGTTATCTGCTGGGACAACACGAGCGCACCGGAAGGTATCTCTTACAAACAATTGTGACAAAATTAAAAATAAAAAATTCGGGACGCGGTTTTGAACCTAGCTAGGACCTTCTGCATCGCAAGCGAATACTTAACCACCTATTAGCGCGAGTTAATAGCGCGCTATAGCTAATCGTTTACTGAACTGCACATTGTATACTTATAGTTTTACGGCGAGCATACAAAATTTTAAAAGTATAAAAAGATAATTTTACTTCCGATAAATTTCTTATATTAGAAATCGAAAGTATTGTGTTTGTTTTTTTTCTTAATACTTTTTGCTCCGATTTCAATTTTTTTCATATTTCTGGACGTTTCATAACCTCCTGAGTCTCTTTGTTACAAGCTAAATCTCAGAAACTACTGAACGGATTTTGAACTATAGGACTATACCGTATCTTTGTTATCCTAATATCTTATTTTTGTCTATAATTCCGCCACTGGTCGCTGCTTACATTAAAGCAGCTACTCATTTTTCCGCACGAGGTATGAGTGGGCCCCGAACACCCAAGTACAGATCAGAAAAATCCTGCCCCGCCCGGGATCGAACCCTGGTCACCTTGCGTGCAATGCCTAGTGCGCTAACTCACTCGGCTACAGTGACTACTCCACATCTTAATATATAAATGTCAAAGTCACTGACTGACTGATCATCACTGTTTCTCCGAACTGGTAAGTCCTAGGAAGCTGAAATTTGGTAGGTAGCTTTGTCTTATAGTCTAGATGTGCAATAAGATTTTTTCGAAATTCCCACTACAACACCTGCCATTGGCGAAAAAGGACTTTTTGCTTTCACGGCCAAACGGCCATGCCTCGGCCCGCAAAGCGGGCGACAGCCCGCTAGTACTTAATATAATCCTATTTTAAAAAAAATTAACATTGGTACTAATACATAATATTATCCTATTTAAAAAAAAAAATAACTCTCTGGTGATCATTGTGATTTTGAATTCATCCACATGGACATCATGCCAATCCACGTTCTGCTGGATTTTTACGGTCCCACCCAGGCTGGCTGAGGATAATTTACGTAGCTGGTTTTCTTTATCAGCGAATGGTGGATAAAACCCCCCTCAAGGTTATAAGCGACGTTAAACAAAAATAGACTCCCACTTGTGGAACTGGTACTTCAGTTTTCCTCTCGCTCTCTCAATTGTTTGAGAAAATTAAAATTCTTGGAAATGTCGTCTTGGGAGTCTTCAGAAAATAAATTTCCGTCAACCTCATCTAAATTTTAAATTGTCTTTTGAGTCATTCGTAGGGAAGTAAGAGCCTCTCTAGAAGTTTGTGGCTCTAAAGCAGCTTACGAGTTATTAAGGGATGAATGGACGTTTTTATAATACCTCCGTGGAGCCAAGTCTAGATTTTGCGAATTGTCTTAGGATGGGGAAAACAAATACCGAGTTTTCAAACAATCGTGACCAAATTAAAAAAAAACAATTTTTTGTCAGCACGGGGGGATCGAAACCGGGATCTTCCGCATGGCAAGCGAGTGCTTTACCACTGAGTCAATCGCGCGCTATAGCAAATCGTTTACTGCACTGCACATTGTATACTTATAGTTTTACGGCGCGCATACAAAATTTTAAATGTGAAAGAAGATGATTCATTCACAAAATAAAACTTTATTTGGAACTGCTCTACTCGGCTCTGTTCTAAACACTTGATGTCCGCGTTCACTCAGACCTCGTGAGAAAAAATGACATAAGCATTTAGAAATGTAAAGAAGACCCTTAGTAATGCATTATACATTAACCTAGATAGACGAAATATTGTATTAGTTAGCCATGGGTCCGCCCGTTTATTATTATGTATCAGTGGCTTGATCTATTTTTTTCACTTGTAACATGCGACAGCGGACTTGTAACCTGCAGGCCGGTGGTTCAAGTCCCGGTTTCAGCGTAGATTTAGTAAAGCGAGTTTGAGTAGTTGTAACACAAATATGATAACTTAAACTTTTATTTAAAAATGCTGTGCTACCCACAAAGATTACTTGGATCAAAAAGAAATCATACATTTTATCTTTTAATTATTTCAACTTTACAAAACATTTCTAAAGTTTGGAGCCCAGGAGTTGTTTCCGAACACCCTCTGAATAGAAGAAATTCAAAGTTCAACTGTTCTTTACAATGGAAGAATGATAAGATGAACCCTTAAACTTAAAAGTTGGGAGTAGAAGAAAGAGAGAGTGGGTTGCGAAACTTTAAATCCCTTGCGGGATTTTATGTGGGATATATTTTCATCCCTCGGGAATTTTTAGCGGATGGATGTGTTAAATATTTATATCTGTGGGAGAAAAAAAACAGAAGAACGTGTTCAACAAGACTGTTCATTTGTTCAAGATGGAAAGTGAGTGGGGTAGAGATTAATAATGGAGGGAAGGTGGCAAGAGAGAGAGAAAGAGATAACGAGAGCGAGATAATAATATAAAGAGAGAAAAGAGAGAAAAAGATAAAGAAAGAGAAAAAGATAAAGAAAGAGAAGGAAATTGATCGTAGTCTCTTATTCAGTAGAACCAGCCTCCGTGGCGTAACCGTTGTGACTACTGCCCGTAGTCCAGAGATCCTGAGTTCGATTCCCGGTTGAAGCAGACTTTTCGCACAGAAAATTCTGTTCCCTCCGAGCATGTGAGGCTGGCTATTCCGGCGCTACCCAGGGTTAATGTGGGTAGCTGGTACGATTTCCAGCGTAGCCTGGGTTGGGCCGGACTAGACAGCCTCATATGTTCTGAGGGAACAGAATTTTCTGTGCGAAAAAATCTGCTCCAACTGGTCGAACTCAGGATCTTTGGACTACGGGGAGTAGTCACAACCGTTATGTTTGTTGTCCACTTATAACTCATCATCATCATAATAGGGTGGCGTCATCGTGAACGATGGTAGCCAGACGGTGGAGGAATGACTCAGCACTTCTACCACTGGCTTTACAAGGAGGCTAATAATTGACAAGGACCCCCAGAACCAATTCTTGTTTGTACTGTTCTAAATTTTGTATTTTAATTATATAATTACTTGTTTGTGCATATGTTTGTACACATGTCTTACGAGTCCACAATAAAGCTTTGATAGTCGTAAAAAGCGACGCGTTAGAAGCTTGCGAAATCTCATTAAATTTTGGTCAATCGCCAGAAGCATCAGGTGTGTTCAAACTTTTCGTTTGGAAGTATCAAGAGGATGTTAAAATGGGCAGATGGTGTCCAATTTAGTGTTAAAACTGTAAAAGTATGGACAATTTGTGTGGTACTATATCTTACAAACCATCGGTGGTGTAAAGTATTATAAACTTTTTACATTGACATATTTGTAGGTAAATGAAAATGTAAATTTTTTGTTAAACATTTTTTTGTAACTTTCATCATGTACCGTAAAATATATACAACACCTAAAGGTATTATTAAAGGAAACACTTCTAGAGCTTTCACATGCTTTCATTTCATTAATTTCCCTTCGAAAAATTAAATTTCTTGGAAATGTTCTGGGGTCTTTAGAAAACAAATTTCCGCAGACTTGGCGGTGAAATGGTTACTTATAGTATACTTTTGTATACTTATAGTTTTACGGCGCGCATACAAAATTTTAAATGTGAAAGAAGATGATTCATTCACAAAATAAAACTTTATTTGGAACTGCTCTACTCGGCTCTGTTCTAAACACTTGATGTCCGCGTTCACTCAGACCTCGTGAGAAAAAAATGACATAAGCATTTAGAAATGTAAAGAAGACCCTTAGTAATGCATTATACATTAACCTAGATAGACGAAATATTGTATTAGTTAGCCATGGGTCCGCCCGTTTATTATTATGTATCAGTGGCTTGATCTATTTTTTTCACTTGTAACATGCGACAGCGGACTTGTAACCTGCAGGCCGGTGGTTCAAGTCCCGGTTTCAGTGTGGATTTAGTAAAGCGAGTTTGAGTAGTTGTAACACAAATATGATAACTTAAACTTTTATTTAAAAATGCTGTGCTACCCACAAAGATTACTAACTTGGATCAAAAAGAAATCATACATTTTATCTTTTAATTATTTCAACTTTACAAAACATTTCTAAAGTTTGGAGCCCAGGAGTTGTTTCCGAACACCCTCTGAATAGAAGAAATTCAAAGTTCAACTGTTCTTTACAATGGAAGAATGATAAGATGAACCCTTAAACTTAAAAGTTGGGAGTAGAAGAAAGAGAGAGTGGGTTGCGAAACTTTAAATCCCTTGCGGGATTTTATGTGGGATATATTTTCATCCCTCGGGAATTTTTAGCGGATGGATGTGTTAAATATTTATATCTGTGGGAGAAAAAAAACAGAAGAACGTGTTCAACAAGACTGTTCATTTGTTCAAGATGGAAAGTGAGTGGGGTAGAGATTAATAATGGAGGGAAGGTGGCAAGAGAGAGAGAAAGAGATAACGAGAGCGAGATAATAATATAAAGAGAGAAAAGAGAGCAAAAGATAAAGAAAGAGAAGGAAATTGATCGTAGTCTCTTATTCAGTAGAACCAGCCTCCGTGGCGTAACCGTTGTGACTACTGCCCGTAGTCCAGAGATCCTGAGTTCAATTCCCGGTTGAAGCAGACTGTTCGCACAGAAAATTCTGTTACCTCCGAGCATGTGAGGCTGGCTATTCCGGCCCTACCCAGGTGAGGTTAATGTGGGTAGCTGGTACGATTCCCAGCGTATGGAGGGTAAAATCCCGTCATGTCTATCTCAAGTCAGGACGTTAAAACCAAATTGAATCAATGGACATGAAAGAAGCCTAGACATTGGATCTGGGCGTCCATATTAGTACCTATATCACGGACACGGAATTATTATTATTCAGTAGAAAAACGGGGCGAAAAAGGAAAAAATACAGAAGGATGAGTGGGCACCATCAACTATAAGTACTAGGGTATAGGGTCTGGGGCTCCATTGTGGCCGCGTACTGAGAATGTTTTCTGGTTCTGAAGGTCATTTCTGGCTCAATTGGCCTGTGCTAGTTTATCTTTTTTGTTTGAGCTTTGATGAATTTTAATGGCCGGTTCTATCAAGAAATGACAAAACCTAGCTCGATTAAGAAATGACAAAACCTAGCTCGGTTTGGCTTAATGTCGTAATCACATGATTATATTGGAAGAGAATGCCGAAGACATCATCACCACCCTTGATCAGGCTTTGTTTATATTTATTTCATAACTTATTATTATGTTCATTGTACCTATATAAAAAAATGTGAATAAAGCTTGATCCAATTGTTTATAAAAATAAAATTATAGGCACAATAGCGCTATTTTGATGCATGCTTTTGAAACTAACGTTTCCAATCCTAGATTTGTACCAAACCGAGGTTTCGTGAAGTTGATAGAACCGACCATAAGTAAAGTTCATTATTCCTATTCGAAAATCTAATCTGGGGGGTGGTTTCTTCTGTTTCAGTGATATTGATGACGTCACATCGGACATACTTCATTTAGACATCTGGTGAGTACTCTGAAGACCTTTCAAAATGTTCTAATACGCTCTGTAGCCTAATATTTAGGCCCAAACAATAATGAATGTCCTGATTTATGAATCAGGACCGATATTTTACCTATAAGTCTTTTTTGTTTTTCTTCATCTCTGTTTACACGCAACAATAATGCTGCAATTACGTAAACAGGTTTGAGGAACACTGCATACAGACTAAAGACCTATATCCAGGCCCTCTCTACAGCTTTGTTTAAATTGTTCCAAAGTGATATCGAGATCCAAATTTGCACTGTTACAATAATTATTAAATATTATTAGAGAAGAGATGAGTGGTGATTCCAGGTACACAGGAAAATAGTTTCTTTGTATATGAAAATACTCAGTTAGTGGTCGTTCTCTCAGTGACCAGGTAATGTCACTGAGTATCACACCAGATATCCAGGCCCGTTTTACCGAATAGGAACAGTAGGCTTGTACCTAGGGCGCTAGGCAATTGACATTTTTGGGGGGGGGAACAAAAAAATGGAAAAACAAAATTGTCGTTCTTCTGTCTACATGCATCATTTATTGCTCCACTGTCGAAAGCCGACATCTGACCCAAATCACAGCCGCGACCGGCGCTCCACCAAAACTTGTATTTCAGACTAAATCTAAATTTACGAGGTATAGGCATTGTGGTATAAAAAGGGGCGCTACTCTTCGTTGTGCCGAGGGAGCTGGCAGGATATAAAACAGACCTGGAGATGTCCACATTATCTCACCCAGCCTGGGTTTTGCCAGGAATGTAATCCTCTTAACCTTAACACCACGAAGGGACGAATTATAAATCAGGATTTATAATAATAATAATATCGCTTTATTTATACTGCCCGATTAAGACTATTAAGTCCCATTATTCCAGCAGTGAGCCCAAGACGTATTATTGTGTGGTAAAAATCCCAAATGGGAGGATAACTTGTCATGTCCCGGCTGGGTTTCGAACCCGCGACCTCTGGAACCCCTGGATTCACAGAGTGCCGCCTTTACCACTGAGCTACCGGGACAGACTGTTTTCAGATAAAATAGAATATACCTTGTTTATATTGCCGAGGTAAGACTGAAAAGTCCCTTTACTCCAGCAGTCAAACAGGTCTTTTTTCAAGTGTAAGATAAGCCAGACTGTCCCTGAAGTCGGGCTATAGTGCGCTGTGATTAGTTGAAACTCCGACCTAGGTCCGAATCATGAAACAGGATTAGATTAAGACGGTCTCTAGTAGGACTTTCAACCAATTACAGCGAACTAATGTTAAGTGATAGTGGGTTGGATTACCAATTCCTAAATATTTAAATCCTGTTTCATAATTCGGCCCTTAGAGAAGGGTCTGGCTTATTTTAAATTTAATCTTGTTTTTATAATTCGGCCTTCACCGATGATGATAATATTCCGATTTTCTCGACCCTTTCGCTTCCACAGGGACCATGACGATGAGTCTTCCGTGTTCGATGCCGTGAGCAAACTCAACGAGGTGCGAGGAGTGAAAGGGCTGGGCCGATTCTTCAAGCAGATTGCGCAGAGTGCCAGGTCGGGCAGTCAGGATGATTTCCTGGGCTGTGTCAACATTCCACTTGTGGTGAGAAATGGGGACACGGTACTGAAAGGGTTAAAGATGAAATTATTAACTAAGAGAACCCCTAACCAGGCGCGGTCGGTGTTAAGGAGCTGCAGCACCCCAGGCGAAAAAAAAGTGCTTTTTCAAGTCCTAGCTCGTACACAGTGAAGTATGAAGATGGGGTATGAAGATGGAATTGATCATTGGAAAAGAGAGTAGAGAGACTGTGATAGAAATATTTCAATTGAACTTTTTAAATAAAAGATAATTAATAAAAATCTTTAGAGTTTACCAACCAAAAATTACACATTTCTAGAATAATTAATTCATAATTATAATGATTGGCATGGTAAACAAACTCAAACTTGTTAGGTATTAAGAGTGACTCTATAAATCCCATTTTAGTCCGGTTTATGTGGCAGCACCCCCAAAACATTTTTCCACCGGCCGCGCCTGCTGCTAACTTAAAATTCAAGGGATAGAAGCGTCATTTTGAGTTAGCGGGAAGTTCAACAAGGGCCGAAGTATTCTTTAGAGTTACCGGCATAGTCAATCCATCGGGATTTTGAGCTAGAAAGATTCTATACCTACTGTAAATTTCGAGTTAACTGAAGAAAAAAAAATCCTTATAAAAAAGTTATTTTACCTTATAGATAGGTAAATTTGACCGGGAAATCTTATATCGAGGTTTCTCTGGTATAAATACAGATCCCTTAATAGCCAGGATCAACTGTAATAATAAAGAATCTGTGCGCCTTAGATAAAAGTAGAGGTATGGAAAAATAGGAATCACAACTTTCAGAAAGTTACAGGAACGAATAAATTGAATTTAACTTGGAACTTTACTTATTTGCCTTCTCGATATTTATTAAAACAGGGAGGTAGGACATTGGGCCGTATTGCTTCGTAAGAAGAAGAAATAGCTTTTTCTTTGGTTTAACGTCGCTTTCAACTGCATGGTCACCATTCGCTGGAAACTCACAAACCTGCTACCCACATTAACCTCACCCGGCCTGGGTTTCGCCAGAATGCCTGCATCACGAATTCTTCACCTCGCTGTACGTTGCTTAACTTCGGAGAACCGGATCATACCTCGTACCTTTTCCTTCAGTCTTTTTGCTTTTACTTCGAGTGCACTGATAGTCTAGTGGTAAACGCATTAGTCTGGTAATCCAGGTAGTGTAGGGGTAGAAAATGGTTTGAGCATTAACCTCGGTTGGTGGCTATCTTTCACTAAAGAGTGTTATTATTATTAGGTGCTAGAGGCGATTATGATTTCTATGGAGACCACACACACTTTAAAAAAACATATTATTATAATATTATTATTATTTGCTCACGAACAAATTCTTCATTTTTTATGAATACGGCCCCCATTGCCTCCTTCAAAACAAGGTACAACTTATTTTAGAAGCAAACCTGTAGTAAAATATTTGTTGCAAAACTTGGAAACGAACCTGTCAAAAAGTTCGAAGGATATTTATGTTGAGAAGACTCGAGCCGAAAACTTGCAACTTTTAAAAACGGAAAGTAGTGAAGTTGCTGCAGGTTTCCTACGCTGGCAGACTCTCAACTAAGTTTTCGAATTCCAGACAAATTCAATGGGAAGATATGTTACAAGAACTTCCCGTTTTCAGAATCAACTAGTTATTTAACTAATTCAATAGGAAGATATGTTACAAGAACTTCCCGTTTTCAGAATCAACTAGTTAACTTTTTATAACTACATAATTTCAATAGGTACATTATTAAAAATACTTTATGAGATAATAAGACATTTATACAAATATTTATATTGATTTGTTGACCATCAGAGGCTTAGAGGTGTAGAGGGTAATGAGTTGGAATGAGAAGGCACTGTTTAGATTGATTTAGAAATATATTTGTATGCAGTTTTAGTTTCAGATTAAGATTAAATGATGACAATTTGGTTTGGGTACTTATTACAATGTAGATAAATGTGAAAGTGAGAAGTTCATTTAACAAACATGCAAAGATAATAGTACTGCACTTAGTATGACACGGCGATCACGGCGCACGCTACACACTCCCCTGCCAGTGATGTAATCACGATTCATCGGTGTGGGGATTAGTTCTGGAATCTCTTGGGGAAGTGGACTCTGCGGCCGGATCGTGTCGTTATACTGGTTGGTTGAAGCGGGGGGCTGCGGCTGGTGCAATCTGCCTGGTGCTGTGGTGGGTCGGCAGTGTCGGTCATGGTGTAGGCTGGCTTCAGTCGATCAATGGTGACTGTGGTGTATTTTCCATTGATGTCAATCACGAACGTTCGGGAACTTCTCCTGACGACTGGGTAAGGTCCGTCGTATGGCATCTGGAGGCAGCGTTTGGAAAGCTCTCGGCGGATGAAAACTTGGTCTGCGGTGTAGAGGTCCTTGAATATGAAGTGGGACTTGTCACCGTGCTGTGTTCCGCTGACTGGTTGGAGCTGGCGCATGTGGCTGCGAAGATCTTTGACGAACTCTGTTGTGGGGTCTGGATCATCTGTCTTGGATGTGAGGAACTCGCCGGGAAGTCTGAGTGGTTCACCGTAGACGAGTTCTGCGCTGGATGCCTTGAGATCGTCTCGCCATGCTGCTCGGATTCCAAGTAGGACAGTAGGGAGGATGTCTGTCCAGCGGTCGTTGTGGTGGCATTTGATTGCGGCCTTAAGCTGTCTGTGGAGTCGCTCGACCATTCCATTGGCTGCAGGATGATATGCCGTGGTGCGGAGGTGCTGTGAGCCGGTGAGTGTGCTGAGCTCTTTGAACAGGTTGGACTCGAACTGTCTGCCTTGGTCGGTGGTGATGCGGAGTGGAGTGCCGAACCGTGCGATCCAGTGAGTGTAGAATGCCTTGGCGACGGTGGAGGCTTCTTGGTCTGGGAGCGGGATCACTTCTGGCCATCGTGTGAAGCGATCAACCATAGTGAGACAGTACCGGAATCCGTCTGAGTGTGGCATGATGATGAGGTCCATGTGCACATGTTCGAATCTCTGCGTTGGTGGAGAGAAGGAACCGAGTGGGGCCTTGACGTGGCGAGTGACCTTGGATCGTTGGCAATCAGTGCAGGCTTGGGTCCAGCTGCGGCAGTCCTTGGAAATGAAGGGCCAAACGAATCTCTGCTGTGCGAGTTTGACTGTAGTGTTAGTGCCGGGGTGCGATAGCTGGTGTACCATGTTGAACACAGTGCGTCGGAAAGGTCGGGTGATGTAGGGCCTTGCAGTTGGTGTGGACACATCACAGTAGAGCTTGACACCGGAACCGGGGATCTCTAGTAGTTTGAGTTGAAGTGTGGAGTCGGTTCTTTTGAGTGCTGCTTGTAGTTCGACATCAGTTTTCTGTGAGGCTGCTAGGGACTTGTAGTCGAGAGTCGCATGGATGAGCTCTATCCTTGACAGGGCATCAGCTACGACGTTTTGATCGCCTGGGACGTACTGGATGTCGGTGGTGTACTGTGAGATAAGGTCTAGGTGGCGGAACTGGCGAGGCGAGCATTTGTCTGGCTTTTGGCAGAAAGCGAAGGTGAGCGGCTTGTGGTCCGTGAAGATGGTGAATTGGCGTCCTTCTACCATGTGTCGGAAGTTTTTGACAGCAAGATAGATGGCGAGGAGCTCACGGTCATAGGCACCGTACTTCTGCTCGGCACTGGAAAGTTTCTTGGAGAAGAAACCGAGTGGCTGCCATTCACTGTTGACCAGTTGTTGAAGTGTTGCGCCTACTGCGGTGTCAGAGGCGTCCGTGACAAGCGAGAGTGGGGCATTATCGAGAGGGTGAGCGAGGAGGGTGGCTGCTGCGAGTCGCTCTTTGCACTGATCGAATGATTTGATTGCTTCGGGCGTCCATTGAATCTCTGCCTTGCCTTTGATGTTGTCAGTCAGGAGATCGTTGACTGGTGCGAAGGTGTGGGATGCTCTGGGTATGAAGCGGCGGTAGAAGTTGAGCATCCCCATGAATTGTCGTACACCTTTGGCTGTAGTTGGTCGCGGGAACTGCAGGATATCCTTGACTCTGTCGGGAAGCGGGCTTGTCCCATCCTTGGAAATGAAGTATCCTAGGAATCGGACTTGTTCCTGGCCAAACACACATTTGCTGGGATTCAGGACAAGAGAGTGGTCTTGGAATCGCTTGAAGATGATTGAGAGGTGTGCCAGGTGTTCTTCCTCTGAGTTGGAAGCTACGAGGACATCGTCGATGTAGGGGAAACAGAAGTCTAAGCCTCGAAGAACTTCATCCATGAAGCGTTGGAATGTCTGGGCTGCGTTGCATAGGCCAAATGACATGTAGGGGAACTCAAACAGGCCGAATGGGGTGGTGATTGCAGTCTTGCAGATGTCTTCCTCGGCTACTGGGATCTGATTGTAGGCTCGGACGAGGTCTAGTGTGGTGAAGATTGTTTTGCCTTGGAGAATGTGGGCGAAGTCTTGTATATGTCTCACCGGATACTGATCTGGAATGGTGCGGGCATTGAGTCCTCGATAGTCTCCGCAGGGTCGCCAGGTGTCGGCTTGCGGCTTCTCGACCATGTGGAGGGGTGCAGACCATGGACTGTTGGAAGGTCGAGCAATGCCTAGTTGTAACATTGCGTCGAACTCCTTCTTGGCGGCCTTGAGCTTGGCTGGTGCGAGACGCCTTGGTTTGCTGGCAACTGGAGGACCGGGAGTTGTCTCAATGAAGTGCTTAGTGTTGTGACGGATGATGCCTGGAGTACCATCGGGGCGTGTGATGTCCTTGAACTGCTGGAGGAGCTGGTGGTACGGAGAGGCTTCGGAGACTGTCTTGACTGACGGGATATTGGATTCAGCAACATGTCCTTGGGCAGTGAGGTGAGTGGTCCCATCAAGTAGTCTGTGGTTCCGTAGGTCCACTAGCAAATTAAAATGGTGGAGGAAATCTGCGCCGATGATTGGCTTCGAAACATCTGCTACTACGAACCACCAGGTGAAGTCGCGCCGGAGTCCAAAGTTCAGTGACAAGGTGATGGTGCCGTAGGTGTTGATGTCCGTGGAATTGGCTGCGGACAGGATGTAGTCGGTCTTCTCACGTCTACCAGGTGCTGCAGAACGTGGGAAAACGCATAAGTCGGCGCCAGTGTCAATGAGGAACTGCAACTTGGTTGAATGCTCTGTGACGAAGAGACGGCGGGGCGTAGGACTCGACTGAGAAGCCGTCATGATCAGCGGTCCGTGGCGTTTCCCTGAAACTTGCATGGCTGCTCACATTTCTTTGCTTGGGGTCCAAAGCGCCAGTGGTACCAGCAAGTGTCTGTGCGTGGCCTGGAACTGCTGCGGCCTCGGGACTGGGAACGGCTCTGGTATCTGTCACAGGCTGGGGATTGACTTCTGCTCTGATGGTTAAATCGTAGTGATGCAACTTCTTGACGGAGACTGGCAATTTCTTGACTGAAGTTGGCGGCAAGTTGGTTGAATTTGAGGGCAAGTATGTCATCAGCCCGTGGTATTGAAGTTTCTGAGACTTGGGGCACGAATGGGCGAGTAGCTTCTGCGATGTTGTCTGCGTGAGTTGCGAGCTCTGTGAGGTTCTTCTCCTTGACAATAGCTAGGGCAACTTGGACGGGCTTGGGGAGGCGGCTCATCCACAGCGTTTTAAGTAGAGAATCGGACACTGTTGCGTCTGCGAGGTGCTGCAGGTGGCGGAGAAATTGAGAAGGTTTTCTGTCGCCAATTTCCTCTCGTTCCAGGAGTTGTTTGGTTTTCTCTTCTTGAGTCGCACTGAGACGTTCAATGAGCTTTTCCTTGATGGAGTCGTAGGCCTTGTCCTGGGGTGGATTGAGAATGACATCCTTGACTTCGGTGGCGTATCGGCTCGGGAGTGCAGAAATGATGTAGCCGAATTTGGTGGAATCTGCTTTGATGCCGGAACCAGTGAAACTTCCTTCCACCATTGCAAACCAAAGTTGAGGGTCAGATTGGATGAATTCTGGGAGTTTCACAGTTACTCTGGACACTTCAACGGCGGATGAATTGTTCTTGTTCTCCTCAGGCATGGTTGAAGCTTGGCTAGGGCTGGGAGCTGCTGAAGGCTGGAGGTTGGCTGGTTGCTAGGGTTGTTATTCAGGTCGGGGTCACCACTTGTAGAGGGTAGTGAGTTGGAATGAGAAGGCACTGTTTAGATTGATTTAGAAATATATTTGTATGCAGTTTTAGTTTCAGATTAAGATTAAATGATGACAATTTGGTTTGGGTACTTATTACAATGTAGATAAATGTGAAAGTGAGAAGTTCATTTAACAAACATGCAAAGATAATAGTACTGCACTTAGTATGACACGGCGATCACGGCGCACGCTACAGAGGGTTCAAATTTAATGATGGTCTCTATCCAACTTTAGTTGAAAAGTTGGGTTGTTCTGAACCACATATTTCTATTTGCGATGAACCATCATGAGAACTTGGGCTTTTTCTTTATAAGCCATTAATTCAAGCTCACCTTGCTTGTTAGTGTATGGACACAACGGAGACCCATACCCTGGACCCTGGGGTGGAACCAGTACCTCGTAAAATAATCTAACCATGCTATTGAATGTAAGCGGCCTCAACGAAGTCCCGAAAATTGTCTATATCAAGCTGTAGGTACCAGGGTCTAGGGTCTAGGGTAAAGGCCAGGGTCGGCCGACGACTTAGGGTTGGCTAGTCTGTTCTCTAGCGAGACACACTAGCAAGTAAAGTAAGTAAGTCTCCCCGTTGAATGTCCCCCAACCTTCCTCTGAGTAACGAGATTTCCGCCCTTTCGCTCCTCCTTGCCAGGATATTCCGTCGACAGGGCTGGACTGCTGGTACAAGCTGGAGGCGCGGACCAACAGGTCCAACATTCAGGGCCGGATCCGTCTGAAGTTGTGGCTGTCCACCAGAGAGGACCGCGGCACGTCAGAGGAAGACAACTGGAGCGACATTCGACAGCAGGAGAAACTCTACTCCATATTCATCAAACATGAGATGTCCAAGATCACAACGGTGAGTCCCTGTTTTACTTCCGAAAAATTTCTAATATTACAAATCGGGAGTATTGTGTTCTTTTTTTTTTCATCCATTTTTTTTTTTTTTTTTTTTTTTTAAAGATGAGTGTTTCACAGCCTTTTTTATTTCGTAGCCATGAAACAGGAGCTACTGTACACGCTTGTGGTCTGTGTTGTAGCCTGCCCATTCCGTAGTATGCCTCCTCTTTGATGGACTAGAAGTGACACAATACTTCCCATTTAGGTGCTGGGTCAACACGAGCACCGGAAGGTATCCTTTACAAACAATTGTAACCAAATTAAGAATACAAATGTCGGCACGGGGGATCGAACACGGGACCTTATCGAAGAAGAAAAACAGAAAATAAATGGATGAAATATATACAAATAAAATATATTTTCGGGGTTAAGGGACAGAAAATGCCTAAGGCATTAACTTCGCCTCAGATTACAAGACAATTGTAAAAAAAAATCTTTTAAGCGCTTTAACCTTGTCGACAAACAGGTCACGCCGATTCCCTAATTTTAAATCATGTTGTAGAGTTTAAGAGCTCTCAGGTATTGGAGCATAGAATCCACAAATTTAAATAATGTTTTTCTTTGTATTATTTTTTAAATATTTGTAAGTTATTTTTCCTTGTTGATAATTTATTATTGTTTGTTTTGTATAAAAATAAAGTGTTAATAAATAAACAAATATACTAGGTAACTCAAAGTCGGGGTTATTATTACCTTCTGCAATCTCTTCCTCCAAACTCGTCCACCCAATAATTGGAACGTGTAACCTATTCTAAGGGTTGGGTGGAAGAGATTGCCACAGGCAGTAACCCCGCCCTTTCGGTAGAACATTAGTGTTATTTCTTTATACTTATTTATTTTGTCATTTGTTTGTTTTTTCTTAATTTTATACTATGAACATTGTACTCTGTCCTCCTAATAAAGCATACTATAATAATAATAAGTGATACTGTCCACTACCAGCATGTTAAGAAAAGTTTTATCTCAAGAAGATTGAATACCTTCCTACAATATTCAGTCCTCTACCACCAGCACTGCAGTGTAAACAACTTACCATCTCCTCTCACAAGAAGACCAACATTGAAAGATAATTTTTCATCAATTTATTGTTAAAACTTATGTGTTGCTTTGATAAAGCCCATGTACTGTACTTACCTTTATAAATAAATAAAGTTTTTTTTTTTTTTTAGCATTGTTCCAACGAAGCAATTTGACAAGCTCCACTTACAAGAACAATGAGAAGAAGTAAAGATAGTGAGAGAAAAAAAAAAAAAACAATAATAACAATAAAATCAAGTTGGTACTAATCCTAGCATCTCCTTACATAGTATTTTATAGTGAGAGGATTTCATTGTAATAGTAATGTGTTTTATTTGTACATAAATACATAAAGTACATGATACAATGGTTAATATTAATATTAATCCAATTGTGATGAATAATGATTGAAAAGTAGCATAGCTGCAATACATGGTGAATTGAGGCTTTCGAGTTTCTTTCGAGTCTGAGTCCCACTCTACTAAACTTTTGATTATATTTCAAAGGTAAAATATTTCTTTCAACTCATTACCGAGAGGAAGCGTGCCTCTGATGCTCGAGCTATTGCCCCTAAACAGGGCTTTCGAGTAAACAGGGACAGTTTTTAATGAAAAAGAAATTATAATCTTGATAATAATAATATATGATTGTCCCCCCCCCAGGGCCCGTGGAGTGGCGAGCTCCCGTACGTGGCCCTGAGCATCCTGCACCAGCACGCCATCCAGGGCGACATCACCGAGCTGCAGGCCGCCACTATCCGGTGGCTGTCGTTCAGCAAGGTGCCCGGGCTGGAGCCGAAGATCCTGTGCAAGATCCTGGCCACCCTCGAGAACTTGTGGTCCCATGAAACACTGTCGCGAGAAGAGGTAAGACTGTGCAACACTGTCGCGAGAAGAGGTAAGACTGTGAAACACTGTCGCGAGAAGAGGTAAGACTGTGAAACACTGTCGCGAGAAGAGGTAAGACTGTGTGAAACAGTGTCGCGAGAAGAGGTAAGACTGTGAAACTCTGTCGCGAGAAGAGGTAAGACTATAATAATAATACTCTTTAGTGGAAGGTAACCACCAGGCGAGGTTAATACTCAAAGCATTTTCTACCACCTAACCCTCAGAGTCTTATTATTATGTGGTCCCAAACTCAAATCAATGAGGGAAAATTCGTGCACTGGGTGGGATTCGAACCAACGGATCCCTAAATTATATGGATTACCAGACTAATGCGTTAACCATTTGACTATCAGTGCACTTTGAAGCACTGTAGCGAGAAGAGGTGAGACTATGAAACACTGTCGCGAGAAGAGGTAAGACTATGAAACTCTGTCGCGAGAAGAGGTAAGACTATGAAACTCTGTCGCGAGAAGAGGTAAGACTATGAAAAAATGTCACGAGAAGAGGTAAGACTATGAAACTCTGTCACGAAAAGAAGTAAGACTATAAAACACTGTCACGAGAAGAGGTAAGACTATGAACCACTGTCGCGAGAAGAGGTAAGATTAAGAAACATTGTCGCGAGAAGAGGTAAGACTATGAAACTCTGTCGCGAGAATTGAATTGAATACTTTTATTTATTTGTACAATAATGATATTACAAACAATACATCTCCTATAAGCTACGTCTAACTTCTGAGAAGATGTAAGACTATGAAATACTGTCACGAGAATTGAATTAAATACTTTTATTTATTTGTACAATAATGATATTACAAACAATACATCTCCTATAAGCTAAGTCTAACTTCTGAGAAGATGTAAGACTATGAAATACTGTCATGAGAAGAGGTAAGACTATGAAACACTGTCGCGAGAAGATGTAAGACTATGACACACTGTCGTGAGAAGATGTAAGACTATGAAACACTGTCGCGAGATGATGTAAGACTATAAAACACTGTGACGAGAAGAGGTACAAACAATACCTCTCCTATAAGCTAAGTCTGAATTCAGAGAAGATGTAAGACTATGAAATACTGTCCCGAGATGATGTAAGACTATAAAACACTGTGACGAGAAGAGGTACAAACAATACCTCTCCTATAAGCTAAGTCTGAATTCAGAGAAGATGTAAGATTATGAAACTCTGTCGCGAGAAGATGTAAGACTATGACACACTGTCGTGAGAAGATGTAAGACTATGAAACACTGTCGCGAGATGATGTAATACTATGAAACACTGTCTTTTTACCACACTTGGGATCGAACCACCGACCTCCCATATTACAAGTCTGTTGCCTTTTTGATCACGCCTGTAAGATAGACTTTTTTTACAACTTGTCTACAAATAGAAAATCTCTTCTACAAATTGCTTTATAATAATACTCTTTAGTGGAAGGTAACCAACCACCAGACGAGGTTCAGCATTAATATCGCCCACATTTGACGCTCTACGATTGTCTACAAACAGAAAGTCTACCCCTGTAGCCCAGTGGTATAAAGGCGGCACTCAGTAAATCCAGAGTTCACTTGGCCCTGACAGGTTATCCTCCCATCTGGAATTTTTAACACATATTAATGGGTCTTAGGGTTACTGCTGGAATAATGGGACTAGTCCTGGTCGGGCAGTATTAATAAGGCGATATTATTATTCTAATCTCGGAGTTACTGAGGTAGGTCAAGGAGAGTATAGTAATTATACCACTTGTAATAGGTGTGCATGAAAAACATTCTTGCCTTACAACTGGGCGATCCATGGTCCTTCTAAATGCGCGATTTTTTCTATATTTTTTTCAGAATTTTAGTGGCGCATAATTAGTTTGTTGCAAAACTGATGAAATACGTATAGCTATAATAACTATTGCTATAGTAACTATGTATGCATGTGTGTATGTAAATATGTAGGTAATTCATGTAGAATAATGTTTTTCAAAAAAGCTGCATCAAACAAGGTTCGTGATTTTCCGAAACACGCAGTTTTGTTGACTTTTGAAAACTTGTTGTTTGCGACATGAAAAGTTTCCTGGTATGTTGTGTGTATATGGATGCTAAATAGGGCCTCCCCTTTTTCTCTTTTTCTGGTTTAATTTTTCTTTCTTTTTTCTTGCTCTACTTTTTGAATTTGGTCCACTAGGACTACGCTAAATAATAATAAAAAAAATCGGTGTGTATGAAACTGTAGGTACCAGAGTCTATATTTAGCTGTAGGTACCACGGTCTATATCAAGCTGTAGGTACCAGGCTCTAAATCAAGCTGTAGGTACCAGGGTCTATATCAAGCTGTAGGTACCAGGGCCTATATCAAGCTGCAGGTACCAGGGTCTATATCAAGCTGCAGGTACCAGGGTCTATATCAAGCTGTAGGTACCAGGGTCTATATCAAGCTGCAGGTACCAGGGTCTATATGAAGCTGTAGGTACCAGGGTCTATATCAAGCTATAGGTACCAGGGTCTATATGAAGCTGTAGGTACCAGGGTCTATATCAAGCTGCAGGTACCAGAGTCTATATCAAGCTGTAGGTACCAGGGTCTATATCAAGCTGTAGGTACCAGGGTCTATATCAAGCTGTAGGTACCAGGATCTATATCAAGCTATAGGTACCAGGGTCTATATGAAGCTGTAGGTACCAGGGTCTATATCAAACTGTAGGTACCAGTGTCTATATCAAGCTGTAGGTACCAGGGTCTATATCAAGCTGTAGGTACCAGGGTCTATATCAAGCTGCAGGTACCAGGGTCTATATGAAGCTGTAGGTACCAGGGTCTATATCAAGCTATAGGTACCAGGGTCTATATGAAGCTGTAGGTACCAGGGTCTATATCAAGCTGCAGGTACCAGAGTCTATATCAAGCTGTAGGTACCAGGGTCTATATGAAGCTGTAGGTACCAGGGTCTATATCAAGCTGCAGGTACCAGGGTCTATATGAAGCTGTAGGTACCAGGGTCTATATCAAGCTATAGGTACCAGGGTCTATATGAAGCTGTAGGTACCAGGGTCTATATCAAGCTGCAGGTACCAGAGTCTATATCAAGCTGTAGGTACCAGGGTCTATATCAAGCTGTAGGTACCAGGGTCTATATCAAGCTGTAGGTACCAGGATCTATATCAAGCTATAGGTACCAGGGTCTATATGAAGCTGTAGGTACCAGGGTCTATATCAAACTGTAGGTACCAGTGTCTATATCAAGCTGTAGGTACCAGGGTCTATATCAAGCTGTAGATACAAGGGTCTATATCAAGCTGTAGGTACAAGGGTCTATATCAAGCTATAAGTACCAGGGTCTATATCAAGCTGTAGGTACCAGGGTCTATATCATGCAAGCTGTATGTATCAAGACGTCCCGAAAATCGTCTATATCTAGGTATAGGCACTATAGGGTTAGCTGGTAGAAAATGCTTTGAGCATTAATCTCGCCTGGTGGTTATCTTCCACTAAAGAGTATTATTATTATTATTATTATTATAGGGTATTGGGTTCAGGGTATAGTTCTAGGCCCAGGGTCCTTGCTGTGGCCACCTACTTACTTTCCTATTTATTTGGCCCACAGGAAGACTGGCTGGCTGACTCATTCAACATATTCCTGGACTACTCCCTACAGCTGGTCAAAAAGCACCGTCGCCTGTTTCCCCCCCAGCATAGACCCTCCATGATGCGCCTGGAGAATCTATTGAGGTAAAATGAGGGATAATCTATTGAGGTAAAATGAGGGATAATCTATTGAGGTAAAATGAGGGATAAAACACTAATGCCCGGGTCAAGATGCGCCTACCAGGTCCCCCGGCTCATGTAGATTTAAGGTCACTTGATCAATGTCTCTTCAGGAAGCTTAGTGGTAAAGCCGATATTATTATTATAATTATAAATTCTCACAAATCATAGACCTCCAAATTGATCATGACGCCTTATATCCACATGAGCTGGGACCCAGCAGTCGTGTCTCGACCTCTTCCCAAACTTCTTCCCAACTTCTCCCCTTAGCATCCTCGATCACAAAATTTCACTACTGAAATGAATTGTTATTTTGTGACGACACTACAAATTTTCAAGAGCATTGCTTTAATAAATACTAGTAGTCCTGCGAACTGTAAACCTCACACAAATTCTATAATCAAATTTAAAATGTCATATCAAGCAAGAAAGTTGTCACAAAAGATCTCTCTAACGTCTCAGTGACAAAGAGCTTTCGTAGCCGATAGCCCTACCTTTACCAATACCTTTACCAAGCAAGAAAACACCGAGACCTTTCATTCAATACCCCACTCGATAGGTTTTGATTAAAAAATACTTCCGATTTCTAATATTATAAATTTCTCGGAAGTAATATATGAACCGGCCCACTTTTGGGCGCCTCGATTCCCTATTCCAGAGTCCTCGGCATGCTGTCCACGATGAAGGCCTACTGGAAGTGCTGCCCCTTCAACAAGGAGATCAGGGGCGAGATCATAGCCGCCCTCAAGAAGGGCACCCTCGAGCTGTACGAGGAGAACCACAAGCAGATAGCAGGGCTGAGGGGCGACCCGGACCTGAGGATCAAGGGCCTGGTCAAGCTGACCACCAGCATCATTGTGGACCTGCAGACGGGGTTCGACTACTATAATGGCGTTTTTGAGAGGTAAGGTTGAGAAAATCTGGAGTTTTTTTTATTTATTTTTTTTTATTTCCAAGAAATTTCTAATATTAGAAAAACGATTGGTAACGGTTCCGGATGCACTGTCTATAAATGAGAGAGATAGTTTTTTTTTCTGGGTGGAAATCCTACTCCCCAAGTTAAGGGTGTCTTTAAAAGATTTTTCCCCTATCTACCTCTTAAATTTTTTTATTAGAAATCAGAATTATTGTGTTCTTTTTTTTATAATATTTTTTGCTCTGACCTTTTTTTTTCATATTTCTGGACGTTTCATAACCTCCTGAGCCACTTTGGAGTTTTTATGTGCATTTATTATTTTTTAGTACAGGTAGATATAAATAACAAATTGGATCAAAATAGTGATTTACGATGATTAAAAACCAAATTTTAATGAATGACTACTTATTTTTAGACAAACAGACGAAATGCAAATCGTCCAGTACCCAAGTTAAAACAGAACCTCATTAGCCAAAATATTCATAAAAGACAAAATATACTCGTACACCTAATTAGGTTTGATCAATGGTGGTTGTAAGGCCCATGGCAATCTCTACCAAACCATATGCGACCCTTCATATAAAAAAATATGGGAGGCAAGATATTTGAATGCAAGATACCTAATAATACTGAAAAAAAAATAAAAAATAATAATAACACTGATAACGATTCCATTGTCTCTTTTCCAGTACGAACGGTGTTCCATATTTTTGTGCTGTGTACAAACAGTTTGAGAAAATGGTAAGTTGATGTTACAATAGCTCCGCTTAATATTTTAACTGTGATTTGATACTTTTAGTACAGTTTCTATGATTTTAAAATGATACTTTTATTACTGTTGACACATTCTTTATGAATTTTTACCAACTAATAATAGATACATCTTGGGCTTACTGTTGGAATAATGAGACTTATTAGTCCTAATCGGGTAGTATAAGACGATATTATTATTTTTATTATGTAGGTAACCAACATGTGAGAGCGAAAGAGAAAGAGAGAGCTCGAGTGTAAAAGAGAGTAAGAAAAAAACATGTCCTTGGATAAAATATGCTTGTTAAAAAACACAACAGACTTATGTTTACACGATTTATGTTTTATCTTTACAGGGAAATATTTTTATTACCTTTTTATCTCTTTTTTAACTTCACACTGTTTTCCTTGTTTTTGTTTCAAATGGACATTCTGAGAGAAAGTTCTAGAGATATGGCATTTCTGGAGATTTACAGCTTTTACAGTCATTTTTATGAACACAGCTTGGAACTTTAGAACCTTTATGAATCAATGAATCAAATTAAAACAGTGGTTTAAAAAATTAAGTAGCGATTGCTTGGTTTTAAGTTAGTTCATAATTAAAATAATAATAATAGTAACACTCTTGGTGACCATCAGGTAACCACCAGGCGAGGTTAATGCTCAAAGCATTTTCTACCACCTAACCCTCAGAGTCTTATTATTATGTGGTCACAAACTCAAATTCATGAGGAAAAATTTCATGCACTGGGTGGGATTCGAACCAACGAATCCCTACACTACCTGGATTACCAGACTAATGCGTTAACGACTTGACTATCAGTGCACTCGAAGTAAAATACCTTTTCCTTCAGTATTTTTGCTTTTACTTCGAGTGCATTGATAGTCAAGTGGTTAACGCATTAGTCTGGTAATCCATATAATTTAGGGGTCCGTTGGTTTGAATCCCACCCACTGCATGAATTCCTCATTAATTTGAGTTTGTGACCACATAATAGTAAGACTCTGAGGGTTAGGTGTTAGAAAATGCTTTGAGCATTACTTAACCTCGCTTGGTGGCTACCTTTCACTAAAGAGTATTATTATTATTTGCTCAGGAACAAATGCTTCATTTTTAATAATACTCCCCACTGCCTCCTTCAAAACAAGGTACAGCTTATTTTAGAAGCAAACCTGTAGTAAAATATTTGTTTACCAGACTAGCGCTTCAACCACTTGCCTACCAGAGCATAATTAATACCTGAGGGTATATTTTCAGTTCATAAATAAGACTGTATATGACTAAATTTTCAACGTTGATTGTTCATAAATTTAATAAAAAGAGAGATAATATGCGTTTCCTAATCGTCGGCTAGCAAGAAGTTTTCTAGAAATTCTTGAGCATGAAGGAAACCTTCGTCTTACCGGCAGCTGCGTACTATCTAATGGAATAATTAGCTAATGATCTGTTAAGCTGCATACTATCTAATGGAATAATTAGCTAATGGTCTGTTAAGCTGCATACTATCTAATGGAATAATTAGCAAATGATCTGTTAAGCTGCATACTATCTAATGGAATAATTAGCTAATGATCTGTTAAGCTGCATACTATCTAATGGAATAATTAGCTAATGGTCTGTTAAGTCAAATTGACTGATTAGTCTGTTGTTTCCAGTCTTTCATGTAAGGATATTGGGTTTACTAGTGTTCTCCTTGGACTAGCGGTAGCATGTTCCGGCTTGCACTCCAGGGGACCCGGGTTCGAATCCTTGCGGGGTCGGCATTTTGTCGGCTCTTTAGTTTGGATGTCGGGGCATACTTAAGTCCAAGTTCTCTTATTCCTCTGTATACAGCATGTCCCTCCACGTTGTCATTCTACTCACTTAATTGCAACAATACAATACAATACTCTGTTTATCCTTTAAAATATACAATAAATAAAGAGGTGCTATATTAAATTGTTAGCATAATGGGACTCCCTGTCTCGAGCCGACAGTCTAAATAAAGCACTACTATACTATACTATCCTGCAAGAATGAGACTAAAGAGTCCCTTTACTCTCACAGTCTAAACAAAGTCTCATTTATTGATGTAAGCAGTTTTAGAATTCAACGCCAAAATAAAATTTGAATCAATAGGTAGTAAATATAAAGTTAATTGCTCACATTTAAAGGTAGTAAACGGCATCCATTTTTTCTTGTGCTGGTAATGCTGCCATTATACTTGCAGCATTACCTTGCTGTATGATGAGACTTATTTTTTTTTGTTTTAAGTATGTTTTGGTCCTTACGTCACCACGTCTGAATCATTTTCTTTCCTATTTCATCAATTTGAATCGATCATTTAACAGATCATTAGCGAAGTCTTTGCAACGGGCGGTTAGCGTGTACTTTTCTAGCTCCCTGCTTCCGTAAAAAGAAAACTCTTTGTAAGAAAAATAATACAACATGCTTGTTCGCCAGGTTGCTCGGGACTTTGTCAAGTTAATGGAAAGTTTAAAGGTAAAACAAAACACAAGCTAGAAACGCAAAGTTTACAAAAAAATGTTTACCGACTTTGTTGTCCCATACTTTAGTGTACAGAATTTCGTATAGATGCAGTATGTTGTTATAAAGCTTTCGAAATACAGGGTGAGTTTATGAGAAGGAGCCAAATTATGAAACTTGGGGCCAAATTATCAATTTGAGGGCCAAATTATGAAACAGAATTAGATGTCATGGTAAGTGGACGTTGTCCGTTAACACGCCCTCTCTAGTGGGAATTTCAACGAATCACAGCACACTATAGCCCGAGTTAGGGATAATGTCCACTTAGATTAAGTCTAATCCTGTTTCATAATCCCTTATGAGAAGGGAGAGACCTGGGAACAAAATTATGACACAGGATTAGATATAATCTTAAGTGGACACTATCCCTTCACAGGCCCTGCAGTGAGAATTTCAACCACAGCGCACTGAATCTCCACTAGAGGGCATGTTAACGGATAGTGTCCAATTAGATTAAATCTAATCCTTTTTCATAATTTGGCCCTTCTATTTCATCTATTGCATGGATTCGCCGAAAACGAAAGACTTACTGCTTTTTTAGAGCTCCGTAAAGAGGGGGAAATTTGCATGGATTTTTCCTCATATATTTTGACCACATACTAAAAATTAGCGTTAACCGTTAGTCGTATAAACTCTGTTTCGTGTTAATATAGGCCGGTTGGCTGGCGCTATACTTGACGAGCGCTGTCCTCCCGGCGAGCTTGATTATAGCTGTCTTGCATTGACAGTCCAAAGCCTGAATTAATGAACGACACTAAGGGCGGAGTTAATAGACGTTTTTGTAATACCTCTGTGGCACTAAGTCACGAATTCATGCACTGGGTGGAATTCGAACCAACGGATCCCTACGCTACCTGGTTTACCAGACTAGCGCTTTAGCCACTTGACTACCACAAAAGTCATCAAAAAAAAACTCTATGACTCACCCTGTATGTAAAATTATGTATTTTATTATGTTGCAGCTTCGTTAAAAAAGTTACTAATGATATCGTTATCTGCAAGTTTTTTTATATATCGTGCAATACACAATTAAAGAAGTTAGAGTTTCATGATGAAATTTTTCCTAGTCGAAAAGCGACGAGGGGTGAGATATTGTTGAAAATTGCAGAATTAACCTTGTTGTTGAAATATCTATCTGCAGAATGTACATAAAAAAAGTATATAAAAAAATGTACATAAAAAAGTAACTATATTAAAAATGTACATAGAACATTCAAGTGTAACGGGAAACACCCTAATCATCTTGTTGACTATCACGCTTGCTTGAAGATGGGCCAATTATTTTATTTATTTTTATTTTAAATTTTGTGTACCAACGAGTACAAAAGGCAATTTTTTATCAAGTATAATGAGAAGTTAGAATAACAGCTAGAAGTTTTGAATTTAAAATCAGAGAGTTTCAGAAAAGTACCTACTTTCAACACTTTTTTTGTTGTTGTTATTTTTACTTGCTATTATTGGATGGCTCACAATAAAGCAAAACGTTAGTTTTACAACGCCAAAATACTATCCTAATCCAGGCTAGTCCAGTTTCTGTTTGAATATCTTTTAAAAAATTAACATATATTATACCACTCAATAATAAAAAAGAGGATATGAAAAAAAAGAAGATAATACTATTCGCTGCAATCCACTACATACTGAAAAGTACATTGGATTGCAGTAACTATATATTATATAAAGGATATGTATGAACGTTAAAATAAAATATAATAAAGTTATTGGAAAAAGAAAGAAAAGGAATTTATAACCAGGAGGGGAAATGGTAGGAATGTCGGCTAGCTTGTTAAAGTGGAATATTAAAAAACACAAAATATATGGAGCCTAATTTGTGTATTGCATGAGACGCATATTGTTTTTACTGTTGTGCATTAGATTGCTCGATGATAATTTGAATTGACGTTGTTCTGATTTCTAAATCTATACAAACCACTGAAAGAGATATCGATTTGGTTACAAAAAAAAATTGCAGTGCACGCTCATACGTAATGCGTAGAAAGAATGTATTCTTGATCATTAAGCACGTTAACTGTTGTCGAATGTATTGCGCATTGCATACTTATAGTTTTACGGCGCTCATACAATTTTTTGTCCAAGTAAAACATTTTTAAATTTCAGATGTATGTATTGCGCATTGCATAGTTATAGTTTTACGGCGCGCGTACAATTTTTTGTACAAGTAAAACATTTTTATTTAAATTTCAGATGTATTAATGCTTTCTTACAAATTAACGGGGGGGATTCTTGTGTTTAGTGTAAATAAATAATAATTACGAGTTATTTAGATTTTTACAAAAAAAAGAACACTTTACAATTTCAGATTTGAACTAAAATAATTAAGAATAAAACTATCAAAGATTATTGTTATCAGAGCAACGTCTAAATGTAAACAGTAGATAAGACATTGTACTCACTGTCCCGGGTGAGATTAGAGACACAATATTGATTTGGAACAGTTAAAAATGTATTTTGTCATTATTGATTACAAACTTTTGGAGAATCATTTTCATGATATAAAAAAATAGGTCACTCAGTCATAACAGAAAAGTGACGAAAAAATTAGCACTCACTAATTATGAATCAATGAATAATTTTATGAATCAATTCTAAACTACTTCAGAACCAAAAATGACTCATTAAACCTAAGTGAATCGATTCAAATAAATCTAAATGAATAAATTCTAAACTACTTCAGAATCGAAAATGACTCATTAAACCTAAATGAGTCGATTCAAATAAATCTAAATGAATCGACTCCTATAATCTACCTGAATCGACAAATAAAACCTTGTAAATCGACTATGAAAACCTAATGAATCGAATCATAGAACGTATACATGAATCGACTCATAAAACCTAAATCCGAAGTAATTGAGTCATAGAACCTTGCTTTTTATGTGATTCAGAATAGTCCATTCCAGCGGTTCCCAACCTCTTTAACTTGGGGGCCCAATAATATTTTTAAAACAATTTCGCGGCCCACCCCGTGCGTATTTTGGACTATTTTAATATTATTTCTTGAGTTTCGGCCAGCATGGAACCGCTGGTCCATTCAATCAAATTAGTATCTAGAAAATGATTATCACGTAGCATTTTGGATTGGCTGTAAAAAAAAATCTGTATACGTTTCAACCATATTTTTTGTTTAAAAAGTTAGTAGGACCTAGTGACTGCCGCGCCTGTGCTCAGAATTCAGCAAAACAAATTAAAACTGCATTGAATCCGAGGAGTTTGGAAAGAAGTGGATTTTTTTGACCTTTTGAAAAAGAATACCGAAGGGATTGGAACTTGTAGACAAATTATGGAGTGACATTAGTAAAAAAGATAAGAACTTTCCTTCTAAGTTCTAAAAAAATTAAAACTCGAAAATTTGTCCAAACAAAATGGCCGCAAATGCTGGCTATGAAAACAAAATGGCCGAATTATCTGGCTCCACTTCTTTCCTTCGCTCCTAGAACGGAAACCCCGCTGTTGCCTCACTTATTATTTTTGGCTGAAATATTTTAAACTCATAATCGCCTGGCCGTTATTTTAAGTTTTGTTTGTGAATATAAAAAAAAACTTCTGGTTCCCGTTATTGGCTGCGTCAGTGTTGTATGAAATTGTCACCGAGGGGTACTCGATTTTTTATGGAATTATTTTAAAAAACAAAAAAAAATATTTCTTAGAAAATCTCAAGTGAACATATAATATTATTTTATTTATTCAATTTATGTTGAGTGCTTGTTAATTTATTTTTATATGTTTATTAATAAGTAAACGATAAAAAGTATTTAAAAAAAAAACACAAACCCGATTCTCTCAAGGTAAAGAAATATTTTAAGTGTTATTCTGAAAATGACACAGCATTGTACTTTGGATATTAGAATCAAAAAATCCATTAATTCACGATAAATATACAGGGTGTCCCACCAAACTTGGACACCTCAAATTACTCGGCCCCTGAAAGAGTTTTTGAAAAATAAAAAAATCTAGTGTACATGTGCTAATTATGCGGTTTCAGTTATGAAATTTTTTTTATACAGGGTGGTTCAAAAGTCAGAAATTGAGGTATCAACTTTCGATTTTTAAATGGATCGACCTGAATTTTATTTGATAATTTTACTTCTAAATGATTCCTGAGTACTTTTTTAAACAAAAATATTACATACAGGGTGTTTTTTTTTCGACCAATTTTTTTTCTAAATCTTGAATAACTCAAGTTCGGTTAATTTTTTCGATAACAAGAAGAGAATGTGTTTGTGTAATGAATACACGCACTTTCAATTGGCATCAAAAAATTTTATACAGGTGGTTCACAAGTGAAATAATGACTTGATTTTTTTTAAAACCGAGTTTTTTTAATTTTTTATTTAGGTTTAATAATTCTCGTCTAATTTTAAACATTTTTCGTTAGTCATATCGAAAAACAAAACTAAAGTGTTGTACAGGGTGAGACATAATTTTTTTGTAACACCCTGTATATGGGCAGTCAAAGAGACGCAAAATTAAATATAAAGACTAAATATGCAAGAAAAACTTTGATTTTTAATTTAACTAAAAAGTTATGGTGTTTTAACTAATATTGTCGCATGGACCACCCTGTAGATATTTTCTTAAACCATCATATGGGTAGTCGAAACTGTCTAAAATTCAACGAGGAGTCCAAATCTGAAAGAAAAAAAAAATGAATTGAAAAAGCCATGCTCAATTTTGTGTCTACACCTACCTACTTTTTATTTCAAGTTTTAAAATCATTCAGTGTGGACACCAAATTGAAAATGGCTTCAAATTCGTGTTTTTTACTTTTTTTTTCCCACATAATTCGAAGTGTTCGTTGAATTTTATACAACTAAGAGTACCTACATGATAGTTTAAGAAAATATCTACAGGGTGGTCCATGCGACAATATTAGTTAAAACACCATAACTTTTTAGTTTAATTAAAAATCAAAGTTTTTCTTGCATATTTAGTCTTTATATTTAATTTTGCGTCTCTTTGACTGCCCATATACAGGGTGGTACAAAAAAATTATGTCTCACCCTGTACAACACTTTAGTTTTGTTTTTCGATATGACTAACGAAAAATGTTTAAAATTAGACGAGAATTATTAAACCTAAATAAAAAATTAAAAAAACTCGGTTTTAAAAAAAAACAAGTCATTATTTCACTTGTGAACCACCCTGTACACATTTTTTTGATGCTAATGAAAAGTGCGTGTATTCATTACACAAACACTCTCTATTCTTGTTATCGAAAAAATTAACCAAACTTGAGTTATTCAAGATTTAGAAAAAAAATTGGTCGAAAAAAAACCACCCTGTATGTAATATTTTTGTTTAAAAAAGTACTCAGGAATCATTTAGAAGTAAAATTATCAAATAAAATTCAGGTCGATCCATTTAAAAATCGAAAGTTGACACCTCAATTTCTGACTTTTGAACCACCCTGTATAAAAAAAAATTCATAATTGAAACCGCATAATTAGCACATGTACCCTAGATTTTTTTATTTTTCAAAAACTCTTTCAGGGGCCGAGTAATTTGAGGTGTCCAAGTTTGGTGGGACACCCTGTATAACTATTTATATTAATGTGTAAAAAAAGTTGCCTTACATCAAGAAGTGTCAGTACTCAAAACCCCACAGAAAAAGAAAGAGAAGTGTCGGTTTTAGAATCAATCTAGAAAATTATTCCTATATCGCGTACTCCTTGGTAAATTTTAGATATCCTTTGCAGTGTGTAGAGTGGTGGAACCATACTTTGAAGTCTAAAATGTGACCTGTCTAGATTTTATTATTACCTTTCATTAGTAACTTTATTTATTAACACTTTATTTTTAATACAAAACAATCACCAATAAATTACAACATGAAAAAAAAACTTGAAAATAACCAGAAAGTTGCACAAAATTATTTTAATAAGGGAGTAGACCAGCAGTCTGGCTGGGGGACTATAAACAGGGAGTAGACCAGCATTGGCTTGGTTCTGGGGACCCTTGTCAATTATTAGCCTCCTTGTAAAGACAGTGGTAGAAGTGCTGAGTCATTCCTCCACTGTCTGGCCACCATCGTTCACGATGACGCCACCCTATGATGATTTGTGTAATCACAATCGTGGTATCTCAACTACTGAAACTCACTTTATTATTTATTTATTTTGCTTAACTCGGGACTTGAACCACCGACCTCCGATTACATCAAGCTTATCGATCAAGCTACTTATTTATTTATTTATTTATATTATAGCATTTAATATACATTTTTGTATGTCTGCTAGGTACATGATATATCAAGAGAGAGTTAAAAGATATAAAAATTACATTGATAAAATCAGGTGGTAGATAAAGGCAACTGATATATTTTCAGGACTAGTGGATAAAAAAAAATGTATATATAAAAAAAAGTAAAATAAAAATAAAAATGGTATAGAAAAACTTGGTATTAGATTGGATAAAATAGGTACTTAGATATGATTAGATGTTATATTTGGACTGTGATTCTCCAGGCTATCCTGGAATTCATTTAGACTGTACGGGGCAAGGTTCAGTAGTTTATCTTTTAAGGTGTTTTTGAATAATTCTTCCCTCATTTCCCTGATTACTGGAGGTAGTTTATTGTAAAGGGAGACCCCTTGTTTAAGAAAAGAGTTATCCATAAGCATATTTCTCGATATAATGAGATTATTTTTATTTTTACTGAGGTCGGTTATTATTTTAATATTTACAGTTGTTTTGTAATCCGGTGAGACCGACCTCAGATCGATAAGGCGGTAGACTTGTAACCTGGAGGTCGGTGGTTCAAGTCCCGGTTACAGCGTAGATTTAGTAGAGCGAGTTTAAGTAGACATTCTCAGACACTGAACCTTTGTCCTGGCTCCACCGCATACACACCACTATTATTTTGTAATAAATTATTTTACTCAATAATTAACTATTTTATCGTATTATATTATTAAATTTAATAACGTAGCAAATTCATGTCATGTTTTTTTTTCATATACATAATATTAAATCTTTTTATGTATTAACCTAACACTCAAATTCAAAACATACTGTTTTTTTTCTTTGTTTATTTTAGTTATTTATTTTTTATCAATTAATATCTCGGAAATAAACGTCCGAACCATTGTACATCTTCTGTCATTGTTTGCTTTTATACAATCGTATGTATGTACCTACTTTCTACCAAACTACAGGTATTTTGTTTGTACATTGTTTCCATGGTAACAGAGCAAGAAAATCTGCAACATCCATTTGTACAAATCACTTAATTTTAATTTCATTGTAAAAAAATATTGATTTTATTTTAGTAAAGTCGTATGTCATTTTAGATTTCTGCTCTTTGTAATTGTATTGTTGATTTGACAGGGCTATCTGTCCGATTTTGCTAAATTTGAGAAAAAAAGCACTGTGTATTGTAATTTTAATTTATGACATGAACTTTTTATTAACTTTTGTCTATTTTAGGAAGGGATGAAATAGACCACTTTTGAACAGCTCTTAGGAATAACGCATGAATATTGTGAAGTCACCCGCAAAAACCTACATCAACAGATTTTTATTTATGTATATTTTTTTTAACAAAAGGCAATGAGAGGCATCAGTTTTTTTTTTTTTTTTAATCAAAATACATTATTATTTTTTTAATAAGGTTTTAAGCAATGTTACGCCATGAAAAACAAAATGAGTTACCATTTTCTTGTACAAAATACAATAATGATGGTGAATTTGTTTATCATTTGAAACCATAGCAACAAAGAGAGATGAATTTGTTTATCGTTTGTAACCATAGCAACACAAACTCCGTCATGTAAATAGGCCCAATGTGATGTACTTGGCGAATTACGCCTACAGGGAAATTCAGTTATTCCACAACAAAAAAACTTATAGCGTTGGTTGTGCAGCTGAAATTTTTTTCTATCGAAAAGAAAAATAGGCCTTAGGTATGACTACGCATGCGCAGCCAAACCGTTGAATGTAATGGAACAGTACCCACTAGACAGCCAATATGAACCATTGCTTCTAATGGGATAGCGCCTACTAGGCGGCTACTATGAACCATTTCATTTCACTTGTAATATGATGTGGTTCACTAGGCAATTAATTATTGATTATTTTTTTCTAATTTATTTTTAACTACCTAGAAATAATTTTTTTTTTCTTCTTCTTTGACGATGGACAGTGTAGGTATTTTAGCATAAGTCTATAGTTGTAATAATAAAAAAAAAATCTCATTACAAGCAACAGTGCATATTGGCTGCCTAGTGGGTGCTTCCATTACAAGCAATGCTTCATATTGGCTGCCTAGTGGGTGCTTCCATTACAAGTAATGCTACATATTGGCTGCCTAGTAGGCGCTTCCATTACAAGTAATTCTACATATTGGCTGCCTAGTGGGTGCTTCCATTACAAGCAATGCTTCATATTGGCTGCCTAGTGGGTGCTTCCATTACAAGTAATGCTACATATTGGCTGCCTAGTAGGCGCTTCCATTACAAGTAATTCTACATATTGGCTGCCTAGTGGGTGCTTCAATTACAAGCAATGCTACATATTGGCTGCCTAGTAGACGCTATCCCATTACATGAAATGTTCATATTAGATGCCTAAACTTTAATGAACTACACTTTAGCGTGACACATATTTTTTTTTTTTTTAATTTCAACTTTATTTTACTCTAAACTTTTTTACAAGTCACACAATAAGTAGATATAATTAAAGAGAACGAACGATTTTTAAAGATGAATATGATAATAAGAACATTAGTATATTCTTTTTTAATGTGTTTTACATATTTTATTAATTATTGTCATTATATTATGAATAATCTTATGTTCCGTCATATTCTATTTGCTCAGATGGTAAACGATATAGGCCAGGAGATTACGGCTCTCTGCCATTTGCTTAGATCGGCAGACGGCTCGGAAAACCCTCCCAATGTATCGGCCGGTCCTGAGATCAGCACATCCATCTTCGAATTGTACCTCTCCATACAGGAATTTGTCAAGTAAGTTCTACTCTATCAGTTCACCAACATTTTTCAGTTCCTTTCTTTTATAAGTAAATCTTGTATTTTCTTTTCTCTCGCTTTTCAAAGGCTTTAATTTAAATAATTCTTGTTTGAACTATAATATTATACTGCTATTTATTTTTTAGTTATTATGTAATAATTGTAATTTATGTTTGTAATATTCTATAAAAGAAAAGTTGTATTTTCGCATTATTTTATGCCAACCTTTGTAAAATCATATTACAATAAAATAAAATTGATTGATTGATTTGTTCCTTTCATGATAAGTTTGTCTATGAAATAGACGAAACTCGACTCCGTAGAGAGAAACAAATTGTTAATAGAAATTAAAGAATAAAATGAAAAAATAGAAAAACCCCAACATTGAGAAAGTTAATATCTTCTGGATTGATGTACTTTGCTGTGTATTAGCAATCTACCAAAGGTAAACAACCGCTATTGTTTTTATATTTTAAGTATACTAAAAACGCCGCCTTATCTATCAAGCTACTGAGTTGGGTGAATACGTTTATATGTATATGTTCATTGTAAATATTTTCTTTTTTATATTGCCAACTGTTTTTATATCCTGTAAATCCTGTAATCAAGGGTAGTGTGGAAGAGAATGCCAAAGGCATCATCACCACCCTTCATGAGGCTTTGTTTATATTTATTTTATAACTTTTATTGGCTACATGTAAATTATTATGTTCATTGTATATAAAAAATGTAAATAAAGCTTGTTGATGCAATCTATATATATAAAATCCATTTACATTCATTCATAATCAACGCAAAGCCTAAACGGCTGGGCCGATTGACTTGAAATTTTGCAGGAAGCTTCCCCTTATGATGTAGGGGCGTACTAAGAACGGATTTTTTGAAGAAAACAGGGGTTCTCAACTTATGGCCAAAAATTAACATTTATTGATAATCAACGCAGAGCCTAAACGGCTGGGCCGATTGACTTGAAATTTTGCAGGAAGCTTCCCCTTATGATTTATGGGCGTACCAAGAAAGGATTTTTTTGAAGAAAACAGGGGTTCTCAACTTATGGCCAAAAATTAACATTTATTGATAATCAACGCAGAGCCTAAACGGCTGGGCCGATTGACTTGAAATTTTGCAGGAAACTTTTCCTTATGATGTAGAGGCGTACTAAGAACGGATTTTTGAAGGAAACAGGGTTCTCAACTTATGGCCAAAAATTAACATTTATTCATAATCAACGCAGAGCCTGTACGGTTGAACCGATTGACTTGAAATTTTGCAGGAAGCTTCCCCTTATGATGTAGAGGCGTACTAAGAACGGATTTTTTGAAGGAAACAGGGGTTCTCAACTTATGGCCAAAAATTAACATTTATTGATAATCAACGCAGAGCCTAAACGGCTGGGCCGATTGACTTGAAATTTTGCAGGAAACTTTTCCTTTTGATGTAAGGGCGTACTAAGAACGCATTTTTTGAAGGAAACAGGGGTTCTCAACTTATGGCCAAAAATTAACATTTATTCATAATCAACGCAGAGCCTGTACGGTTGGGCCGATTGACTTGAAATTTTGCAGGAAGCTTCCCCTTATGATGTAGGGGCGTACGGATTTTTTTAAAAGGAAACAGGGGTTCTCAACTTATGGTCAAAATTAGTCATTTTTAGAGTGTTGTCAGATTCTCAAAAGGGTTGAGTTGAATGACTTGAAATTAGGCAGAAAACTTCTTTCAGTGATGAAGAAGCTTACTATGAAAGGATTTTTCAAAGATAACAGAGGTCCTCAACTTATGGACAAAAGTAGACATTTTAGCGTCTTGCAAGATTCTCAAAACGGTTGAGCCGAATGACTTGAAATTTGGCAGACAGCTTTATTTGTGATGTAGGGGAATAATAAGAAACAATTTTTAAAAGAAAATAGGGGTTCTCAACTTATGGTCAAGCTGGATGGCGAATACTATGTTTTTCGACTCATGAAAGATACTCTCCTGTCATACATTTGGCCGTCCACTTTGAAAATGGACAAAGGGTCGTTTTTACAACCGAAAATGTCCAACAGAGAATTGACAACCCTCCTAAAACAGCATTAATGGCGTTTTTCCAACTATGCAATCAGGATGAATTTGCAAAGACTCTTTTGTATAACGAAGTACCAGCATTTTATGTGTGGAAAAACAACATGTTCCAAAGAAGGAAAAAAAGATCAATTGTTCCAGGAAATCCGGGTGTAAAAAAAGACCAGGTTCTTGGTAAAATTTATACCGTACATCCGAATGACTCAGAATGTTTCTACCTACGATTACTTCTACATAAAGTGCGAGGACCTACTTCATTCAGAAGCCTCAAAATGGTAGGCGGCATTGAATACCCTACGTTCCATGCTGCATGCCTATCCATGGGTTTGTTACTTGATGATGCGCAAGCAATGTGAACATTATTACCAACAGAACTTATTTGGTAGAAATTTCATACAACACGTTTCAAATGAGGTCTTTCGTCTCTGAAAAAGTGCCATTACTCAATAGTGAACAGAGATACGTGTATGAAACTGTACTTTAGAGTGTCACTTCATCTCTTGATTCTGTAGGTAATAATTTGTTCTTCCTAGATGCTCCAGGTGGAACTGGAAAAACATTCTTAATAAACTTTTTGTTAGCTACAATACGCAAAGATGGAAATATTGCCATTGCTGTTGCATCGTCTGGTATTGTCGCCACACTGATAGAAGGAGGCCGCACTGTTCATTCTGCTTTGAAATTGCAGCTCAATTTAAATTCAGTAGATACACCAAGCTGTATTATTGGAAAGCAAAGTGATATGGCCAAAGTCCTCAGGGATTTCAAGAAGATCGTATATGATGAATGTACAATGACTCATAAAACTGGCTTAGAGACACTGGACCGTACACGCACGTTCGTACGGAATGGACCGGGTGTACCACCGGTGGTACACAATGTCGGAGAGCCGTATTATCGCCGGTCCCACAAGAGAATTCACGAAAAACCATGCCGGTCGTCTAAGTGTTAAAGTTGAATATGCGTGTACACCTTCACGCTGATCAAAATGCAGAAGTTTTTTCGAAGCTTTTGCTTCGTATAGTTGACGGACAGTTACCTGAACAACATGAAAAAATTGTATTTCCTACCGAACACTGTCAGTTATTAGTCGATTACAACACCTTACTAGACACTATCTACCCCAATCTAGATGACCCAAGTGTTGTTGTCCCTGTTTGGCTAAAGATAAGGGCCATACTAACACCAAAGAATCATAATGCTCTGGAAATTAATAATGACTTATTAAAAAGAATGCCTTCTGAACTATCAACTTACGAATCCGTAGACACTGTTGTGGAAGAGGAAGAATCCATCCATTACCCAACCGAATTTCTTAATACACTAAATCCTCCTGGCTTGCCACCCCATCGGCTATGCCTTAAGGATGGAGCACCAATAATATTACTAAGAAATCTGAGACCCCCGAAATTGTGTAACGGCACGCGGCTTCAAATTACATCCTTAAAAAAAAAATTATCGAGGCAGTTATATTCACAGGGGCTGGTGCAGGTGAAACGGTATATGTACACAGGATTATTTTTGTCGGCGCGGGGGTTCGAACCCGGGACCTTCCGCATCGTAAGCGAGTGCTTAACCACTGAGCTATTTGTGTGCTCATTTAATCTGTTCATTAGCAACTATGCACTTGGGTTCTTTTTTTTTTTAATGAAAGGCAGGAAAAAATCTTTCAAAGACACCCAGATCCTGCCTAGGGTGTGGGATTTCCACCCACTAAAAACCCACCTTCTCTAAAAGCTAACCGCACTTGGAACCGAAAAATATCATTACTTCAAGTGCGGCGCTGTAGGGCACCTACTGATTTCGTTGTAGTGCCCTTCCATCTCTCTCTTCAATTCCCCAGAAAACTATGTTTTGCCATGACGATAAATAAGGCACAGGGGCAAACTCTTGAGCTAGCTGGAATTGACCTTAGAACGATTGCTTCTCCCACGGTCAGCTCTATGTTGCTTTTTCAAGAGTAAGGTCTGCCCAGTCCCTCATTGTGTTACAGCCAGATGGTATAACAAAGAACCTGTTGTATAAAGAAGTGCTTCAAAAACCATAAAACTTATGCAGCGGCGGTGGCCATGCCTTAACTAAAATGTGGCCATGCCTTGGCCACGCGAAGCGGGCGTAGCCCGCTAGTTGTTTATAAAAAGAATACGGTGACTGTTCATAGCAAGAATTTGGGTCAGGGGTGTTTTGGGTTATTTACGGGTCTGGAATATTTCTCTGGCTAAAATAGTAAATTCATTAACAAATCGTCGCGTCGGTTGTAACATCTAAGTACTTCAATCTACGGAATTCAAATATCAACGGGGGTATAGCTCAGTGGTAGAGCATTCGACTGCAGATCGAGAGGTCCCCGGTTCAAATCCGGATGCCCCCTATTTTTTGCATAATTGGACATAATTCTTTTGTGTTTGAGTTCAAACAAAGGGCGGTGCTAATACCAGCGGCATTCTCTTCCGTTCTTACCTACTCCTCCTCCTCCATGGCCGTAACCACATTGTCTACCAATGCTTATCTTGTCTGTCCCGGTAGCTGAGTGGTAAAGGCGGCACTCTGTGACTCCAAAGCTTCCAGAGGTCGTGGGTTCGAAACCCAGCCGGGACATGACATGTTATCCTCCCATTTGGGATTTTTACCACATAATAATATGTCTTGGGCTTACTGCTGGAATAATAGGACTTGATAGTCCTAATCGGGCAGTATAAATGAGGCGATATTATTAGTAGTAGTATAATTTATTTGTAGTAATGTGATACATTTTTACAATGAGGCGATATTATTATTATTATGAGTTCTTACTTACGCCTCCTCCACGGCCGTAACCACATCGTCTACCATCAATGCTTATCTTGTTTCGACCGCTTCACATCCCCCCCCCCCCCCCCTCTCAGTATGAGCTCCCACCTAGCCGACGCCAAGTCGATGAACGTGCGAGCCTACTACAAGTGGTTCGAGCCGGCCATAGACAAGTGGCTCGATCTCGCCAAGCTGAAGGCCCACCACCGGGTGAGAATCGCGATGGAGCTGACGCGCGTCTGCTCGGGAGACAAGATCGTCAAGCACAGCACGGCGAGCATAGATGTGAATGCTTGCTTCTTCCAGGTAAGATAATAATAATAATACTCTTTATTGGAAGATATACAGTCTGGCTGGGGCACTATAAACAGGGAGTAGACCAGCAGTCTGTCTGGGGGACCATAAACAGGGAGTAGACCAGCAGTCTGGCTGGGAGACTATAAACAGGGAGTAGACCAGCAGTCTGGCTGGGAGACTATAAACAGGGAGTAGACCAGCAGTCTGTCTGGGGGACTATAAACAGGGAGTAAACCAGCAGTCTGTCTGGGGGACTATAAACAGGGAGCTCTACGATAGACAAGTGGCTCGACCTAGCCAAGCTGAAGGCCCACCACCGGGTGAGAATCGCGATGGAGCTGACGCGCGTCTGCTCGGGAGACAAGATCGTCAAGCACAGCACGGCGAGCATAGATGTGAACGCGTGCTTCTTCCAGGTAACATAATAATAATACATTCATCATAAAATAAAAATAATAATTATAATATATAAAAATGAGGCGTCCCCGCTCCATCTTCGTAGGGTACGCTTCTTCTGAGCCTCCTTGCTCCTCTTATTCTCAACCCAACTGCTCTTATTATTGACATTTGTCCTTGTGCTTTCAACCAAGATAGTATTTGAGAATAGGGTTTGTTCCACTTTGTTGAAAGGTTGAATGACAATCTCCTCACATATATGTCATATTCTTTTGGAGCACACCTTCTACGGTACAGACTAGTGGTGTGAATGAATACTCTTTAGTGGTTGGGTGGAAGAGATTGCCATAGGCAATAACCCCGCCCTTTAGTTAGGACATATGACCTAACCAAGCTGAAGGCTCACCACCGGGTGAGAATCGCGATGGAGCTGACGCGCGTCTGCTCGGGAGACAAGATCGTCAAGCACAGCACGGCGAGCATAGATGTGAACGCGTGCTTCTTCCAGGTAAGATAATAACCACTGAGCCGACCTCCGTGGCTCAGTGGTTAAGAGCATTGGTTGCTGACCCGGAGGTTGCGGGTTCGAATCCCGGCCGGAGCGGAAAATTCTGAACGAGTTTTTCCGTTTCTGGAATGGCATGGATGTAAACGTAAAGCGTCCTGAAGAAATGCGAAAGCGGTTCCGGGGCACAATTACCTTTTTTTTTTTAAAAAAAAAAAAAGGTAAGATTATAATAATAATGATACTCTTTAGTGGTTGAGTGGAAGAGATTGCCATAGGCAATAACCCTGCCCTTTAGTTAGGACATATGTTTCTATATATTTGTCTATTCTATTTCATTTTTATTGTATATACTCGTATTGTTCCATTTTCTTAATTGTTAAAATAATTATTTGTACTGTACATATGTCTATTATTTGTATCTAATAAAGTGTTGAATAATAATAATACTCTTTATTGGAAGATAACAACTAGGCGAGGTTAATGCCCAGAGCATTTTCTATCACCTAACCCTTAGAGTTTTATTATTATATGGTCACATATCCAAATAAAAAGAGTGGTAGAGTATGCCTTGGAGTCCTTAGGTATTAACTAAACCAGAAGACTCAAAGAATTGATAGTCATTTATAATAATAATACTCTTCAGTGGAAGGTAAACATCCGGAAAGAAAAGAGAGCATAGATATTTTACGAAGTGCATAATAATATAATTTGTACATGTTTCGTAAATGGTTTAATAAAATAATTTTATGAATTGTTCTCAGATGAAAGAGTTCTGGAAACAACTGTGTTGGCCTGACATAATCGGAGCTTATAATTTAATCATGAAATTACTTGACGTAAGTATTGGTGGTTTTTCTTTAACCTCATCAAATAAAAGTAAGTTATCATATTTCTCAAATTTTCAAAAGTCTGACGGTTGTCCCTAAATACAAATTCGGTAACTCATAGATAAAAAACTTCCCGCATTTTTTTTTTTTTTTTTTTTTTGAAGGTTTTCGGAGAAAATCATTTATAAGATCCATAAAATATATCAAACTAAAACTAATAGTAATATTATAATAAAATTCTTCTAAAGGGAATTGTCACAATAGAGAGGTCGGTCACAGTAGATCTAATAGAGGTCGGTGTGATAATTGGGGCTCTTCTTGTGGGACCCCAACCAGTTTATAAGAAAAAGGGAATTGAACGTCATTTCTAAGAGGAATCGAACTAGTAATTCTATTTGTGTCTATGGCTGCATGGAATGGCGTTGCCTACCAAATATTTTATTTTACCTTGCCTACCAAATATTTTACATTTTATTTATTGTTTTTCATTCTGATTATTTTACAGGGTATCTGTGGTGCCTCAACTTACTTTGCTCAGCTGGTTCAGCAAAAGCTGAAAGATACAGGATACTACGAAAATACGGGACCATACAAAACTACCGACGAGGTAAGTTAAGCCTGGTTATCGTTGAAATATGATTTGCGTCTTCTCTCTCTCTTTGTTTCCATGGCAACAGATGTGCGTCGCAATGAACGACCTTGAGTTTGTGCGCCGTCATTTCACTCTCCTACCTGAAGAACTGAACTGGGTTGCCATGGTAACATATATTTGCGTCTCTACATATTCTTCTCTCTTTCTCTCTCTTTGTTTGAAATTGTTTCCATGGCAACACATGTGCCTAGCAATGAACGACCTTGAGTTTTGTGCGCCGCCATCACACCCTACTACCTGTAAAACTGAACCTGTTTCCATGGTAACATACCTAATATGCGTCTCTATTCATTATTCTTTTTTGTTTCCATGGCAACAGATGTGCGTCGCAATGAACGACCTTGAGTTTGTGCGCCGCCATCTCACCCTTCTACCTGGAGAACTGAACTTTGATTCCATACTAACATAATTTGCGTCTCTACTTATTCTTTGTTTCCATGGCAACAGATGTGTGCCGCCATCTCACCCTCTTATCTGAAGAACTGAACCTGTTTCCATGGTAACATACCTAATATGCGTCTCTATTTATTATTCTCTTTTGTTTCCATGGCAACAGATGTGCGTCGCAATGAACGACCTTGAGTTTGTGCGCCGTCATCTCACCCTCCTACCTGAAGAACTGAACCTGTTTCCATGGTAACATACCTAATATGCGTCTCTATTTATTATTCTCTTTTGTTTCCATGGCAACAGATGTGCGTAGCACAGATGTGCGTAGCAATGAACGACCTTGAGTTTGTGCGCGGCCATCTCACCCTTCTACCTGAAGAACTGAACCTGTTTCCATGGTAACAAACCTAATACGCGTCTGTATTTATTATTCTCTTTTGTTTCCATGGCAACAGATGTGCGTCGCAATGAACGACCTTGAGTTTGTGCGCCGTCATCTCACCCTGAAGAACTGAACCTGTTTCCATGGTAACATACCCAATACGCGTCTCTATTTATTATTTTTGTTTCCATGGCAACAGATGTGCGTCGCAATGAACGACCTTGAGTTTGTGCGCCGCCATCTTACCCTCTTACCTGAAGAACTGAACCTGGAATCGATCCTGGACTCCATTGAACTGAAGGAGACCAGCGGTCGATGGCGGGAGGCGGCTTATCTGGTCATTGACACCACCACGTGTCAGCTGGAAACGGAAATTCTGCTCATCATCAGCCGCATTGGTCTGCGGGTGAGTGAGAATAAGATCAAATCAAAGTTCAATTTATACTGAGTCTATACTGATCATCATTCTATACTGAATTAGGTATTCATCCATTTAGTAATGGTAATTATCGTGTGTACTGATTCATTTATTTACGAGCAGAGCCCATTATACATTAAAACACGATGCAAAAAATATTAAAATGTGAATTTTAAATTAAATTAGAAAATGATGAAAAATATCTAAATTCACAATTCTAACAGTTAGATAAAAAAAACTAGTTGTTCTGAATTCTCTAGTCTGAATTTATGGTCAAATTATGGATAAAATCCCAATTGGATAGCAACCATGGGGCTGAAACTATGGTCTAAAAACAATATTTCATGGGCAAATACTTCGAAGAAAAAAAAATAATTAGGTATCATAATTTCTCTGGCTGAGGGACTATAAACAGGGGGGTCTGGCTGGGGGACTATAAACAAGGAGTAGACCAGCAGCATTGGCTTGGTTCTGAGGGTCCTTGTCAATTATTAGTCTCCTTGTAAAGACAGTGGTAGAAGTGCTGAGTCATTCCTCCACTGTCTGGCTACCATCGTTCACGATGACGCCACCCTATGATGATAATTTCTCCCGTTTCAGATGAGGACCTCCCTGAAGAAGGCCATCTTCCACCTTGCCTGGTCTCCCGACTCCCTGCCCACCTGTGACGCCCTCCTGCCCCTGCAAGAGTACCTCGACAATCATTTGTTAGCCTTGAACGGAGCCCTGATACCGCGGAACTTCGAACGGGTGCTGTATAGGTGAGTAACGGGTGCTGTGTTGACGGGAAAGGTGTGTTGTGTTGATGAGTAACGTGTGTTCTGTGGAGTAACGAGTGTTTTTTTTTTTTTTTTTTTTTTTTTTTTTTTTTTTTTTTTTAAAGATTTATTAGTTAGAACAAAAAATATTTACAGTAGAACACAACGAAATATAAAGAAAAACAAAAAGATTAAACCAATATATAAGAAGGAAAAAAAAAGAGAGAAATGTGCTACCTAAAGGGCGGGGTTATTGCCTGTGGCAATCTCTTCCACCCAACCCTTTATTGATTTACACTTTATTAATAGAACATATATACAACACAAGTAATTACAAATTAAAATACAATATAATAGAAGAAAAAAATAAAGAAAAAATAAATATATATATACATAATATATGTTCTAATAAAGGGCGGAGTTATTGCCTTTGGCAATCTCTTCCACCCAAGCCTTTATGTGTAACGGATGTTGTATATGTAAGTAACGGGTGCTATGTGGATGATTAATGGGTGATGTCTATATGAGTAACGGGTGTTGTATGGGTGACTAACGGGTGCTGTGTTGATGAGAAACGTGTGTTGTGTAGGTAAGTAACGAGTGTTGTGTAGATTAGTTTTTCGCAGTAAGATTATTTCTACTATTCCAAGACACATTATTATGTGGTAAAAATCCCGAATGGGAGGATAACTTATCATGTCCCGGCTGGGTTTCGAACGCACGAACTCTGGAAGCTTTGTAGTCATAGAGTGCCGCCTTTACCACTGAGCTACCGGGACAGACTTATATTCCCCTTATTTATACTGCCATTTATACAAACTAAATCAAGATTATATTCAATCAGATGGCTAATGGCCGAGCTTAATCAGGTTGTTAGTGATTATGCAGGTGTTGGGTGGAAGAGATTGCCATAGGCAATAACAGCGCCCTTTAGTTAAAACATGTTTCTATATATTTTTCCATTCTTTTTCATTGTTATTGTATATATTGTTACCATTTTTTTCATTGTTAAAGTAATAATTTGTACTGTACAAGTGTACATATATGTCCACATTTATTTCTAATGAAGTGTTGAATAATATTAATGCACTCTAGCAGAGGCCAGGGGGATTCCCCAGTGAGTGCCTCCTATCACACAACATGCGGGCGTTGATGATTCACTCGCAGAATATTATAACCATATTATAATCACAGTATCTTGGCTATCACTATCAGTTTATATTAAAATCTCATGACATAGGTTCTCATCTGGGGGTATAGCTCAGTGGTAGAGCATTCGACTGCAGATCGAGAGGTCCCCGGTTCAAACCCGGGTGCCCCCTCTTTTTTGTGTATTTATTTAGAATGCCAATATTATGCTTTTATGCTTACTTTTTTTTAAACTTGAGTGTAACGTCGCTTTCAACTGCATGGTCATATTATCACGACAGGGGCGTTACCCTCTATTCCACAACATAGCTACAGTAGCTCCTGTTTCATGGCTACGAAATAAAAAAAGGCTGTGAAACACTAACCTTTAAAATAATAAAAAAAAATCACAGAAAACTCACAGCCCTGCTACCCACATTAACTTCACCCAGTCTGGGTTGGACCGGAATGCCAGCATCACGAAGTCATCACCGCGCTGAACGTTGCTTAACTTCGGTGATCCTACGATAACCGGTGCATTCAAGGCGCCATCGACGCTGGCTATGCTTATTTTACTCTTATTTTACTTTATAAATTGAAGTTACTTTACTTTGTATAGTGAAGTAACTTTACTTTGTATAGTGAAGTTACTTTACTTTGTAAAGTGAAGTTACTTTACTTTTTAAAGTGAAGTTACTTTACTTTGTATAGTGAAGTAACTTTACTTTGTAAAGTACATAGTTATCATATTTGTGTTAATCACTTTCGTGTTATCACATCAACTACTCAAACTCGCTCTACTAAATCTACGCTGAAACCAAGACTTATATTTATCTTTAACCCTCAAATCTAAGTTCATGTAATTGTAACAATACTAAGTTGCGTTTGAACATAATTAAAAAAAAAAGACTTGAACCACCGACCTCCAGGTTACAAGTCCGCCGCCTTATCGATCAAGCTACTGTAAAGTAAGGTATTATGTGTAAAGTAGGAGTATGATTGTGAAACATTTAAAAGACTAACTAAATTGTTATATTTGGTATAATCATAGTACAAAAGCCTCATCAAGCCCTTGTTTCACAGGAAATGTGCCAAGTATGGCCGCCGCATTGCCTCTTTGGACTGCTATAGCAAGTCTTTGTTTGAAGTAAAATGCAGATTTTATGTCGCCTTTAAATTTTTAAAAGTAATTTTTTATATGCCATGTTGTGATTTCAGCATATGGGAGTATGTTCTGGAGGAGGTGAGCTTGCAGACGGAAGGCAACAGTGTAGAGAAGACGTACAACTTCTACGAGAGGCTGTACGAAGCGCTGGACAATCTAGTGGACTTCTTCTATGCCGACGGCAAAGGTCTTCCTGTGGAGCTGCTGACCGGTGGTAAGTGTTGGTAAGGGTTGGGTGGAAGAGATTGCCAAAGGCAATAACCCCGCCCTTTAGTTAGGTCACATATTATGTACCTATATATTTATTTATTTTTTCTATATTTTTTTCTGCTATTATATTGTATTTTAATTTGTAATTATTTGTGTTGTTTATATAATATGTCCTATTAATAAAGTGTAAATAAATAAATAAAATAAATAAGTGAGGACAGAGGTCTTCCTGTGGAGCTGCTGACTGGTGGTAAGTGAGGGCAGAGGTCTTCCTGTAGAGCTGCTGACTGGTGGTAAGTGAGGACAGAGAGCTGCTGACTGGTGGTAAGTGAGGACAGAAGTCTTCCTGTAGAGCTGCTGACTGGTGGTAAGTGAGGACAGAAGTCTTCCTGTAGAGCTGCTGACTGGTGGTAAGTGAGGACAGAGGTCTTCCTGTAGAGCTGCTGACTGGTGGTAAGTGAGGACAGAGGTCTTCCTGTGGATCTGCTGACTGGTGGTAAGTGAGGACAGAGGTCTTCCTGTAGAGCTGCTGACTGGTGGTAAGTGAGGGCAGAGGTCTTCCTGTAGAGCTGCTGACTGGTGGTAAGTGAGAACAGAGATCTTCCTGTAAAGCTGCTGACTGGTGGTAAGTGAGGGCAGAGGTCTTCCTGTAGAGCTGCTGACTGGTGGTAAGTGAGGGCAGAGGTCTTCCTGTAGAGCTGCTGACTGGTGGTAAGTGAGGACAGAGGTCTTCCTGTAGAGCTGCTGACTGGTGGTAAGTGAGGGCAGAGGTCTTCCTGTAGAGCTGCTGACTGGTGGTAAGTGAGAACAGAGATATTCCTGTAGAGCTGCTGACTGGTGGTAAGTGAGGACAGAGATCTTCCTGTAGAGCTGCTGACTGGTGGTAAGTGAGGGCAGAGGTCTTCCTGTAGAGCTACTGACTGGTGGTAAGTGAGGGCAGAGGTCTTCCTGTAGAGCTGCTGACTGGTGGTAAGTGAGGACAGAGGTCTTCCTGTAGAGCTGCTGACTGGTGGTTAGTGAGGGCAGAGGTCTTCCTGTAGAGCTGCTGACTGGTGGTAAGTGAGGGCAGAGGTCTTCCTGTGGAGCTGCTGACTGGTGTTAAGTGAGGGCAGAGGTATTCCTGTGGAGCTGCTGACTGGTGGTAAGTGAGGGCAGAGGTCTTCCTGTAGAGCTGCTGACTGGTGGTAAGTGAGGGCAGAGGTCTTCCTGTAGAGCTGCTGACTGGTGGTAAGTGAGGGCAGAGATTTTTTTTTTTTTTTTTTTTTTTTTTTTAAAGATGAGTGTTTCACAACCTTTTTTATTTCGTAGCCATGAAACAGGAGCTACTGTAGACGCTTGTGGTCTGTGTTGTAGCTTGCCCATCCCGTAGTATGCCTCCCCTCTGATGGGCGAGAAGTGACACAATACTTCCCATTTAGGTGCTGGGTGAACACGAGCGCACCGGAAGGTATCCCTTACAAACAATTGTAACCAAATTAAGAATACAAATTTTTGTCGGCACGGGGGATCGAACCCAGGACCTTCCGCATGGCAAGCGAGTGCATAACCACTGAGCTAATCGCGCGCTCAGTGGTTAGAGGTCTTCCTGTAGAGCTGCTGACTGGTGGTAAGTGAGGGCAGAGGTCTTCCTGTAGAGCTGCTGACTGGTGGTAAGTGAGGACAGAGGTCTTCCTGTGGAGCTGCTGACTGGTGGTAAGTGACGGCAGAGGTCTTCCTGTAGAGCTGCTGACTGGTGGTAAGTGAGGGCAGAGGTCTTCCTGTAGAGCTGCTGACTGGTGGTAAGTGAGGGCAGAGGTCTTCCTGTAGAGCTGCTGACTGGTGGTAAGTGAGGACAGAGGTCTTCCTGTAGAGCTGCTGACTGGTGGTAAGTGAGGACAGAGAGCTGCTGACTGGTGGTAAGTGAGGCCAGAGGTCTTCCTGTAGAGCTGCTGACTGGTGGTAAGTGAGGGCAGATGTCTTCCTGTAGAGCTGCTGACTGGTGGTAAGTGAGGGCAGAGGTCTTCCTGTGTAGCTGCTGACTGGTGGTAAGTGAGGGCAGAGGTCTTCCTGTAGAGCTGCTGACTGGTGGTAAGTGAGGACAGAGGTCTTCCTGTAGAGCTGCTGACTGGTGGTAAGTGAGGGCAGATGTCTTCCTGTAGAGCTGCTGACTGGTGGTAAGTGAGGGCAGATGTCTTCCTGTAGAGCTGCTGACTGGTGGTAAGTGAGGGCAGAGGTCTTCCTGTGGAGCTGCTGACTGGTGGTAAGTGAGGACAGAGGTCTTCCTGTAGAGCTGCCATTCCCTTCCAGCTGCGGGACGTTAAACAGGAGAAGACCAGTGTCTCGCTAGAGGACTATAAACAGAGAACTGACTAGCCAAACCTTACAAACCAGGCTAGCTTGCAGTTTTTTAATGGTTTAATGGCTTACAAAGTCCAAGTCCTCACGATTGTTGATCGTACTTAGAAATATGTGGTATGTGGACAAGCCAACTTTGAAATAAAGTTGGCTGGAGACCATCATTCCCCCCTCCAGTTGTAGCTAAGCTGGCTACAACAACAATGAGGGTTGGGTGGAAGAGATTGCCAGAGGCAATAAAAAAAACAACATTTTTTTTTTAACATAAGGGTTGGTTGGAAGAGATTGCCTAAGGCAATAACCCCCCCCCCCCCCCCTTTAGTTAGGACATATATTATTTATTTTTTTTTTTTTTTTTTTTTCTTCTATTATATTGTATTTTGATTTGTAATCATTTCTATTGTATATAATATGTCCTATCAATAAAGTGTAAAATAAAAATAAAAAAATAAAACATTTCTTTTCAGATCTCTTCCAAGCCATCCGCATCCGTCTCTCCTACTTCAAGTCGGACACCGAGCAGCTGATCATCCTCTACTACCACGACCGTCTCCACGAGCAGATTGCCGTCGAAAGCACCGAGTACGGGGTTCTCAACGTGCGCGCCTACTACCATCACGACAGCCTGTGCATAGAGATCCTGAACGCGCGAGATGTGATACCCCTCGATCCGAATGGTAACTGTCTCACTGATAGGAAGCATTAGGAACATATTGGAAATATTTTTTAAAAGAAAAAATATATAATTAAAAATAATTTTAAATTATTATAATAAATTATTATAATTAAATTAATAAATTCTTAAACAAATAAAAAAAAAAACACTGCCAATTATGGACACAATATTTCCTTGTGATTGTTTCACATTGTAAACACGTGCCCATTTTGAGATTTTATACAAAATTACTTGTATCTCCAGAACAACTGAACCGATTTTCTTCAAATTTGTTTTATATGGTAGAATATTGTTTTTCTACATTCTATATTGCACAAAAAATTCTGTATCGGTAAGTCGTCATCCTTATTTTTTGACTTTTTTGTTCAAAATTTGGGATTTTCTATATCAGAGTTAAATTAAAATAATTAAATAATATTAATAAATAGCCTATGTAAAACAATAATATGCATATACAATTATACATACAAAGTTTCATCAAAATCGGGTGTACCGTTCACGAGATATAAACGTTTAAGTAAAAAGTTAGTCTTCACGAGCAGATTGCCGTCGAAAGCACCGAGTACGGGGTTCTCAACGTGCGCGCCTACTACCATCACGACAGCCTGTGCATAGAGATCCTGAACGCGCGAGATGTGATACCCCTCGATCCGAATGGTAACTGAGTGTCTAACTGATAGGACGCATTAGGAACATATTGGAAATAGTTTTTTTTTTTTTAATATATATAATTATATATACAGGGTGGACACAAAGTCTCACCCCACTCGGCGCTGGTCAAGTAACAGTACAGACAGCCCAAAACTCACACTATCAGATTGAGTATGTTTGAAAGGTGTAGTTGAGAGGATTTCTCATGAAAAAAATCATCTTTTTACCAATTATTTTTCTAGAGATACAGCATAAGACACATGCTGGGAGTTTGGTCAGATTTTATGATCAACCTGTATAATTAAAAATAATTAAATGATATTTTTTAATCATCATAATAAATTATAATTAAATTAATAAATTCTTAAACAAATAAATAATAAGAAATAATTAAAAATGCAACAGTTTAAAAAAAAAGGTTGGTGTGATTATTAGGACTTCCATACTGGGACTCCAACCAATTTAGATTGAAAAAAAAAATATGTCTATTAATTTAGTTGTAATCCAGGTAGCGTAGGGATCCGTTGGTTCAAATTCCACCCAGTGCATGAATTTTTCTTCTTTTTTTAAATATCTACGGGAAATACTCATTCATAGATTAATTTCCTTTACTTATTTTAATTAAAACTAATAGTAGGTAATATCATACTAACGCTAAAACTATTAAAGTAAGCCAGATCTCTGTGACCGGTGTTTATAAATAATTTTCTATTCTTTTCCCTTTTTGTTGTATATTATTATATTATTTCCATTTTTTAATTGTTATAATAATTATTTGTATGGTACATATGTCTTTTATATCTAATAAAGTATTTAACAATAATAATAATAATAATAGGTAATAAGAATAAGCATTAACCTCGCCTGGTGGTTAGCTTCCACTAAAGAGTATTATTATTATTATTATTGAAAATTTATGAGCCAGCGTTGATGACACATTAAACACACCAGTTCTCGAATCACTAAAGTTAACTAAGTTTCATGGAGGTGAGGACTTAGTGGATGGTGGATTCAAATTCGAACCCGTGTTTTGAGTCTTCTGGTTTCATTAATACCAAAGGACTCCAAGGCATACCTAGCCCACCACATGCCACTAGCCTAACACATGCCATTAACTATGACCCAGTGGGCTAGACATCACACATTTTTATTTAACTAAAATAGCAAGTTGACAAAAAATTATTATATTTTTACACACATTTACATTTTTACATACGACCTCAGTAGCTTGATCGATAAAGCAGCGGACTTGTAACCTGGAGGTCGGTGGTCCCGGTTTTAGCGTAGATTTAGTAAAGCGAGTTTGAGTAGTTGTGACATCACGAAAGTGATTAACACAAATATGATAACTTACATTATCTGATTCCATTTTATCTGTTTCGTTGATTGTTGATTATTATGTTTTGTAAATAAAAAAAGTAATTAATTGATGTTTAATACACCCCCTATCACTCAACTAGGGTTGGTGGAAGAGATTGCCATAGGCAATAACCCCGCCCTTTAGTTAGGACATATGTTTCAAATATTTTCTATTCTTCTTCATTTTTACAGGATTCAGTGATCCGTTCGTGATCGTGGAGCTGATACCCAAGTCCCTCTTCCCCAATGTGACTGAGCAACAGACCAATGTACAGAAGAAGACGCTGAACCCTCTCTTTGACGAGTGCTTCGAGTTGTAAGTATAGTTGCCCGATTTTTTTTAAATATATATTCTATTTGTACTGATTAAATAGAGACTTCAAGGATACCGCTCTCACAATTGCCAGTTGGATCTTGTCTTTCAACCAACTGAAAATTTGAGAATCAATTATTTGAGAATAATTCGCCTCTGATAACACAAAGAGGCGTAAACAACATTTTCGAAATTTTACAGGAGAGCCAAAATGAGTTTTCTTGTGCATAAATTTTCTGTTCACGGTAGGAACATTATCACTTCCCTGTGCCCGTGAATGACCATACGAACTTTTTCTGTTGCCAAATTTGATTATTGAAGTGTGACTATCGATTTACGCCTATTTGATTTGTCTGAAAAAGAGAAAATGAGGGATACGCCTGATTTCAATTTTTGTTGTATCTTTTCTTTGGATTATAATTGGATTACGTCTATTTGTGAGAACAAAATATAGCACAAGTAGACTCGATTGAAGCAATAAAACCGATTTCAAAAATTTGTGGTTTACGCCTCTTTGTGTTATCAGAGGCGAATTGTCCGAATTGTCCCACATGCTTGCGTCCGTCGGGTCTCTTCTACTGAAATTTATCAAACGAAAAACAATTTTAAAGCATTTTATTTATGTATACAGGGTGATATCAAAAGGTCATGTACAAAAAAAAACCACGTATAGTACAGCTCACATAAAGGTCACTTTGTTTGATAAACCTCTATACGGAAATGAACCCTAAGGTCGCTAGGGCCACCACAAGTTGGCACTTGAAAAATCGAAAAATAATTATTAAAAATAATAAACGACCTTAAAGCGGAGATCGTTACTATAGTGTTTTTGTTAACATGGTAACAGCCAATCACATAACTGAAATCACATACCATAGTAACAGTGTCCATGATGTTGTTATTACCATGGTAACAGCCAATCACATAACTGAAATCAGATACTATAATAACAGTGTCCATGACAACAGCGTTCTAGAATTTGGTCCTAAATCAACTTATACTTTGATAAAAGGTTTGGGTGAGAGAGATTGCCATAGGCAATAACCCCGCCCTTTAGTTAGGACAAATATTTATTTTTATTTTTCTATTCTTTTTCCTTTTTATTGTATATATTGTATTGTATTGCAGCTCGGTGACACTGGAGCAGTGCAAGCACGAGAGCGCCATGATTGTGTTCACAGTGATGGATCATGATGTGCTGACAGCCAACGACTTCGCGGGGGAGGCTTTCCTGTCCCTCGGCAACATCCCTGGGGTGAACCAGTGCAACTCGGAGAACTTCCATGGGCTCAAGAACGTGGAACTGCCCCTGATGCACCAGAAAAACAGAAGTAAGCCACCATTTTTTATTTTTTTCTTGTTATTTCTTCTATAGGTAGTGTATAACTGTATACTATGTAATTGGGTGCTGGCTGACTTTTGTAAAGCCAACACCTGTATTGTACTGCACTCTAAATAAAATATACTTATACTTACACTTACACTCTTAATAATAATAATAAATCATTTGATTGAGGTAGAACAATATATTTTTTACTAACTTTACAGAAAATAAAATATGGTTAACACAGGGTTTTTTTTTATAATATAGACATGTTTTGCCGGTTAGTGCATCTTCCAACCCGCCTTTATTTCAAATTTTTCAATTCTGCCTTTAATTTTTTTTTCAAATTTCAGTACAATTCTTTCTTTGATATAGTTTTCATTTTAAATATACTGAAAATGCCCTAACCGGCGAAACTTGTCTATATTATAAAAAAAGTAGCTCAGCGTATGTTTAGCAATCCAGAGGTCGCGGGTACGAAACCCAGAGGGGACATGAATTTTGGATTTTGAACACACAATAATAATAATTAATTAATGTGTTTCTTTGTGTTATTATATCACAATTTTAGTGGGTAGCGCAGAATTATAGGACTTTTCCTTATCTTTAATATCCTAATATCTTATTTTTGCCTATAATTCCGCCAGTGGTCGCTGCTCACATTAAAGCAGCCACTCATTTTTCCTCACGAGGTATGAATGGACCCCGAACACACAAGTACAGAACAGAAAAAGTCCTGCCCCATTGGATCGAACCCAGGTCACCGTGCGTGCAATGCCTAACGCGTTAACTCACTCGGCCACGGTGACTACACATAATAATATTACGTTTTGAGCTTACTGCTCGAATAATGGGACTTATTAATCCTAATCGGGCAGCATAAATAAAGCGAATTTATTATTATTATTTTCTTCATTTCCTCCGTTCCAGATCATCCCATTCTTCAGACGCTAGAATCGCGACAGTGGGACAAGATGGCGCAAGACTTTGTCAAAAAACAGAAACCTCGCTTTGCCTCCTCTTAGTCTAACCTCCCTGAGTTCACGAAAATAATCACTATCACCTAGAAACGAGACTAACTTCTCACTTGTGCGTGACATCAGCAAAATCAGCAAGATGGACACCACTGGACCTGGAGTTGGCAAATATTCATTTTTTTTATGAAAAAAAAAAACGAAAACCATTTGATTGGCATGGATTTAAGCAAGTAGATAAAGATCACTGGTCGAGAACTGAAGCCCTATGCTACTTGACCACGGCGCATGACCGTTTTGAAGAAAAAAAAATCTTTTTAGCTCTAAAAGCTTCCGACACAAAAATCGCACACACATCTGTCATTAATTTTATAAAAATATTTCTACTTTCCACACAATTATAAATATATTTTTTAAATAATTAATTGTTTAGTGTTTCATTTATGTAATTATTTTTGTGAAATTATGTTACTGTTGTAAGAAGCTATCACTCCATTATCTCTATGTTTCGATGTATTTTTAATCTGTTCTAAATAAGTATCGTCTTCAAAATTTATGTATTTTTGTTTTACTTCCGATAGTATTTAGTATTATAATTGTATTGGTTCGTTTTTTGTATATTTTTTTCATAAAGTACCTATTTGTTTTGCTTCGACTTCAAAAAATAATAATATATTTCTGGATAATGTCGCAACCTCCTGTGCAACTTTGGTTTTGTATGCATTTTTTTTTTTTTTTTTTTTTTTTTTTTTTCACAGAGGAAATCATGAAGTATACTTTTATTATACAGGGTGGGGCAAAAGTCTGGAAACCCATGAATAACTTTCGAATGGCTTCTTCGGTAAAATTAAAATAAATAAGACCTTCTTTTAGAGTGGGGTCGATTTTTGTTACCGGCCCCCATGTCGGGGCCAGGGGGGGCAACTTCATTTTTTTAAATACGAACTCCCACCTTGCGATACATTTTTGGAAAGGTCTTTAAGTAAGAAATACATTGGTGCAAATTTTATTTTTTAGTATTAACTGTTTGCAAATGGCGTCCAAACTTGTGTATGCAGTGTTAAGTCTGGAAACCCCTGAATATCTTTCGAAAGGGCTTTCTCAGTAAATTTAAAATTGTGTACGGTAATCCTTGGTAATTAGACCTTATTTTAGAATGGGACCGAACTTTTTTACCGGCCCCCATGTCGGGGCCAAGGAGGCCAACATCATTTTTTTTTAATACGAAACCCCACCTTGCGATACATTTTTGGAAAGGTCTAATTACCCCAAATTACCGTACACAACTTTAAATTTACTGAAAAAGCCCTATCGAAAGATATTAAGGGGTTTCCAGACTTTACTGCATACACAAAGTTGGACGCCATATGCAAACACTTAATTCTAAAAAAATAAAATGTGCACCAAAGTATTTCTTGTTTAAAACCCTTTCCAAAAATGTATCGTAAGGTGAGGGTTCGTATTTAAAAAAATTAAGTTGCCCCCCCTGGCCCCGACATGGGGGCGGGTAACAAAAATCGACCCCACCTCAAAATAAGGTCTTATTACCCCGGTTTACCGTACAAAATTTTAATTTTACCGAAGAAGCCATTCGAAAGTTATTCAGGGGTTTCCAGACTTTTGCCCCACCCTGTATAAAGTCTGTCTGAATTGCTTGTAACGCGCAAATCTCAGAAACTAATGAAAAGGATTTTAACGAAATTTTGTAAACATATTCATAGAAGACGTGTTGCAGATAGTCCTATTTAAATTAATCAACTTCCAACCAGCGGATCTGGGAGATATAGACCTTGGGACCTCAACTTTTACTTAAACACTTATAACTCGTGAACCGTACACCCGATTTTAATGAAATTGTGTAGGTATTACATATAATTATTTTATGCATATTGGTGTTTTACACAAATAGTATGATTGTAAAATATTTTTCAGATCTGATATTCAATAAAATCTGAAAATTGGGACCAAATAATTTTGATCGTGGCACCTGAGAGGACCGCACTGCAGTCTGAAAATAAAAAGGGGCTGCTTTGTGGCCCCATAAGTGGGCAAGTTGATATATTTTATTAATTTAAACCCATCGAGTGGGGTATTAAATGAAAGGTCCTGATGTCTTCACGCTTATTGACATTTTAATTTGATAAGTGAATCTGTGTGAGGTTTACGGTTCTCGGCACTACTAATTCTGTCCCGGTAGCTCAGTGGTAAAGGCGGCACTCTGTGAATCCAGAGATTCCAGAGGTCGCGGGTTCGAAACCCAGCCGGGACATGACAAGTTATACTCCCATTTGGGATTTTTACCACATAATAAAATGTCTTGGGCTCACTTTTGGAATAATGGGACTTCATAGTCTTAATCGGGTAGTATAAATAAGGCGATATTATTATTATAATTCATTAGTTAATTTTTTTGTGTAAATTATTTTATTCATTGTCAGGTTACCCATTGTTGTGTTATTTTAGTTATTATTTTATTTTTATTTATCAAGTACCTCCTCTGTTTAAAACAGACATTGTTAATTTGTTTTATTTAGATTTAATTTTGTTTAAGTTACGAAAATGTACATTATAAATCCCGTCCAAATTTTAGTGGATTTTGAATCGAGCTAATGTATGCATAGATTTGTTCAATAATGAGGAACTGGTTGAACAGACTTGCTATGGGAGAGCAGTATGCTATCTCAGCCAACGTTTTAGCCTGGCCATTCAGATGGGGAATGCAGCAAGCATTGCAGGCTCATTCCCTCTCACAAATTCTTTGAGTGAAATGTTGTATGTCCTCTAGTTTATGGCGAAATAAAATATATTTATTTCATCCATGAATACTTGGTGAAATTAACGGATACTGTACCAAATTAAAGGTTCAAAGCACACGATAAGTTCTAACGCGACCAAATTATGGGTTTCTGGTTAATAATGTAACTTCTTTAATGCACGTTCGAGTGTTGATGAGAAAGCTAGATCCGCGAGGTCAAACAGGGGAAACTGTATATTCAAATTCAATAAAACCGACTTCAGATCGATAAGCAGGCGGACTCGTAACCTGGAGGTCATGGGTTCGAGTCTCATGTACGGCATACATTTTTAGTCCATTTTGAGTAATTGTGATTAACACAAAAAATATGATAGTATTTTTTTTAACTATTCAAAGTTTATTTTGCTTCTTTTTGTACCTGATTTGTGATTTTTGTTTAAACTATTGTTTGGTCTAAATGAAAAGTATAATTTATTTTATTTATTATTGATGTCCCCTATGTTACTTCAGTAACTAACTGGGATTTCATAAGTCTGTATTTATATATGTACTTATGTATAATAATAGGCTCTTTAGTGGATTCTCGTCGAAATTTAGTTATTTATTTCCGGTTAAGCTTTGGTATTCCTAACAGACAACCCATAGATAGGTATATTATAGTCAGATAGATAGGCCTAACAGAAACAACCCATAGATTGATAGTCAGATAGGCACAGATCTAACATTAAAGAGGTACATTAAAGACATTAAAGAGGCACAGCATTTGACATTAGAGAGGCATAGATTTGAGATTAAATAAATTAAGTTAAATATTTTATTTTTTCATATAAATTTTGAGGTTTATGAATTCGTCTAAGCTGTCTTATAAGTTCCTGTTTTTTTCTGCCTCAATTTTTTCTTAACGTTTCTTCTAAATTTTAAATTATTTGTTACCTCGTCTAGAGATACCATTTTTTTTTTTTTTTTTTTTTAATCTACCCTAAACGATCGTAAAAATTGTCAATAATTTTTTAAGGTAAGTCCTACTTGAACGCTAATGTATATAGTAATATAAACATGTCAAAGTAGTGTAGGTATGATGATAACCAATCCAGTAGCTCGAAGATGTCGGCAGCAGACTCGTAACCTGGAGGTTGATTTTCGAGTCCCACAATCAGGGAAAAATTTAGTAGTTATAATATTGTGACGTCACATTTTCTGAAATTAAATATGATAAATTTGATGATACTAATGATGAAACTTATGTGGTGGGCTGGAACATGCTAGGGTTCATTTCAGTATTAACTGGCGCGGCGAGTCAAAATATTTTTTTTTTTTTTTATTTATTTTTTTAAAGTGGGGTTTAACGTCGCTTTCAACTGCCATGGTCATATCACGACGGGGGTTTTACCCTCCATTCGCAGGAAACTCACAAACCTGCTACTCACATTGACCTCACCCAGCCTGAGTGGGGCCGGAAAAGCCAGCGTCACGAGAATTAGAATTTGAAAGGTCACCCATCCAAGTCTTAACCTCGCTGGATGTCGCTTAACTTCGGTGTTCTGAAGGGAACCGGTGTATTCAACATGCCATCGACGCTGGCAGTCAAAATATTCGAGACCTTTCCAAAAGTTACAACAACTTCCAAGTCTTTACAACTTCTGAAACTGATTGTATGTCACTGACATTGACGGAAATCGAACCCCTGTGGTTAAACATTTGGTAAACCTGGCCAGATATTCTCCCTTGTAAGATAATCCTCCTTTCTTGCTTCAATCAGTGAACACCTAGAATTTATTTACTTCTACTATAAGTAATATTCTTTGTCTTTTTCTTTGTATAGGCGTTCTTCACACCTCGGCCGAGGTGTTTGATTAATGTTCTTACTTTATCGGTGTATTAATGGTAACAGGCGTCCTTTTGTTTCCATGGTTATATTATATTATATTTCACACCAATCTCAGTAGCTTCAACGATATGGCGGCGGACTTGTAACCTGGAGGTCGGTGGTTCAAGTCCCGGTTTAAGCGTAGATTTATGAAAACGAGTTTGAGTATTTGTGATATCACGAAAGAGATTAACATAAATATGATAACTTTTTTCTTTTCATATTATATTTCATGATAACCCATTTTTCATGATTCATAAAATGTTTTCATAATGGTTACTGTGGTTTATTTGTTTGTTTCCATGATAACCTGCGTTCTTCTGTTTCCATGGTTACCGTATTTTCCTGTTTCCATGGTTACCGTGTTTTTTGTTTCCATGGTTACCGTGTTTTTTGTTTCCATGGTCACCGTGTTTTTTGTTTCTATGGTCACCGTGTTTTTTGTTTCCATGGTCACCGTGTTTTTTGTTTCCATGGTTACCGTGTTTTTCTGTTTTCATTATTACTGTGGTTTGTTTATTTGTTTCCATGACAACCATCGTACTCCTTTTTCCATTGCATGGTAACCGTGGTTACTCAGACTACCTAGTGTTACTTAATTAGGTTTCAAAAATGCTTATTTTCTACTTCACATAATGTGTTTTTGGTATTATCTATGTAAATCTTCTCTGTAATTACCTACAATACTTAACTATTTGAATTGACTCCATTTATTTTATAATTAAGTTAAAATAAGTAAGTCTTGGTCAACGAAAGAGAGAAATTGAACTTTGAATCTACAATTTATAAATTAATTACTATTTAAGTCTGTAAAGTACGCACAATTATATATAAATTTCATTTTTCTTATTTTGTTATACATCTTTATTATAATAACTTTGGTTATTGTACCTACTTATTATAAACCTATTGCATATTACTATATAAAGATGGTTTTTCATTTATGAACTTTATTTGTCCTTCTTTTTATTTCGTATGAACTTGATTTCTGTCTCATTTTTCACTCACATATCGATCACAGGGTTTTTTTCGTTTGGCTTCTCGATTTTTTATACAAGTATCTCCGATCTCGTTATTACGCTTTTTATTATTATTATTATTATATTTATTTATTTTTTGCTGTTAAAAAAAACTCACCCTTGCTAACCCAAAGCTTAAATTTTTTTGACGTAATATTCTAATTAATTATAATTTGCTTGCTTGCTTGTTCCTTACGAAATAAATTTTATACGCAGTTCAGAATATAATTAATTTCGTATTATTTAATTTGAATTTATTTGTTAAAAAAAAATAATATTTTGTTCTTGTTGTGTAATTTGAAGTTATTTCAATAGCATAACCTATCCAATAATAATTTCCATTGTAATTATTATAATCATAACGAAATTTTATGGAAAACAAACAAGTTAAAATCATTATTGTATCTTTTATTTTTTGGTGTCTCTTAATTCTGTCTATCCTCAGACGTTATTTTTCCAACAAAGTAATGTTTTTTTTAGTTAAAAATATTTTAGTTCTATCGTTATGGATGGTATTTTATGTATTGTATGGAATACTTGATAGAAATCGTTACCTAACGTACCTACCTTGTTCCAATTTTGTATTCTGCTGTATTTATGTATTGATGTGCGCAATTATTTTATCTAGTTGACTTTCGTCCACCTATTACTCTTTTCATATGATTCTTCTTTATTTTTTCTATTATTTTCAGTTAGCTTTATTTTTTGTATTATTTTCAGTTAGCTTTATTTTTTGTATTTTTTCAGTTAGCTTTGTTTTTTGTATTATTTTTAGTTCGCTTTATTTTTTGTATTATTTTCAGTTAGGTTTATTTTTTGTATTATTTTTAGTTAGCTTTAGTTTTTGTATTATTTTTAGTTGGCTTTAGTTTTTGTATTTTTTTCAGTTGACTTAATTTTTTTGTATTTTTTTCAGTTAGCTTTATTCTTTGTATTATTTCAGTTAGCTTTATTTTTTTAGTTAGCTTTATTTTTTGTACTATTTTCAGTTGGCTTTATTTTTTGTATTATTTTCAGTTAGGTTTATTTTTTGTACTATTTTCAGTTGGCTTTATTTTTTGTATTATTTTCAGTTAGCTTTATTCTTTGTATTATTTTCCGTTAGCTTTATTTTTTGTGTTATTTTCAGTAAGTTTTATTTTTTGTATTGTTTTCAGTTAGCTTTATTTTTTGTATTATTATTTTCAGTTAGCTTTATTTTTTGTGTTATTTTCGGTTAGTTTTATTTTTGAAATTTCATTATAATAATTCGTGGTGTGTATGACCATATATGATTACATACACTCCTATAATCTAATAAAAAATAAAATTATAGATGATAATAATTCAGTGCCTCTGATATAGGCAGTATAAGAACTTGTGTAATATCACGGTGATGAAAAGATCGCATGGACGCCCAGATCCAATTCCTAGGCTCCGTTCATGTCCAAATTTCATAGTTATATTTAGTTTAAAAAAAAGGTAGGTATATACGTGCATTCAGCCTACTTCCTAGGCTAAAAGTAAATCTATTGCCTATAAGATATTAGAATTATTAGAAAGTATTGATTTCGGTCGGTTTTTAACTTTGCTGATTTCTGAGACCTTGATTATACAAAAAGCCAAGTAATGAAACTTATTTGATATATATTAATAAACAAATAAATTCGTTTATTAACACATCTTCTTTCACCCGGGATCAGTACGGTTCGGTTTTGTAACGTATCCAGTACACGGTAACGTATACGGTTGTGACAGAAATCTCTCACAACCTTACTGATTGCGGGTTAAATCGATATCATATTATTATTATAATTTCAGAATTTATCACTTCCTTGTAGATCTTTTGTTCTTTTTTCTTTTAACATGCTACCTACTTTTACCGGCATAATTCGGTTTCAGAAGTGTGCGTTTCCTGCATCTGCTCATAGAAGGCGTGCTAAGAGAAAAAGAGACATTATACAGGGTGGGGCAACAAATGGGTGGAAACTCCTGAATATCTTCGGAAGGGCTATTTTTGGATAAGTTTGAAATTTTGCACGGTTAACCAGGGTAATAAATCCTTTTTTCAGAGAGGGGTCAATTTTTTGAGCCCAAAGTAATTGTAAATAAAAAAAAACCTTTTCAGAAATATATCGTAAGAGGGTTGTTTGCATTAAAAATTTTCTTCCCCCCCCCCCCCCCCCCCTGGCTCCAACTTACTCAGAACGTTTCAAACTTAAAACTTACTCAGAAAGCCCTTCCAAAGATATTAAGGGGTTTCCAGACTTTTGCCGCACCCTGCGTTCGGACTTTATGATTTTGTAGATTTTTATGGTGTCTGATTTTTTTCTTCTTATTTTTTCACTTGGGTCGGAGTTTTAGGGCGAAATTAATAGATGTTTTTTTGTAATACTTCTATTTCGCTAAGTCTCGAGTTGCGTACTGACTTAGATGGGGAAAACCGATGCTAAGTCATGACTTAAGTTCTCGATTTTGTCTATTAATCTCGCCCCTAATCTTCTGAAGTGCAACATGCGTTTTTCTCGCCATCTTTTGCTCTTGTACTTTTTAGGTTTTGGTCTTCTGAAAGTGAAACCGAAATTAATCTCTTACCTAAGCTCCTTTTATATTATTTCTTTGTTTAACGCCTATACATTTTGTATTACTGCCTAACATTTTCCAACTATTATTAAATAAACCTTACCTAGTACATAAAAATATATATAATTATTTATTTATACCTATATTAATTAATATTCTTTATTAACTGTGTTTATGTACCTATTATGCTAAATCAAAATTATTTTCGTTAAAACCTTTGTACATAAAGATCACTCTATATTCTCCTACTTAAACAAATTACAATTCATAAATTTATACTCTTAACACCACGAAAAACTAAATCCTTCTCTATACCTATTCTACTTGTGCGATCTCAAAATAAAATATATCTGTGTTGAAAAAATAAATGAATATTATTTATTCTTTAACTATTTCTTTCACAGTTTCTTACTTCTAATATTAGAAATTTCTAATATTAGAAATCGGAAGTATTGTGTTCGTTTTTGTAACAAAAAAAATTTTTTTTGCTCCAATTTCAATTTTTTGCATGTGGTAGTGGGTATACGAGTATGCTTTTACGGGGGATACTGTGGGCGAAATTAACAGACGTTTTTGCAATGCCTCTATGGCGCTAAGTCTCGAATTGCGTACTGTCCTAGATGGGAAAAACCGATGCTAAGCAATTACTTAAGTTATGGATTTTGTCTATTAATTTTGACCTTAGTTTCAGAAGTGTGCGCGTGCTATCCTGTCACTACTTCGTCCCCCATCTATACATTGCCGCAACAGTTTTGCAACTCCTCACATGTGGCGGGACAAGTTCAAAATACTCATCACTTTAACGTCCCCAAACTTTCCCACTCCCGGTTTTGATAAATTTATCATATAACTAGCGGGTTACACCCGCCGCTTCGCCAGCCCATCAAACACACACAACGCACACACACACCCACCCACACCACACATCCACACAACACACACACCCACACACCACACACCACACACCACACACACCACACACACACAACAACCACACCACAACACACACCACACACCACACACACACACACACACACACACACACCACACACACACACACACACACACCGCACACACACCACACACACACACACCACACACACACACACCACACACACACACACACCACACACACACCACACACACCACACACACACACCACACACACCACACACACACACCACACACACACCCCCACACACACACACACCACACACACACACACACACACACCACACACACACACACACCACACACACACCATACACACCACACACACCATACACACACACACACACACACCATACACACACACACCACACACACACAAAATGTCATTTAGGTTTGAAAAAAAACCTGAATATTTTTTGTCGCCCATCTATTTTCTGGCCTTCCCCGGCGTAGCTCAAGAATGGCTCATCAGAATTTCGCGATCAATATGTCAAATGAAAGCCTAAACCCTTGCCTAAAACTTTCTCGCTCTGAGTTGATAGGTCGTCACTTCAAATTTCGAGAAAAAATGTCATTTCGGTCAAAAAACGTGAATATTTTACATGTTACCCATCCATTTTTTTACCTTACCCGGCGTAGCTCAAGAACGGCTCATCAGAAATTCGCGATCGATATGTCAATTGAAAGCTCAAACCCTTGCCTAAAACTTTCTCGCTTTGAGTTGATAGGTCGTCGCGACAAATTTCGAGAAAAAATGTCATTTATGTCAAAAAACGTGCATTTTTTTTGCGTCACCCATCCATTTTTATCCTTACTCATTGTAGCTTAACCTCAGGGAGATATAATCTAGCCTAGAAGAATTTCCTGATCCAAGCGGACCTATGTGCAAAATTTCAGGTTTCTCGGTCAAACGGTGTGGATTTGTATAAAGAACATACATACATACATACATACACACATACATACACACATACAGACAGCTTTCTTTTATAGATATAGATTATGTTAGTCACTTTCGTGACGTCACAATTACTCAAGATCACGCTGCTAAATTTTTACCGGCACTAGGACTCGACCTCCAGGTTACAAGTTATCTACCGCCAATATCGATCAAGCCACTGAGGTCGGTGGATTTTGATGAATGAGAGTAACTGAAGCATTAAATAATTAAATGGTGTTCGGTGGAAGAGAAAGCCTCAGGCTTTAAAACTCACCCCTTGGTTCACTAAATATTCTATTGTGTTCCTTTTATTTCATGTCCTATGTTGCAGAATGTATCATGTAGCTTACCAATAAAGTGTTAAATAACAATAATAATAATAAAGAAACTATAGGGACAAACTTTTAATTTAACTTTTCAATTTGGGTTTAACGCCGCTTTCAACTGCATGGTCATATGACGACGGGGGTGTTACCCTCCATTCGCGGGAAACTCAGAAACCTGCTACCCTTATTTACCCAACTTGGTTGGGATGGGCCGGAATGCCAGCAAAACGAAGTCTTCACCTCGCTGGACGTTGCTCAACTTCGGTGGCTCTATGAAAACCGGTGGAATCGACGTTAGCTAGTTTCTATTTTTATTCATATCCAAAATCATATTTCACCTAAATTCATTAACAGTGTTTATTGAAAGCCGTTCAAAAAGTAGCCATGATGGATCTATTCAGCTTCAATTTTCATGAATGGTTTGCTCCCTCTACTGCTATCCTGAACCTCCATGAAAACAGTGACGAACTCTGGCGGACATTCAAAGAACTACAAGATTCTTATCAGCTGATAAGAATGTAAACAATCAAAAGTTTCACGTCAACATCCAAAATTCGAGAAGCTTTTCATTACTCTTCAAAACTAGAAATGTTTCAAGCTTTTGCAAGAGCTTCCAGTCATTGTTAAGTGATAATTCTGACTTTTCGAGAGTTCTCCATACCCTGAGGAGTTCAGCCATTCTCTGTTTGGCAATCCAAGAAGATGGGTGGATCACAAAGTGTTGAAATACCAGGAGGCGGCACCGAAGGATATCATGTTCTGAAGGTAAGAAGAATCTGCTTTTCATCTCAAAGTTGGTATCACCATTAGACTTCCAGTTCTCTCATTCTCATTATGATGCTATCAGGTAGTTTACTGACCTTATTAAGATATCTTGCCAAGTTAGTTTGTAGTGAGAGGTCATCAACTTTGATGAGGTGTTTCATCTGATGAAATGGTGTTTTGATAAGAGATTTGGAGAGATGATTAGGAATTATAGCACTGAGGTGCCAACTGTTATCAGCTATTATTTGTCCCCAAGTCAGGTGCCTTCAGTTATCACCTCTTAATGATACAGTTGTGAATTAAATGCTCAAAAGAAAAAGAAGAGGGAGACCCAAAGCGTAGATGGAAAAATAAAAGAGAGGAACACTTGAGAGTGAAGGCTTGGAAGAGGGAAGATGCCCTATACACAAAAATAAGAGGAGAACAAAACCTCATTAAACCAACATGGACTCAAAGTAGGTTTGGTAAAAGGTAGATGAAAGGAGATGAATTTAATATTCATCAACTGATCTTGAGGAACAAGCTAATGAAATATTTTTTCATGGCGGAGTAATGATACCTAATACCCAATTAGAGATGAACACATAGTAATTCAATTTTTAAAAAATATACTTAATTTAGTTTGGCTTATATTTACTTAAATAAATGAACACTTATCTACTTTAAAGTAATTTCTCTCAACATGAATGAGCCTCTCAGCCTCCGTGGCGTAATGGTTGTGACTACTGCCCGTAGTCCAGAGTTCCCGAGTTCAACTCCCGGCTGGGGCAGACTTTTCAAAGAAAATTCTGTTCCATCCAAACACGTGAGGCTGCCATTTCCGGCCCTACCCAGGCTGGGTGAGGTTAATGTGGGTAGCTGGTACGATTCCCAGCCAATGGAGGGTAAAACCCCCGTCCTAATCCAGGACGTTAAATCAAATAGAATCGTTGGCGTTAGGAAGGGCATCCAGCCATAAAAAACGTGCTCCACCCTACCAACCTCAACCATGAGGTTGAACAATGCCGACCCCAAAAGCAACATAAGCTAATATGGGATAAAGGCAAGGGAGATATATGAATGAGCCTCTCAATATAAACACTGTATCCAGCTATATGTTATATTGTTGGTAGAAATCTCATAGTCAAATGCACACAGGTGCAACAGGGAACTTTCTTAACCCAGATAACGCACTGAAATTTTTTGTCTCGTTCATCCATTGAAATTTACAGCTATCCAAACTTTCACACGCAAGAATAAATCAAAATAAAAGTGGTGTCAACTTATCACTCGGACTCTAAACAAAAAGTTTGAGCTGTCGCCAACTATCCCCAACAAGTTGAATTAATTAGAAAAATTCACAGCGTAGTACCTTTGAAGTGTCCTTCTGGAAGGACGTCAGCCCCATCTGGGTTAAATCTTTTAAAAGAAATATATAGCTGTGTTATTTTTATTTTAATTAAAAGTATACAACCTTGTTTCATCCTCAGGTTCAAGATAACTCACCGGGGCAGAGGGCAGGGCTTGAGGCATTCTTTGATTTTATTGTGGCCATTGATGGTGTGCGTCTGGTAAGAGTTCCTACTGTTGAAATGAATAAATTAAATTAAAGAAATGTGTATTCTTCAACACAAATTCTGTAACACCTACATATCTTTTACAGTGCTAAACATTTTACTGAACAATTTTAGATTAAATGAGCCCTTTTTTTCCATCAGTTCTAATAAAATATCACATATCTGACAAAAAATCATGTTGTATGAAACAAAATCAATCATCTTGTATGAAATAACAAAATTAGAATTTATTTGTACTATTTTGAGAGTGCTATCAATGGATAGCTTCTCTCTCACGCCATTGCCTCCATCACATTTACTCATTACAATTGTTTATCTTTAATTTTTTTTTTTTTTTTTAAGTGGGGTTTAACGTCGCTTTCAACTGCCATGGTCATATCACGACGGGGGTTTTACCCTCCATTCGCAGGAAACTCACAAACCTGCTACTCACATTGACCTCACCCAGCCTGAGTGGGGCAAGTCTTGTCACGAATGTCAGGTTGCAGGAAACCCTAGCTCTCCTGAGCCCAATGAAATGTCTCTAAGACAGGAACAACATACCAGTACAGTGGTCAAAACTAAATTGATCTTTTATTTCCACAAACTACACTGGCGGCTCTCTTATCTTTCAAATCATCAAACCCTACTATACATATTACAATATTACATTATTCCTTCCTTTTCTCTTTTCTTTTTCTTTTAAGTAAAGATTAATACATTTTTTTTCTAACAATTTTTTTTTTTTTTTTTTTTTTTTAACACTAAAAAAAAGACATGGGAGTCCAAGAAATTGTTCTTATGTGACCAGAGGACAAAAAGCACCCTACTACTTTTTATTTACAAGTTATATATAAAATATTATTATTCATTTATGCAGGATCAAGACAATGACACTCTCAAAGAGTTGCTGAAGAATGGCATTGACAAAGAGCTCAAGATGGCAGTGTACAGTAGCAAGACGCAGGATGTGCGTAATGTGAGCATCACCCCGAGTAATTCATGGGGAGGTCAGGGGTTGCTTGGGGTCAGCATTCGGTTCTGCTCTTTTGAAGGAGCTAATGAGAATGTGTGGCATATTCTGGTGAGTTATTTGAATTTAATTGTTATTTTTTAAGACAAATATGTATTATTTTTAAAACTTATTATAAAATAAGTTCTGAAACACACTGGGAACACATCAACCAAAAAATGTAAGGGATGATCTTGAGGATGAAAAAATATTGTTATTATTTTAAGCAAATATTATGCTTTAATATAAAACCCTGTGAACTATTTCTAGCAATATTCATGAAATTCTAATTAATAAATTTCGTGCCAAAATGCTTGTGTTATTATCAAGAAGATCATTGCTGTGGTTGACATCATGAGAAGAGCAAATAATGACATTTTATGTTTTTTATGTAGAAGACAATGAACAAAAAACAGGACCTTCATACATACACTCCACATTTCATACAAAGTTTTCATTCACATAGTACACGTTCACAACACCTGCTCAACATTCCCATCACACAGACTTCATGAGTAAAAGTTTCTCTGTGAATGCTTCTAGATTGTGGAATCAGCCTCCAGAGAAACTCAGAGTCTTGGAAAATTGTTTTTCATTTAAGATGAAAACAAAAGAATGCGTGAATGCTAGCTTTGTATCAGTAGTTGTTCTTTTTTAACTTAAAGTTGTGCAAGCCCCTCTCCCATTGATTTGTATTTATTTTGTCATTATAGCACCCCTCCCCCTATAATTCTATTTTACCTAGGTTTCTCTTATTAAGAGGTTATTTTCCCTTATAGAGTGGTAAATTTAACCTGAAAATTATTCTCTTATATTCAGGTTAGCAGCGACCAGTGGCGGAATTATAGGCAAAAATAAGATATTGGGTTATTAAAGATATGAAAAAGTCCTATAATTCTATGCTACCCACTAAAACTGTGATAGAATAACACAAAGAAACATATTTATACCCAGGTTTGACTGAAAATTTGTTTTGCAATTTTGTTTCACAAGTTTAATTCTACTGATCTATGTTATGTTTATTCTATCATTTTGTATTATTTTGACTTTGTAATTTTGTGTAAACAATTATTTGCAATAAAAACTTTATTTATTTATTTGTCACTCCAGGAGGTGCATCCGTGTTCCCCGGCAGAGCTGGCAGGTCTGCGCTCCTTCACCGACTACATCATAGGCGCGGACTCTGTGCTGCATGAGAGCGAGGATCTGTTCACACTGATAGCGTCACACGAGAAGGCCCCGCTCAAACTTTACGTGTACAACACAACCGAGGACAGCTGTCGGGAGGTGACCATCACGCCAGACATGGACTGGCAAGGAGAGGGCAGGTAAGAGATGTTAATACGGGATCAACGGACTTGAAATTTTTCTCTTTATTTAATTTATTGTTTTATTTGTACAAAATATACAATTGTATGTGGTACAAAGTCATACATAAATACATAAAAATATACAAATAAAAAAATCTTAAATAAATTCTTAGCTAAATAGAAAAAGTAAAAAGTAAACATATTACATAATTATCATGAAATATTTATAATAATAGAAATAATAATAATAATTCTCTTATTATCTTCTTCTTCTTCTTTCTCTTTCACTTTGCCTTTTCCCAAACCTACTTGGGGTTGGCATTGTTCTACCTCATAGTTGAACACTCTCTTTGTAGCAATGAATGAATTGCAAGATAATGTAGATAGTAGTTAAACTTGTTTATTGTTTGTCATGTTTCAGTCTGGGCTGTGGAATCGGGTACGGATACTTGCATCGCATCCCCATTCAATATGACGCCCCCCAGAAGAAACCAGCCAGCACCCCTGCCCCCTCTCAGCTATCAGGGGCGGCCCAGGGGACACTTCTGCCCCCCACCCCGGCCCTTAGCTCTGCCCCGCCCATGGTAAGGGAAAAACAATTCAACAAACAATCAATACAAAAAAAACCCGCCCTTTAGTTAGGACATGTATTATATATATATTTATTTTTTTTTTTTCTTCTATTATATTGTATTTTAATTTGTAATTATATGTATTGTGTATAATATGTCCTATTAATAAAGTGTATAGATAAATAAATAAATAAATAAATAAGACAATGAAGTCACCCCTTATCAATCCAAGCTACTGAGGTTGGTCTTGAACTACTTATCTTGCAACATTGAGAAATAATTAGGAGTTAAATGGATAACTAAAAATGTTTTTAACTATTTATAAAATATAAAAAAATGCCTTCCAAGTCTGAGGAACGAGGCACTGTGCCCATCACAGCTGCTGCATTTCCTTTCTGGATACACAGAGACATCCTCTGTTTCAAAAAGGAGGTTGACCTTTTCTCTCCTGATGACTCATTCAGTCTTATGCCAACCTCCTTTGCGTGGAGTTTGAATATAAAATGAAGAAATTGGAATGATTTAGGCTTTATTTATCAACACCCAACAGTCCTCAGTAGCTTGATCAATAAGCCTGCGGACTTGTAACCCGGAGGTCGGTGGTTCAAGTCCCAAGTTCAGCAACTATTTAGGAAAGCGAGTTTGAGTAGTTGTGATTAACACAAATATGATAAATTTATCACCACCCTATTCCCGGTGGGAAAATGTTTTGGCGGTGCTGCTCCATAAACCGGACTAAAATGGGATTTATAGAGTCACTCTCTTAATACCTAACGAGTTTGAGTTAGTTTACTATGCTAATCATAATAATTATTCTAAAAAAATGTGAAGATTGTCATTGGGTACGAGCTAGAAGTTGAGAAAAATTCTCTCTTTTTCTTTTTCGTCTGGGAGTGCTGCAGTTCCACATCTCCTGAGCACCGGCCGCGCCTGCTTTCTATAGAAATAGTATTGGGTTGGGTGGAAGAGATTGCCATAGGCAATAACCCCGCCCTTTAGTTAGGCCATATGTTTTTATATATTTTCTATTGTTTTTTATTTTTATTTTTTATTTCCATTTATTTATTTTTTTCATTGTTAAAATAATTATTTGTATGTACATAATGTCCATTTATATCTAACAAAGCGTTGTATAATAATAATAGTACTCTTCTTCTCAGGTGCCTTTCTCCACGCCCCTCGCGTCGCCCCTGAACGGGGCCACGCCCACCATCCCTGTAGTACCTGCGGACCCCGCCCCCCCCCTCTCCTCCCTAACTTCGGGCCTGGCCGCCACTCAGCTGGGCGGCGCGGACCAGACCTCTCCTCCCCCACCTCCCCCCACCACCAGTTATCATCAGGTGAGGATCTTGAAAGAAATTGATTTTTCTCGAATTTGATTTATTATTATTATTTTTTTTTATTATATTTTAAGCATTTCAGTATACACTCTTGCATGTATGCTATATGATATAAATGGTACATTTATAGTATACACTCTAATAGAACGATACTGTCACAAGTCGGAGCCCAACAAGGAGATCCAGCTGCTCCTATGATTTTTAGTTTGGCACTCCACCCAATTGTCACAACCCTGACCTCAGAAATGAATGTTTGGTATCTCGATGATGGTACTTTGGCTGGAAATCCAAAAAAAGTGATAAAAGATTTAGAATACCTGATTCTAGAATCCAAGAAGATTGGCCTTGAGATAAATCCGTCAAAATGTGAAATTTTTCCTTTAAATGGTCAAATGGATCTAGACATTCAACAAAAACTTCAATTCTTACTACCAGGAATCCGCAATGTTAGTAACTCTGAACTGGAACTACTTGGTGTACCCATCATGCAAGAAGCTTTTAAAAGCCATTTTCGAGAACGTCTTGAAAAGATCAAAGTAGTTCTTCAAAAGTTAAAAGATTTGAATGCTCATGTCGGATATTTTCTCCTGAAAAATTGTTTTGCAATCCCTAAATGGACTTATACATTGAGAACAACTCCAATTTGGACTGATTTGGAAGTGCTTAAAGAAATAGATTTGTATCTCAAAGAAATTCTGGAATGTATTCTGAATCTTAAGCTAACAAATATACAATGGTGTCAAGCATCTCTCCCTGTTGCTTTTGGTGGCCTTGGAATACGAAAGCTTTCAGATATTACACTACCGGCTTTTCTTTCATCTGTAAAAAGCGTGAAACCTCTAGTTTCCAAAATTTTGAACACACCTGAAAATGATTTTGAAATATGCTTTACAAAGGAATGTTATGATGAATGGAATATCAAATTTCAGAAAACACCTGAAATTCAATCGAATCAGAAAAGCTGGGATGATATTATTATTGAAAAAATTGTTGAAAATGATTTAATTTTTTCTGCAAATGAAGATAAAGCCCGCTTCAAAGCTCTCCAAGAACCAGAATCAGGAGCATGGTTACAAGCGATTCCTTCCAAACAAGTTGGCACTTTTGTTGACAGTAAATCATTCCGGATATGTGTAGGACTGCGGCTAGGCTCTACCCTTTGTAGGCCACATCCTTGCATCTGCGGTGAAACTGTTGACGAAAGAGCCATCCATCCTTTGAGTTGCCAGAAAAGTACCGGAAGATTTCCTCGCCATGCTAGCTTGAATGACATAATAAAAAGAACCCTCACACTGATCGATATTCCTTGTCAGCTGGAACCACCGGGTTTATGTCCTGAAAATATATCTAGACCCGATGGAATTACAATCGTGCCATGGTCCAACGGGCAGATTTTGGTATGGGATGCTACATGTAGCGATACCCTAGCACCCTCAAACCTTCCACTTACCAAAAGTAATGCTGGAGCAGCCGCAGAGAGAGCATGTGTAAATAAACATAGAAAATATCTGCATCTAGAACAACAGAATTACATTTGGAAAGCTTTTGCTATTGAAACAATGGGGCCGATGTGCAAAGAAGCTAAACAATGGCTAGAAGAACTAAAAAGATCAATTGTAAAAAAGACTGGAGACCCAAGATCGGGAAATTATTTGCTGCAACAAATAAGCCTTGCAGTTCAACGAGGCAATGCTGCAAGCGTTTTGGGCTGTCATCCTAAAGATGATCTTCTTAATAATGTTTTTTAATGGTACATTTATATCATAGAGCATTTTATTATAAATGATTATAATAGTAATTTATAAATGATTATATTACTTAATATAGCGGTTACCTACCTTTTTAGCTTGGGGGCCCAATAATATTTTTAAATACTTCGCAATTAGGTGCTGGGTCAACACGAGCGCACCGGAAGGTATCCCTTACAAACACAATAATTGTAACCAAATTAAGAATACAAATTTTTGTCGGCACGGGGGATCGAACCCGGGACCATCCGCATGGCAAGCGAGTGCTTAACCACTGAGCTAATCGCGCGCTTATAATTAAATTCCTCAGCAATCCTCTTCAGCAGCACCCCAGGGACCCCTCTCCCCTCCCCCCTCCAGCCTGTCTTCCCCCTACCCCCCTCCCCCGCCCGTGACGTCATACTTCACGCCCCAACCCGCGCCTGGCCACACCGGCGCCAACAACGGAAACGGAACAACGGCTGGACAAAATGGCGGCGCAAGTGCCCCGCCCACTAGTCTCTATGCTCCTCCTCCCGCCTCGGTGACGTCACAAGTAAGCTCCGTGTTATTTATTTATTAGATAGTATAGTATTTATTAGGATAAGAATAATAATTAATGTTACCGACCTCGGTGGCTTGATCGATAAGGCAGTGGACTAGTAACCTGGAGGTCGCTGGTTCAAGTCCCGGTTTCAGTGTAGATTTAGTAAAGCTAGTTTGAGTAGTTGTGATATCACGAAAGTGATGAACACAATTTTAAAAAGGATTTTAAAAAATATTTATTAGATAGACTAAAGGTCTTTGACGTTGAACATAGTTTTGCGGTTGATCAATTTTCTCAGACTTGCAGCTCTTTTGAAGTGTAATCGGCTCTTTTTTTAACACAAAAGGAATCATTAATTTGGATGATGAGCGCACGAATAGCTCAGTGGTTAAGCACTCGCTTGCCATGCGGAAGGTCCCGGGTTCGAACCCCCGCGCCGACAAAAATTTGTATTCAAAATTTGGTTACAGTTGTTTGTAAGGGATACCTTCCGGTGCGCTCGTGTTGACCCAGCACCTAAATGGGAAGTATTGTGTCACTTCTCGCCCATCAGAGGGGAGCATTCAACGGGATGGGCAAGCTACAACACAGGTCACAAGCGTCTACAGTAGCTCCTGTTTCATGGCTACGAAACAAAAAAAGGCTGTGAAACACTCATCTTTAAAAAAAAAAAAAAAAAGTTGGATTTTATTTTATTTTAATTTTTCTTGTGCCTATCATGGCAGAGTGACAGAGTGAGGCCTCCGACATTAATCTGATTTTGTACAACATGCTCATGTTTTATGTATTTATATTTTTTGTAATTTTAATCCATGAAAATAAAAACCGTACAATTTTTTTGTACAAATAAAAGCTTTTTATATAACATTACATCATGACAGATATGACATTTCATGTCTTATATCCTTTGTTCAAAGAACTCAAATTCCTCTCTTTTTTTAATTGATCTCTGATCAGAGAAGTGGTTATGACGAGAAGGTATAACGTTAAGGCATAACGGGGACGTTAAACAGGAAGAAGACCAGTGTCCCGCTAAAGCACTATAAACAGAGAACAGACTAGCCAACCCTTACAAGCCAGGCTAGCTTGCACTTTCCTAAGGGTTTAATGGCTTATAAAGAAAAGTCCAAGTCCTCATGATGGTTGATCGCACATAGAAATATGTGGTTCAGGACGAGCCAACTTTGAAATAAACTTGGCTGGAGACCATCACTCACCCCTCCAGTTGTAGCCAAGCTGGCTACAACAACAACAAGAAGGCATAACAAATCTCAAGTTCTTCTCTCTTCTCCCCTATCCAGCAGTCCCCATTCGGACAGTCCACCTTCTCAATGCCGCAGTTCGTCCCCGACAACACACCCCTGGTCCCCGTCGTGGCAAGCTCCCCCTCCCAGCCCCCTGCGGAGGGCGCCCCTCAGATTCCCCTCTACGCAACATCAGCGCCCCCTAGCGGCGCCCCGGGGAACTACGCTGCGGCCCAGCAGAGTCCTCCTCTCTACCCGACACCGGTGGCGGCCCCTGGCGGCGGCGCCCCTAACTACTATCAGCAGTCGGCGGCCCCTGGCCTGCAGAACAGCTTCGCCAGTCCGAGCCTGCCCCCCGCTACGAGTGAGTATTTATCCAAATATCCATCCGTTGCATAGTTCCTTAGTCTTACTTAACACCACCCAAAGGCAGTACCTACCCTTATATATTTATAAACAATTCGATCAAGCTTTATTTACAACCTTTATATACAATGAACATGGTAACAAGTTGAGAAATAAATATAAACAAAGCCTGATCAAGGGTGGTGATAATGCCTTCGGCATTCTCTTCCACACCACCCTTGATTACAGGAAACAAAAACAGTTGAAAAAATATGAAAGAAAATATTTACAATTAAAATATGTAAACAATTAAAATTTGGGAAAGAAGGTTACATATAAAGTTCAATTCTTATCAGGTTAACATGATTTTTTGCATGGAGTCTCATACTCGGTATCATCATGATTGGTGTATATTTGGAATTTCCTCATTAATCAGGGACCGAGTTATGGGGAGACATATCTGGCAACACTTTGTTTGAGACACTAGCAATAAAAAACTCATTGTAGTCATCGTGGCATAATTCAAAACACCAGAGAAAAAAATGACCAAAAAGTTCTGGCCATTTTTTTTTTTTTTTTTTTCCCCGCTGGTAAAGCACTTTTGACAATCATTTTAATTTTAATTCTCCCTTTTGTAATGTATTTGTTGGCATTATTTGTTTGTATTTTGTATTTTTCTCAGGTGTGAACGCCCAATATCAGCAACAGCTCAGTAGCTACTTCACACCCACCCCACACAATCCAACAGTTGAGGGTGAGAACTCATTTTGACACTTAGGCCGGAATTAAAGAATCCTAAGGGTCAAGGACTCTGAATGTTACAGACCTCTCTTTAAATAAATATTCATTTAAAAAAAAAAGAATCCTAGTTTTATTTTATTTTTTGATTTATCGAAAAAAAGATCGACAGTCAGTAACCTAGCCACTTTTTATGAAAGGAGAGAGAACACAGTAAATCTTAAATTTATTTACTCATAATCTAAGAACCAATCAAACTTCATGGTAAGGCACCCCTGCATAACATACATATACTTTACATACCGACCTCAGTAGCTTGATCGATAAGGCGGCGGACTTGTAACCCTGAGGCCGGTGGTTCAAGTCCCAAGTTCAGCGTAGATTTAGTAAAGCTAGTTTGAGTAGTTGTGATATCACGAAAGTGAAAAGCTATGAAAATGATCCTTGGACAGATTTTTTCTATCGTCAATAGTTCTCGAGATATTTGAATGTCTCGTTTATAATGGGCCACCCTGTATGAGTACTGTTATAATAATAATAACACTATTCAGTCGAAGGCAACTACCAGGCGAGGTCAATGCTCAAGAGTCTTATAATTATGGGGTCTTATACTCAAATTAATGAGGAAAAATTCATGCAACAGGTGGGATTCGAACCAACAGTTCCCTACGTTACCTGGATGACCAGACTAGCGCGTTAACTACTTGACTACCAGTGTACTTTTCAGATATATTAATTATATTAAATATTTATTATTGGGTTATATAATAAAAGTAAATATTTATTTTTCCATCTGATAACATTGATAACTTTTTTTTTTCCTTTGTTGTTGTTGTAGCCAGCTTGGCTACAGCTGTAGGGGTGAGTGATGGTCTCCAGCCAACTTCATTTAAAAGTTGGCTCGTCCTGAAGCACATATTTCTATGTGCGATCAACCATCATGAGGACTTGGACTTTTCTTCATAAGCCATTAAACCCTTAGGAAACTGCAAGCTAGCCTGGCTTGTAAGGGTTGGCTAGTCTGTTCTCTGTTTATAGTCCTCTAGCAAGACACTGGTCTTCTCCCTGTTTAACTTTTTTCTTCTTTTCCCCCACAGGTAGCAATGGTCCCCAGCAGCCCCTGGTGACCACCCCCCTCTCTCTCCCCGGCATGCCCCCCATCACTGTGAGTGCCTCGCTCCCTTTCTCCACTCTGGAGAGCATCTACAGTCAGGACAAGTCACTGCACACTGCTTCCTCGTAGAACCGAAATGCTCGACATTATTTCTATCAAAAAAATTAAACTCGTTTTTGTTCTCTCTTTTTTTTTCAAGGAATATTTATTTAAAGAGCGGTGTATAACTCGATTCCATCTCTCATTGTTCTTTTGTTTTATACAAAATCACGTGAATTTTATTATTGTTTAAATTAATATTTTGTGCTGTTTATAGAAGTAGATCTAAGAAGAGATTTTTTACTTTCTTTATCCTATAGAAAGAAAAAGTAATGGACTTTATCATCTTGACTCACTTGAACTGGAATACTGGACTTTCTTTTAATAATAATTAAACTCTCCTTGATGTTCTGTACTTCTTTTAATATCGCTTTCAACTGCATGGTTATATCACGACGGGGATTTCACACACCATTTGATGGAAACTCACAAACCAGCTACTCAAATTAACCTCACCCAGCCTGAGTGTGTCCGGGAAAAGCCAGCATCACGAGGGTTCGAATTGTAATGGTCACCCATCCAAGTCCTAAACTCGCTAGACGTTGCTTAACTACAGTGACAGGCCGAGAACGGGTGTATTCAACGTGCCATCGACGCGACGCTGGCTTCTTCTTTCACTTTGCCTTTTCCCAATCCTTCTTGGGGTCGGCATTATTCAACCTCATGGTTGAGGTTGGTTGGTTGTGTTACGGCTGGATGCCCTTCCAAACGGCAACGATTCTGTTTGATTTAACGTCGTAATTAAGACGTGGGCTTTAGCCTCCATTTGCTGAGAATCGTACCAGCTACCCACATTAACCTCACCCAGCCTGGGTAGGGCCGAAAATGCCTGGCTGAAGTTGTGATTTAATATGAATGAATTTTGTCTGAGTTTGTTACAATCTGGCCCATATTTATTAACTTATTACTTCCGATAAATTTCTGATATTAGAAATCGGAAGTATTGTGTTCGTTTTTTTTTAATAAGATTTATTTAAAGTGATGTCTGTAACTCGTGAGAGTACTTATCTCTCTTAGAATGTATTGCAATTTTTGTTGCTCTTTTGTTTAAGAATCACAGGTTGTATTGTTGGGTTGAACCATCTCTCAACTATAGCAAGACATTGTAATAAAGCCAGCAAAGCTAGCGCAAATGAGAAATTCTAGTATGTTTAATAATATTTATGTAACTACTAAAGATTAATTATATATTTTATCAAAATAAATTGAAAATGTTTTGTTTAATGTAAATGTCTAAATTTTGAGTTTTCATTTCTCACAAGTTAGCAACACAGGTTATAGGAATTGTAATGTTTTGTGTATTTCTTTACCTATTTACCTATATCAAATAAAAATATTACGGCCCAAAAAAATAGGCTTAATTCATGTATAAATTGTCATAACAAAGGGCTTCCCCGAAAAAACATAGAAAAAATCTTGAGGCATTGATCCTTTTGCGTGCCAAAGAAATGGCTAAAAGCCAGTACCTACATTGTTCAAAAGTATACGCGAATTTCCCCACCCAGTATAAGCGAAAGAGTCAAAAATTCAGAAAAAATGTTTAGAACCTTTTTTTTTTTTTTTTTCTGAATTCTTCTTTTACTCTGTCTTATCCCGCTTAAGCAGGGTCGACGTTGTTCAACCTCATGGTTGAGGTTGGTTGGTTTTGGCACATTTTTACGGCTGGATGCCCTTCCTAACGCCAACGATTCTATTTGATTTAACGTCCTGGATTAGGACGGGGGTTTTACCCTCCATTCGCTCCAATCGTACCAGCTACCCACATCTTTTCTTAATAACTTTAAAAAATATACAAGAACATTCTCATCATAAAATCCTGCTTATTTGTCTTTTTTTTTTTTTTTTTTTTTTTTTTTTTTTTTTTTTTTTTTTTTTTTTTTTTAAGTGGGGTTTAACGTCGCTTTCAACTGCCATGGTCATATCACGACGGGGGTTTTACCCTCCATTCGCAGGAAACTCACAAACCTGCTACTCACATTGACCTCACCCAGCCTGAGTGGGGCCGGGAAAAGCCAGCGTCACGAGAATTAGAATTTGAATGGTCACCCATCCAAGTCTTAACCTCGCTGGATGTCGCTTAACTTCGGTGTTCTGAAGGGAACCGGTGTATTCAACATGCCATCGACGCTGGCTTCTTTTTTTTTTTTTTTTTTTTTTTTAAGTGGGGCTTAACGTCGCTTTCAACTGCCATGGTCATATCACGACGGGGGTTTTACCCTCCATTCGCAGGAAACTCACAAACCTGCTACTCACATTGACCTCACCCAGCCTGAGTGGGGCCGGGAAAAGCCAGCGTCACGAGAATTAGAATTTGAATGGTCACCCATCCAAGTCTTAACCTCGCTGGATGTCGCTTAACTTCGGTGTTCTGAAGGGAACCGGTGTATTCAACATGCCATCGACGCTGGCTTATATTTTGTCTTTAATTTTGAATGAATTTTACTTCCGAGAAATTTCTAATATTAGAAATCGAAAGTATTGTTTTCGTTTTTGTAAAAAATATATTTTTTTGCTCCGATTTAATTTTTTTTCGTATTTCTGGACGTTCTGTTAAATACCTCCATTCCTTGTAAAACGCAAATCTCAGAAACTAATGAACGGATTATATTTTTAATTAACTTTGTGTTGCGCGATGCAACTAAATATACTTTAGAGGAGCAAGAGGACTTTGATTGTTGAGTCTCCTCTGTAAATAAATATCATTTAAAAAAAAAAATTAACAGATTTTAACGAAAATTTGTAAACATATATAGGAGACATTCTGTAGAACTGTAGGTCCCATTCAAATAATTTTCGGAACAAATACCTACTATGTATTTCTTATCATCCAAGAAAAAGATGGTGTTTCTAAATATGCTTCACTTTTTCCGAAGTTGCAACCAAAGCGTTTGCAACTGTAACATCTTTGAGATTTGGCGCGAAATTCAAATCTATCTCTATATATAAATGTCAAAGACACTCACTGACCACTGACCACTGACTGATCATCGCTCTACAGCCCAAACCGTAAGTCCTAGGAAGCTGAAATTTGGTAGGTAGCTTTGTCTTATAGTCTAGATGTGCAATAAGACGGGATTTCTCGAAACTCCCACTACAACACCTGCCATTGGCGAAAAAGGATTTTTTGCTTTCACGGCCATGCCTCGGCCCGCAAAGCGGGCGACAGCCCGCTAGTTGAGTTTAAATTCGAAACAGAACAAAAATTATGTGCCCGAAAGCCGAAAGCTGATTTCCGTCTAAATTAAATAGTTAATAAAGCCAATTCTTAGCAAATATTCTGAATTCTACAAAAGCCTTTTTTATGTACATCCCATACCTTCATTTGAGACTTGTATCCTTCCTTTGTGTTCGAGTGAGTATCCTCTTTTTTCTTCCAGATCAACAAGTCACCGTAGTTATGTACAAATTTATTTCTTTCTTCCTATAGTTGAGTTGCCAGTAGAGATGGCACATGCACGTTGAACACAGGGTAGGCTACAACACAGACCACAAGCATCTACAGTAGCTCCTGTTTCATGGCTTCAAAATAAAAAGGCTGTGAAACACTCATCTGAAATTTAAAAAAAAATCTCTAGTTCTCATCCAATTACTGAGGTTAATTGGTGACTTTTTTGGTTTTAATCCATCTACATCATATTAATCCAGGTTCTGCTGTCTATTCCCAAATCCACTCAGGCTGGGTGAGGCTTAATTTTCATAGCTGGGTTGTTTGCAAAGCAATTGGTGGGTAAATCCCCTTTTGTGAGATGACCTTATAAAATAAGGAACAAGAGTGGAGTTACTAGCAACATACATATACACTTCAAATAATTTTAAAAGCTACAATCATTTATAATAATTCATAATATATTATACCTAAAACTTACCTATACTAGTGCATCATGAGACCTATTCTATTCACTAATAATATATGTAAGTTATGTATGCATCACTTTTTTTAACAAACTTTTTTTTCATACTTCATTCTGTATGCATCTCTTCATTAGCAGTTTATTAGTTCTGACTATACCTATTCATTCTGTTAACACTTCCCATGCCAGAGGTATGCGTCCGACAGTGAGTTACCAAAAAAGTGTATGTCAGACGTATGTGTCTGACAGTCCTTCCTTACTTTAAATGCATGTCAGACCCTTACGTCTGACACTACAATGTGTTTAGCATTGGATTTATAATCCTGGGCCTGTGAGGAACATTTTCCTTTTTTTAAATCTGAAATATCTTGAAAACTAAGGAAGTTACACATGAAATGCATACGTCTTGACATTTTGGGCCTGGGGGGAAATGTCATGTTTTTGCCTTGGGCACGGGAAGTGTTAACAGAATGAGCAAGGTACCTTCTGTGCAAACATTTTTATTTTTAACCAAAGTGAATTTTAAATCTTATTTTCAGAGTGTCTTCATGTCAGCTTCCTTAACATCAGGTATGAAAAGAAAATCCACAACTACCGTTGATGAGGCAAGAGATCATTCTGATAATGAGATTGCTGAAGGCATTCTTGATTTAGAGAAGAAACTCATTCATGAACTCACTAATAGTAACATATCCTATGAATCATCTATTGAATATATTTACAATCCATTGGACTATGCATTTGAACTCCATTCAAAATATGTGTACAAATATGGTAACAATAAGAAGAAAATCTTGTTCCTTGGAATGAACCCTGGTCCTTGGGGCATGGTTCAGTGTGGGGTGAGATTTTCTTCTTTTGTAACTTTAAATTAGCTAAGGTATTATGTACTATTGTCTTTTATTTTAATATGAACTCTAAATCATCAACTTCATCCAGAGAATGTGAGGGACAGAAGGAGCCAACCTTCCGTGTCTCAATAGCAAGAATCAAACATGGTGTGAAATAATCTGCAGCTTGCCCATCTCCAGTCTATTCTCCAAGTTTGAAACATAATAATGCCTGGACAATATGTCCTATTAAACAAAAGATATGTCCTCTTAAACAAAAATTCTGGAACTTAACTTATTTCTACAAAATCAATGTGCATTGATAGTTGAGTGGTTATTGCTTTAGTCTAATAATTCAGGTTGTGTAAGGATCTGTAGTTCCAATCCCTCTCAATGCATTAATTTAATTTATTTTAGATCCCATTTGGTGAAGTTAAAGCAGTGAAAAGCTTCTTGAACATTAGCGGAGAGGTGAGCCAACCCGAGAAATTTCACAAGGATAGACCAATCAAAGGCTTGGAGTGTCCCCGGAGTGAGATTAGTGGAAAAAGGCTATGGGAACTTGCAAGCCAGCTGAGTGGCGGAAAATCTGAAGATTTCTTCAGGCATGCCTATGTTCACAACTATAATCCATTAGCCTACCTAGCCAAATCGGCTAAGAACATTACACCTGCTGAGTTGAAGGTAATGTGGTCTAGTATCTCTCAAACAGATATTGTAGTTTCAATAAAACTAAATTTTTATAGTATGAGGTAAATCACCATTTGAATGTAGCTCTAACTCTCAATCACCATGTGTTTATTTATGCAATGTAATACAAAAAAAAATTGAAAAAAAACTCTGTAATTGAAAGAAGAAGTTACGAAGTTTTCAAATTACTATTTCTGGGATTATTACATAAATAATAATAATATTATTTATTGAGATTTTTACTCACTCTCTCAAGTCCAAAAAATCCCTCTTTCATAACTCACATCTTTCTGTCTTTCAGAACAAAGTCACAGCAGACAAACTCAACACAATCTGTGACAAGTCACTCAGTGACATTGTGAAACTACTGGGAGTTGAAACTGTCATTGCCATTGGGAAGTTTGCCGAAACCCGAGCAGAGAAAGCACTCAAAAACAACAAAGTTACAAATGTGAAGGTGACAAGTATTTCCCATCCAAGTCCAAGGAACCCGGCATCCAATAAAAACTGGATTGAGAATACAACAAAGAAATTGAAAGAAATAGGGGTGCTTCACTATTTTAAAGGAACCAACTGAAATTGTTCAAAAAAAATAAACAGTACCTCTCTTTAGCTCGTAGGTAATAGAAAGTAATAATTTTTCTAATTGGTTGCAGATGAAAAGATAAAAAGGGAGAAAATTTCTGTTCTCTTTGAAAAAAAAACATTAAAAATCCATGAACATTAGTATCCTCTTAGTGCTTTTCAGAATGTGCTGTTTAAAGTAAAACATTTTTTAAAGCATTTGCTTTAGAGTTACTTCACTTGATTATTTTATCTTTCTGCAAAGGGTTTCACATTCCTCAGAATACTCATTTTATTGATCAATTGCTTTCTTTTCTATTAATGTTATTAGTCTCTTTTCTTTTTCTTAAAATATGGGTCATTTGTAAGTAATATTTTCCTCTTGTATAAATCTCCATTTTTTCCCTCAATTTTAATTTAAACTCAGGTTTTTATTGTAAGGATAAAGTTGTTCTTAACCAAAGTTCCTTTTTTGTTTGTTTTATATTTGTTTTACTTGTTTCTGTTTTTATCCAAACAGTTTTTAACCTATTTCATTAGTCAATCTTAACAACTTTTAATTAATATTTTTTGGCAAAAGAAGACCAAACTATTAGAGCGAAATGCAAATGGACAATGTGGAATACTGGGTTCTGAAATCCATGGCAGAAGCCCGGATTTCTCTTGAAAATGGAGAGGTACCTGTGGGGTGTCTGTTTCTCATCCATGATGAAACACTTCGAGAGTTAACACAAGAATATTCAGTGTCCAAAAAACAAATTGAAATCAATGAAGACCTTTCTCACATCACAGGAAATCCACCAGTAGTTGCAACAAAAAAGGAAAAAATTGAGTCAAAGAATATCACATGTAGTGATGAAATGATTGTTGATTCTGTCAGCTTTGAATCAAGTGCTAATCAAGAAATTACTCATGAAATGACTTCAACAGAAGTTTTCACCCAAAAACTTGATTCCTCTAACATCAAAGACAAGTCAGGTGGTTACATCATTATAGCAAGAGGTAAAAACGCAGTCAATGCTACGAAAAACGCAACCAGACATGCTGAAATGGTATGCATTGATCAAATTGTAGACAAGTACCCTCATAATTTTGGAAAAGTGTTTGAAAAAATTACTGTGATAGTCAATGTAGAGCCTTGTATCATGTGTATGGCTGCTTTGTTAGATTTGAATGTGAAATTGATCGTGTTTACGTGCGTAAACGATAGGTTTGGATACAATATATTGGGAATCACAGATAAGACAAACTATTTTGAAATTGTTGAGAATATTAACGGTGATAATAAGCCAGATATAGAAAGAAACAATATTGAAAATAGTAAAACTTCTCTAGGAGAAAGGTCAAGTGAATCTGAGAGACTGCAAGAGAACAAAAATGAAACACTCACCCAGTCAAATATTGTTGATGAAAATTTAAATGCAAGAGTACAGTACAAGTTATCATTCATGAACAAGCATCTTCTTGCTAAGCAAGATGATTTTCTTCTGAGCAAGATTTCTTCTCTAGTAGAAGTTTGCAGAATGAATTTGTGTCATGTATTTCACTACCGAAAATATGAGTCAGATACAATGGACATTTTGAAACTATTCTACAAGGGCGTTAATCCTAATGCGCCCAAACATAAAGTTAAGATCCGAAGTTGATTTTTAAGAATAAAGCCATTTTTTAACCTTAAGAAATCTTGTTTTTATTGTGTCCATCTCTGATCCTGCTTAGGAAAATTATTATTTATATATTTTTTCTCTTCAAAAATACAAAATGGTTTTTGCCTTTTTAAATCCATATTTCCATCCGGCTGATACTCTAGTTTTTTTTTTTAGAATATAAGTACAAAAACATTTGTGTTAGTTACAATATCATCGTATTTGTGTTAAATACTATGTCTCTTTCTTCATATAAGATTTTCTTCACACCTTGGCCAGTGTGTTTGATCATATTACAACTACTCAAACTCTCTTTACTGGAAAATAGACAAACTTATCGATCGAGCTAATTAATGTCATGGTGAACGTTTAAGCCCCATAAAAATATTATACTGTAACAAATTATTGTTCTCACCGTGCACTTTCTATTACTTTACAAGTACATAATTATGTAGGTAGGAGGTGGGTGTAGAAATTTGAGAGTTCAAATTTGCAATTTCAATCAAAACATGGATTTTTCTTTGTGTATTGGACCAAGGAATAGATCAGTCTATAAAGAGGGAGTAGACCAGTAGTCTAGCTGCCAGACCATTTTTATTTAACTGCAATAAATTTATTTTGTTAACACAGAAAAAAGCAACATACGCGAAATCACTGGAAAAAAATAATTTTTTTTTGTATAATTAAATTTGAAATAATTAAATAAATGAGAATCAAAATTTTGAACACAAAAAAGTTGAAAAGAGTTACATATAAAAATAGATACTTTAAAAATACATATAAAAAAGTATAAATGCAATATGTGCTATTTTAAGAGATATAGATTAGTCTTAGCATTATAAAGTTATAATTAATAGGTACATTGTAATCATGGTTCAGTTCGCAAATTACCAACATAAAAAATTCAAATGTCATGTAACAGTAATAAAATAAAAAGAAATTTATTAAATACTTCAAATAGGTCAAAAATACTTAGATTATGTCATGATGATTATTTTAAATGAAATGAGTTTTGGTTACCACACCTGACAAAGGGATTTATGCAAGCTGCTGTTGGATTCAAGGCAAGAAATCATTCTCTGTCTCTGGCATTACCTATGAATCCTATATAACTCTGATTCTATTCATTACCAGCAGTAGGGCATAATATCTACAAATAAAAAATGGTATCATATCTAGATACACTAAGGGCCACGTTATGAAACAGCATTAAAGTTAGGCTAAGCAAGACACACCCTCAAGTCGTAGTTTGAACCAATCATAGCGCACTTTAGCCCGAGTTAAGGGATATAATTTGACCCTTAATAAATAAATAAAAAATACTATTTTTCAAGAGCTTTCCACCAATCACGTGCATTCGCTTAAAATGGACAAACAGTGGCAAATAATGAAGCAAAAGATTCTTCTTCTTTTCTATCGCTGAATACTGGTTGCAACACAGGGGTTTCTACAAAGTATAGGTGGGGTTTTTCTATGTTCAATAAGGCACTTAAAACTTATTTTTTTGTCATAGTCACCAGTGTGTTTAAAAAAAAGTAAAATGACTGTACGGAGGTTTGAACGGGGGATTGAGGCTAATGCCAGCAGGTGCCCCCTTTCAATCGCCCAACAGGGGTGGATGGAGGGATCTTACAAAAACAAAAAAGTCACCTGTGTGAAAGCCATAGTCACCAGTGTGAGCCTGTAAGTCATCACAGATTGACAGCATTGTGTCTCTGCTACTTCAAACAGCTTCGTAGTGAGGAATATAGGGCACAGGCTTAATCTGAGAGAGAGGCGCGTCCAGCTCGACAGTCTCAGCACTCTGAGTGTCGTCTCGGTTCAGGTAGTTGACCAACTCTGGATGCACCGTGCGCAGCGTCACGAGAATGTTGAATATGTTCTTCATCATGAACATACTTGCTTCCTCCTAGAAAAAAAAAAAAAATGAAAAGGTTTTAGTCTGTCCCGGTAACTCAGTGGTACAATTTAGTATTTATCTATTGTATCTTATCATGTGACGAGTCCAATCTATCCAATTGAGATCAGTCTGTCCCGGTAGCTCAGTGGTAAAGGCGGCACTCTGTGAATCTAGAGATTCGTGGGTTCGAAACCCAGCCGGGACATGACAAGTTATCCTCCCATTTGAGATTTTTACCACATACCTAATGATATGGCTTAATGCTGGAATAATGGGACTTTAAAAGTCCTAATCGGGCAGTATAAATAAGGCAATATTATTATTATTTATGTCACTCAATTATTATAAGATACCAGCCTCCATCGCGAAACTGTTATGACTACTGTCAAGAGATCCTGAGTTCCATACCCGGTTGGGGCAGGATTTCCGGACCAATCCAGGCTGGGTGAGGTTAATGAGGGTAGCTGGTACGATTCCCAGAGAATGGAGGCTAAAACCCCTGTCCCGAATAACTAAGAAACAGGACGTTAAAACCAAATTAATAGAATCAATGGACATGAAAGGAGCCTAGACATTGAAGCTGGGCGTCCATATAATCCTCTCACCACCGTGATATATGTATCTGTGCTTATCTTATGCAGTCGGAATTATTATTGTTATTTATGATACAGGTAAATACATCTTTTTTTTAAGTCCTTGTGCCAGGATTCTCAATTAGGTGAGCTCTTCCACCCAACCATTAAGTCTCATCAATTGACTCACATTAAAATAATTATTTTCAACACTTGATACGGAAATAATTCACTGATGTACTGGATCTTAGTAGCTCGCTGCTCGATCGATGAGGTGCTGGTTTTGTAACCTTAAGATTGGTGGTTCGCGTCCCAAGTTAAGCAAAATTTTAGTAAAGTGAGTTTGATTAGCAAAGCCATGCAGCCATAAAATAGGGAAGCAACCTCAACCATGGATTTGTGAAAAAGCAAGCAAAAAAAGAAGATTGTAATTACCTTGTAAGAGATCCACAGGAAAAGACGCACTGTTAGGAATGGTATCTCAATAAGAGCGGTGCGGGAGAGGTGAGAGAAAAGTTGCACGGGGATCTTATCATTGAGTCTGGTCATCTGAGTGTCGGAGAGGCTGAGGCGGTAGAGAGACAGTGTGGGGAGAAGGAAGTTGATACCTGAGGGAGAGAATAATTTTTACAAGTTATATTTCTATTAACACATAGACGACCGGCATGTTTTTAGTAAGTTCTCCCGTGGGACCGGCGATGTTTAGGCTATTCACAGGCGTAGTACATGCGTGTACCACCGCTGGTACACCCGGTCCATTCCGTACAGACACGCGTGTACCACCGGTGGTACACCCAGTCGTCCGAGTGTTAAATCACATTTATTGATGTCACAATTACTCAAACCATATTTGGGACTCAAACCACCTAACTCCAGGTTATGAGTCAAGGCGTCTGACTGGTAAAGGTCGCGGGTTCAAAACCCAGCCGGGACATGCCAAATTACCATCCCGTTCGGGATTTTGATAACATAATACACACGTCTTGGGCTTACTGCTGGAATAATGGGACTCATTGGTCCTAAAAGAAGATTATAAATAAAGTGATATTATTTTAATTTATTATTATTTTACTTACCTATCTGATTACTTTTACCAATAAGTTGCTTGTTAGTTTTTTTTTAAGAGGGAGATAGGGAAAAAAATCTTTTAAAGACACCCGGTTAACATGGGGAGTAGGATTTCCACCCAATAAAAAACCTATCTCTCTCATTTATAGAGAGTGCATCCGGAACCGTTACTTGAACATTACTTCAGATACACTGCCTCTTTTGGGCTCACCTTGGGATAACGTCAAGGGCCCGACTGCTCTGATTTCTCATTCTCTCATCTCTTGCTTTCTCTCTCATAAGCTCTCTATCCTCAACCACATACTCTCACTTTCTAACATTTTAACCATTATATTCTCCACATGTAGTTGTTCTCCCCCATCCTCTCTGTATTTTCTTCTCTCTTGGGCATTGAAATAATGTATGTTCGGGACTATCCTTTTCACTACAGTATCTACATTCTTCTTACCGTACTATATTCATTCTAAATAAATAATTATTAAAATTCCCGTGTCCTATTATTATGCTTGTTTGTTTGCTTACCAGCCAAGATACACACGATATGTTCAAACGGAGGAGGCACTTGGTCACCCAGTAGAAGTACAGAGAGAAGAGATACGGAATCAAATATTTCAACACCAACTTTTGAGCAAATAGTCGTGACATACTTGTAGCGCTCCGAGTTCAATTCCAAACGATTGTGAGCTTCGACCAGTAGAAGAAAAACTAAACTGGACAGTCCAATGATCATCTGAAAATGAGTGATTTAAGTTTATGTTTTATTTTATTTCTTTTTTGGTTTAACGTCGCTTTCAACTGCATGGTCATATCACGACGGGGGTGTTACCCTCCATTCGCAGGAAACTCACAAACCTGCTACCCACATTAACCTCACCCAGCCTGGGTTGGGCCGGAATGCCAGCATCACGAAGTCTTCACCTCGCTGGACGTTGCTTAACTTCGGTGATCCAACGAGAACCGGTGCATTCAACGCGCCATCGACGCTGGCTAAGTATATTGGAACCAAGGCAAGAACAGACAAAAAAATATTATTATTTTTATATATACAGGGTGTCTATCAAGTCCCACAGGGTCAGCCATCCTGGCTATTATCCCTATGATTTAACCTATAACTTGTTAACCGTAAATTGCAGGCGGATGAAATTTATTGATATAAGCTCCTTTTAGGGAGACCTTGCAAACGAGATATAATTCGACCTATTCTGTTGATATTAGTTGGGTCGATTTTGTCAGCCATCCCAATGACCAGCCAGAATTTTTTAACAAAAAAAAAAAAATCAAGTTATACATTGTTCAAAAGGTCTCAATAAAAGGAGTTAACATCAACATAATTTATCCTTCTGAAACTTACAGTTTATGAGTTATATGTCAGAATATAGGAATATTAGCTAAGACAGACGACCTTGTATCTCGAAAATGGTATGTCATAGCTCACTAAAATTTGTTGCAATAAATTTCTCTCAATAAGGTTTTTAAAACAATAAGACACACAATATATCATTCCATTTTAAAGTTGGTCTATGCCCAGCCTGACTGGGGTGGTTTAGGCAAAAAAAAAATTGTTGCTTAATCTTCATCCTCTAAAAAATAAAGGGATATGGGTTTTTGCATCTTTCAGTATTTTTAGGCATTCTTGAGGTAAGTGGGGTGGGACTTTATGAACACCCTGTATATATTATAATGTATCCTAAACTTATTATCAAACAATGTTGATCAATTTATTATTAAACAATAATTAAAACAAATTAAATACAATACAAAATGAGACAAAATTTTATACTCAAAATTGTAGCAATAGAATTTTTCTAACCATAGATGATTTTTTTCTCACAATTCAGTAAAGTTTATTGAGTCTTTATAAAATCTCAATAACCCACCTACATAAAGTTTATGAAGAACAACACTCAGAAGACCCAAAACCTTTTTTTAAATACTTTTATTACTATTTTTTTTTTTTTTTTTTTTGTCAATAACAATTTTTTGTAAAAATTTTTTGTTGTTGTTGTTATAATGAGACAACAAAATTCTGGAATCAAGTTTATTGAGTCCTATTGAAATAAAATGTTCATAATAAATTATTAAATCTTTGACTCTTTTATTATCGGCTTCTTACCTTTAATAGCTGAGGAGCAAAACTATTGTGTTTATTCAGATTGACAAACAGGTCAGCTCCAAAGATTATTTGTATTTTGAGCAACAATATGAGAACATAGATCACCCATGACAGATAGCTCAATGGTAAGACTCCCAGTTTTGAAGTAGGAAACTTGGACACAATTCTTTTAGGTGAAGCAACGTAGCGTTTATCAGGATATTCATTGTTGTCAATATAGTAAGACAGATATTGGTATGAAGAGAACAAAGCAGTAATGAATACGAGTGAACAGAAAACGTCCAACCCGTACAAAAAATACTGTTGTTCATTTTTGTCAGTTGATATGTAGTAGTTCAAAACAAATCCTTGCACAAGCTGCACAGTGAGAAGAAATATTGAGTCCAATATGTGAAAGATAACAAATTTATGTTTCTTTGATAAGTTGAAGCAGCAATTTTTGTTTTTGGTGGTAGGCCTGTTTCCAGTAGTAGGCATTGTAGATTTTAATTATTGTCAACTGGGAAAATCTGAAATGAAAATTACATAAAATATTCAGTACTATTTGGATATGACAATGGTAATAAAACAATTACAGCCAGGTCAAGAGCTGGCTACTAACTCAAAGCTGACAGGGACTAATAATGATTGGTTCAAAAACAATTTTTGATATCTAGTAACAAGTACTCAGAAGAAATATCTTGTCCTGGCTAACAAGATAAGGCTATATCTAAGAGCCAAAACCTGTATGATTAATGAGATTATAGATTCTTAAAGATGGGAAAAAACTGATTGATGCAAGGATTTCTTAAGACAATACCACATCAATCAATTTATGTTCCATTTTTTTTATTTCAAACTTTGTACAAACAAAAGCATGAGTCATGATGGATGGATATATTCAGAGAGGCATTGTAATCAATCAGAGAGGCGATTCAACAGTGCATTGTAATCTAAAAATAGAAAAATGATATTCAAACTATTTATTTATACCTACATGTATTATGTTTCCCATCCTTAACCATATTTTAAACACATTTACTGAAAACCAGGATCAAGAGGTTTTTTTCTTGTAAGGCACTTTGAAGGTTTTAAATACATTATTTGATCATTAAATTTAATATGTAGTCCAAGGCCATTGGGCCATCATATAACTTCAGAAATGGGTTAAAAGAGTGATGTCTCACCTCAGCTTAACAAAATGATTTCCTTCTGTACCAAAGGATGGGTTACCAGTTACAAGCTAGTTATTTAAAAAAAAAAATAGTTGGGTATTTTGCATCTGAGTCTCTGTTGTGATATGACCATGCAGTTGAAAGTGACGTAAAATACAAATTAAAAAAGTGATCTTACCACCAGACTACTGCCAAGAAAGAAATTATTTCATAAGACACAAAGAAACTATAAAGTAGTAAGTTGACAATGTACTCATAGATGATCTCATAGTAAGTTATTTATATCTTATCTTTATCAAATATTATTTTATTTATGACTCTAGCAAAATTATGAAAAATAGTAAACAAAGACTTTCTAATCAGTGAACAAAGAAACACTACTTACCTTAGGAGAATGTCACTTTGTGAAGAATCTTGAAAGGATACTTCAATATAATATAAGAAATTATTAACTATATTCTAGTTATTTTCCAAAGGAAAGGACTTTCTATGATCTGTTTTGGAGAAAAATAACTTCTTTTTTTTCTTTCAAATAATCAAAAATTTGAATACCCGCCAAATGTCAACAGAATAGGACGATGATGATTGGTCGAACTTGGTTGCGGCTATTTGGATACTAGAATGACAGGTATGCATAAAACCCGTTGCTTCTTTTGATATGATATTTCTCAAACTGACAATTCTAATTTAATGAAACCTCGAAAATAAGTCAAAATCCTGTATAAACTAATATTCAAGTACCCTACCTACTCCTTGTGTCAACATTTAACAAAAAAGTAAATTCCTAGTAATATGAATTTTCAATTTGCTCATAATTATATTAGAAAGTCGCCCAAACACGCTACATTCTCAAAATTTCAAGTAATACTTTAGCCGATTCAAATGGAATAAAATGGACGAATTGGAAAAAAGTCATTTTTCTTTTGGAAAAAAACGAAAGGACGAGAAATCTTTTTCTAGTTTGGTTAACCAAAATGAATTTTAAAAATATTATTGATGCTTCCATTTTTTTATTCCTGGTTAAGTTTTCATTTTCCATTGTTTATCCTTAACTTTTAAAAGTACAGAAACGTATTTTTCTTTCACGAATGTTGGGGAAACTAAACTGTTAGGAAAAAATGGAAATAATTGGAAAAAACCGTACCTGGGATTTTTTTAATCCAAAAGAAAAACGCGGCTTTTGTTTAGAAAAGATAGAATTTCAAACATACCTATTTAATTTTTGAGTTTTGAGTACTATACGAACGAGTAAGATGTTACTCATTCTCAGCTCAAACAAATAAAGACTGGTGTAAATAAAAGCAGGTTTGTTCAATTTATTTGTTTCTCTTGGCGTTGCAAAACTTTTGCGGGTAGAAGAAGGTGAGTAAGTTTCTCAAATGGATGGTATATTTCCCTCGTAAATAAACTCGATGTATCTAGATTAGAAATGATAACGTACATATTTTAATAATTTAATTTCTCTTTTAATAATTAATAATAAAAAATAAAAAAAATGGATCATCGTATATATTTGGGTCGCAACTTGTTCCTCTGGACGCGCCTCATATCTGATAAATCGATATCATGGCGCCAAATTTTAAAAAGATTGATAAAAATTGGGTGGTAATGAAATTTTTGAAAAACCTTATCAGTTTTTTAATTATTTCTATTAACCAAAGTACGAACACAGGGGAGCCAAATGTTCTGTTTTAACGTGCCTACTGGTCAATATGGCTTTCGTGTGACTTTCTGTTTTTCTATCTTCGCCATTCTCTGTCTTCAAAATTTTATATTTTTAGTAAAAATGTTCTTTCATGTCCTAAAATCTTACCTATTTGGGCCGAATTAAGCGATTCAGGGCTAAATGGGGGCCGTAATGGTGAAAATTGAAAACGATTTTTCTATTTTTATTGAAGAAAGCAAGGCTCTTGAAATTTTGTAGAGTCGTTAAGAAAATATATTTGAGTTCAGTAGTGAAATTTTGTGATCTTGAAAGTGTAATTCAAACCCGCAACCTCCAGGTCAGTAACAAATGCTCTTAACCACTAAGCGACAAAGTTGAACACTATACTAGACTGGATGAATAAATCCTTAATTGTATGGTTGTCATGCAATTGACTGTAACATAGAATATTGTACTGGTGTGCCAAAGGGTAATAATAATTTTAATATTATTCAGATAAATTATTTCAAAAGTGGTAAATAAATTGTGTTTATGTTTCAGAGTTTCTGTATTCTTATTAAATTCTTCTCAATGTACTTATAAGAAACTCTACTTCATCATGGAGAAAAGGAGACCCCCAAGTATAGTGGACCAACAACTCACATATTCACTAATTCAAGATGTAAGGACAAGTATTCATATTTTATTCAAAATAATAATGATTATGATGTAATTAAATTTCCTTTATCCAAGGAGTATTAAAATTTACATTTCTTTCTTACCTGTTAAAAATGACTTGCTTAGTCTAGATTCTTTGTATAAAAAGAAAGCACTTTTACTTTCAAGAAATTTTTAATATTAGAAATTGGAAGTATTTTTATCTAGGTTTAGCTCCATGATGGTGTACATTGGTAACTATAAATTTGAAAATCACCCCTTTAAATATATATATAATATAATAATAATGCTTTTTCTTTGTGTTATTATGTCACAATTTTAGTGGGTAGCGCAGAATCATAGGACTTTACCACGCTAATTTTACAATATCTTGTATTATTTTTTTTGCCTAAGATTCTGCCACTGGTCGCTGCTTCACATTAAAGCAGCTACTCATTTTTCCTCACGAGGTATGAGTGGACCCCGAACATCCAAGTACAGAGCAGAAAAAATCCTCCCCCGCTGGGAATCGAACCCAGGTCACCATGTGTGCAATGCCTAGCGCGCTAACTCGCTCTGCCACAGTGACTACTTCACCCCTTTAAATATAATAGAAGATAGGTATAATAGCTCCGTGATTTTGAATTCAGTTGCAATTTGAAGTTTTAATTTTGTTTACTATTTATAAATCTGTTTTTTTTCTCCACTTTCAGATAAGAAACAAGACTGACATCAGCTATGACAAAGCCAAAATAGCTCTGAATGTGATACTGGTTCAATTGGAGCCCATTCTACCTGACCCAGACAGCAAAAACATATTAGCCCAACTTCTGAATTACATTCCTCAATCTGAACATGTAGATGTGAAGGTAACACCTTACTCCTTGTTGATATCATTTAATATAGTAAGGTATGAAATGTATAGGTAGGAAATAAAAGAACAGTTAAAATTACTCCTTATTTTTCTATGTTAATGCATCCCTTAAATTGGAAAAAATAGAACAAAGACAGCTCCAGAGATAAGTGAAACTCTTGCTTTTTACAATATGAAAGAAAAGTAACAGGCATATTATCACAATTATAAATGCAAACATTGAGTGGAGGATGTCAATATTACTTTAAAATAAATGTAAAATAAAATGCAAAAATAGGTATGTACCTGCCACAGAAAATTGATCTGTAACTACTTGTTTTCATTTGATGTTAGAATATTACAAGTTTAATTTCAGATCTTAAAAATGGTGAAGGAAAACCTCAAAAATATGAATAATAATGCTTAATTTTATAAACTCTAGGGGCCAAATTAATATACAAATTCTATGACTGAAGTCTTTGCTTAGAGTCGGTTTTCCCTATCTTACCCAATACGCAATCCGTGACTTAGTGCCACAGAGGTATTACAAAAACGTCTTTTAATTCCGCCCTAGGTGTTGGATTGCACAGAGGACAGTGTAGTGTTACAGGAGGTTCTTACGAAGCTAGTTGAAATCAAGGAGGATGCACAACAGAGGTCCTGGCAGCTGCATGAAGATGAACACATTATCCTAGGCCTGGTGGAGAAGCTAAGGGATTTACTGGTGATTTTTTTGCTCAATAATTTATAACAATTATTAGGTACATAGTAATCTTGTTGAAGATAAGTGTTTCACAGCCTTCTTTATTTTCGTAGCCATGAAACAGGAGCTACTATAGACTCTTGTGGTCTGTGTTGTAGTTTTCCCATCCCACAGTATGCCTCCCCTCTGAAGGGCGAGACATGACACAATAATTCCCATTTTGGTACTGGGTCAACACGTGCGGAAGCATTCCTTACAAAGAATGTAACCAAATTTAGATTTTTTTTGTCAGTTTAGGGGATCAAACCCAGGACCTTCCGCATGGTAAGCAAGTGCTTAACCACTGAGCTAAGCGCGCTCAGGTAATAAATACATTAATTTGATTAGGTAACATTGAGGGAAAAAAATGAAAATAATACTACAACTTTGTGTTGACCATGGGGATGGGATACTTAATTATTTGATGAATAATTTACCAAGAGATAAAAACTACATAATAAATTTATGTAACACAAAAGCTTCCTACTAGAGTAACTCGATAATTATTAAGGCAGTGAAACTAGGATTCTTTAAAAAAAATTCTCTCACAGACTTATTTATTTTATTTTATTTATTTATTTACACTTTATTAATAGGACATATTATATACAATACAAATAATTACAAATTAAAATACAATACAAAAGAAGAAAAAAATAAAGAAAAAATAAATAAATATAAACATAATATATGTCCTAACTAAAGGACTTGAGTTTTTTTTAACAAAAGACTTGAGATTCGCCTAGGATCATAGGCTTGATCACAATCCTAGGCCAAACTCGATTGGGCGAAAAATTTAAAGAACCCTGGTTTTTTATAAAATATTACATATATTTCTTTGAATTTTGTAATATGAACCTTAAAACAAATAAAGCAGTGAACTTTTAACCTCAATTTCATTGGTTTGAGCATTGTGTTTCTATTTTATACAAGTTTAAGTCAAATCATTTCACTATATTTTAGAGTGATGCAGACTCAGCCATTTGTAATCGAGTGCTTGCCAGGGATGACTATTCCGCCATCGAAACTCTGGTGGCTTACTATCAGATGGAACCCCGCTGGTCTATACGACGAGTCCTTCTAGAGGTAAGTTTATGCTGATCTATAAAGGCTCCCTTACAAGTTACAAGCAACTTTGAGGAGATACTGTAGTAAACATGGTTGATTTGTGTGCCTGTTATTCGGGACATCTCAGTAAAAGATAAATTGCGATGTTACCAGTCTTACATTCACATTAAAAATGATTTTTCTTTAGGTACCAATATTAATCTTTAACGTTGTTCATTCTGCACTATCCCAATAAAGATTAATTTATTTATGACGTTTTGGTTTATAACCGTAAACTGGTGGTCAAGTGGTTAACACGCTAGTCTGGTAATCCAGGTAGCGTAGGGATCCGTTTGGTTCGAATCCCAACCAGTGCATGAATTTTCCCTCATTAATTTGAGTTTGTGACCACATAATAATAAGACTCTGAGGGTTAGATGGTAGAAAATGCTTTGAGCATTAACCTCACCTGGTGGATGCCTTCCACTAAATAGTATTATTATTATTGGTTGCTTTTTCTACTATTAAAATTAATTTATTTTTCCTCCTTTAGTTTGCCTCTTCAATTTTTATTTTTATTTATAAACATATCCAAGCTTTATTTACATCTTTTATATACAATGAACATGGTAACAAGTTAGAAATAAATATAAACAAAGCCTGATCAAGGGTGGTGATAATGCCTTCGGCATTCTCATTCTCAATTCTAAACCTTCAACTCTCCCCAGGTGTTTGTGCTGAGCTGCGGCCTCCACTCCCTCATCATCACCGCTCTCCTCAACTCTGTGTTGCCGCAGGAACTAGGCCGCGACATCCGCAGCTCAGCTCTGGCCGCAACTCAGGAGAGAGTGCCGCAGTCCACTCTGCTACTTACCTGCCTGTTCTGCATGGGCGAGGCCATGCCTCTGACTCATCTAGGTGAGAATTAAACCTTCATATATAATTATCTTTTCAAAATGTAAGTTCATGGAATTGCAACAATACTGAGTTGCGTTTGAACATAATTAAAAAAAAAAAAAAAATAATAGTAATAAAAAAAAAGTTATCATACTGGTGTTAATCACTTTCGTGATATCACACAACTATACTCAAACTCGCCTTACTAAATTGACGCTGAAACCGTGACTTGAACCACCGACCTCCAGGTTACAAGTCTGCCGCCTTATCGATCAAGCTACTGAGGTCGGTTGAGAATAATAGTATAGTATAGTAGTGCTTTATTTAAACTGGCGGCTCGAGACAGGGAGTCCCATTATGCGAACAGTTTAATATAGCACTCTTTATTTATTGTATATGTGTATAGAATTGTATAGAATAATGTAATTGTATAGAATAATAAGCTCTCGATTAGCTCCATTAGCTCCGCATGGCAAGCTACTCGCTTGCCATGCGGAAAGTCCCAGGTATGAAACCTAGAGTCGGCCCTGAGTGTAATTTTATTCATTACATTTCTTAATTAACAATGTCACTACAGCAACCACAACCCAGGTAAAAATGCTGTAAAGTTTACCTTTTTTGGGTTGGGTAGAAGAGATTAAAGGCGATAACCCCGCCCTTTAGTTAAGACATCTGTTTTTATTACTTCCGAGAAATTTCTAATATTAGAAATCGGAAGTATTGTGTTCGTTTTTGTAAAAAAAAATATTTTTTTGCTCCGATTTCAATTTTTTTCATATTTCTGGACGTTTCATAACCTCCTGAGCAAATTTGGTTTTGTGTCCGTCTGTCGGTCTGTCTGTCTGTCTGTCTGTCTGTTAAAACGATTCCTTGTAACGCGCAAATCTCGGAAACTACTTGACCGATTTTGATGAAATTTTGTACACATCTAGGAGACATTCTGTAGATGGTCCCATTTTAAATTCATCGAATTCGTACAAGCGGCTCTGGGTGAAAGAGACCATGCGCCTGACCACTAACTTTTTACTTAAATGCTTATATCTCGTGAACGGTACACCCGATTTTGATGAAATTTTGTATGTATATGCATATTATTGTTTTACACAGGCTTTTTATATTTTCTTTTTAATTAATTATAATTTGACTCTGATATTTAAGAAAATCCGAAATTTTGGACAATAAAGTCAAGAAATAAGAACCACGACTTGCCGATACAGAATTTTTTGTAGAATTTAGAATGTAGAAAAAACGGTTTTCTACCATATAAAACAAATTTGAAGAAAATCGGTTCAGCCGTTTCGGACATACAAGTAATTTAGTATAAAAACTCAAAATTCGCACGTGTACACAATGTGAAACAATCACGAGGAAGTATTGTGTTCATAATTGGCAGTGTTTTTTATATTGTTTCCAATTTTGTATATTAATTTGTAATTATCTGTTTGTACATGTGACGACAGCCCCATCTGGGTTATAGTAGTAGTAGTAAAATTTATTTGTATTTAATTATAAAATAATTGTTACAATTGTGAGGTTTGAACACAAGTTAATAAAACTTTGTCTCTCAGTTACCAAATATGTGAGAAATCTTTGTCGGGGTGCTATGTACATTGGACATTTGAATAAAAAGTGGTCCAGGTCTTCTTCATCTGGGTTATAAAGTGTATAATAATAATTAAAAGTAAAAATCATACACCACCCCTAAAAGTACAAAAGAAATTGTACTTCAAGGGGATTGTAATGAAAAAACTGTAGAATGAAATTAAATCAACTTATTATTATAACCTGTTTCCAGATCAGCTGGGCTCTGAGTTCATCTGTTTCATTCTGGACGGGATCGAGGCGGTGGAAACAGACGAGGAAGAAACAGTGTCCGATCTGTTTCTCTCCTTCCTCCTGGCGTACAACCTTCAGTTTGAGCCTGAGCAGTCTGATCATGCGCAAAACAATGTGGTGCTCCAGTGTCTACAAGCCAGGGCTCAAGCCAATGTTCTCACGTCCAAGCTACTGCTGATGTTCAATAGAGAAGGTAATGCTATACTTTCCTCCTGGCATACACTGTCTGAGCATGCGCAGAGCAATGTATTACTCCAGTGTCTACAAGCCAGGGCTCAAGCCAATGTTCTCACGTCCAAGCTCCTGCTGATGTTCAATAGAGAAGGTAATGCTATACTTTCCTCCTGGCATACACTGTCTGAGCATGCGCAGAGCAATGTATTACTCCCTGAGCATGCGCAAAGCAATGTATTTCTCCAGTGTCTACAAGCCAGGGCTTAAGCCAATGTTCTCACGTCCAAGCTACTGCTGATGTTCAATAGAGAAGGTAATGCTATAGTTTCCTCCTGGCATACACTCCCTGAGCATGCACAGAGCAATGTATTACTCCCTGAGCATGCACAGAGCAATGTATTACTCCCTGAGCATGCACAGAGCAATGTATTACTCCCTGAGCATGCACAGAGCAATGTATTACTCCCTGAGCATGCACAGAGCAATGTATTACTCCCTGAGCATGAGCAGAGCAATGTATTACTCCCTGAGCATGGACAGAGCAATGTATTACTCCCTGAGCATGCACAGAGCAATGTATTACTCCCTGAGCATGAGCAGAGCAATGTATTACTCCAGTGTCTACAAGCCAGGGCTCAAGCCAATGTTCTCACGTCCAAGCTACTGCTGATGTTCAATAGAGAAGGTAATGCTATACTTTCCTCCTGGCATACACTGTCTGAGCATGCGCAGAGCAATGTATTACTCCCTGAGCATGAGCAGAGCAATGTATTACTCCAGTGTCTACAAGCCAGGGCTCAAGCCAATGTTTTCACAATGTTCTCTACAACATTTTGATTTTTAATATTTTTTGTTAACTTTGTCTATCCCAAAGTTATATTTTTTGTTAACTTTGTCTATCCTAAAGTTATATTTTTTGTGAACTTTGTGTATCCTAAAGTTTAAAAAAAAAATCTATTGATCATGTGCTAAGGTTATAGTGGTCAATGCCGACCTCCGTGGCTCAGTGGTTAAGAGCATTGGTTACTGATCCGGAGGTTGCGGATTCGAATCCCGCCCAGAGCGGAGAATTCTGACTGAGTTTTTCCTGAAGGTTAAGTTGCCTGAAGTAACGTGTAAGCAGTTCGGGGGCCCAATTACCTTCAGTAAAAAGAAAAGAAAAAAAAAATTATTTCAAATAATTTATCTATTCAGACCTAAACATTCCCTAAAAATATTGCCAAATTCAATAACCCCGACCTTTAGTTAGGACCTTTAGTATATATTTACTTATTTTTTCTTCATTTTTTTTTATCTTTTTACTTCTTCTTATATTGTATATTAATTTGTAATTATCTGTGTTTTATATATATTATGCTCTTATTAATAAAGTGTAAAATAATAATAATAATAATAATAAACCTTTTTCTATTTCAGAGGATCCAGTGCGTCTGTTTTCTCACGAGCCCGCGCCCAAGCACTCCGTACTAAAGATGATGATTGACCTGTACGACAATAGCCACACCGCCTCTCTCTTCTACACCAACGATGTGAAGGTGGTCATCGATATTCTAGTCCGGCAGATCAGCGATATCTCCCCGGGAGAAACGGTGAGAAAAAAAACTAGTTGGACATAATTTTTCTGTTTCGTGTATTTGTTCCTGTTGGTGCCGGCAACTAAGATATTTTTCATAACGTTCACTACTGATAGAAGGCCAAGCAGTGATATTTTCGTGCACTGGTAGTCAAGTGGTTAACGCGCTAGTCTGTTAATCCAGGTAGCGTACGGATCCGTTGGTTCGAATCCCACCCAGTGCATGAATTTTTCGTCATTAATTTGAGTTTGTGACCACATAAAATAATAAGACTCTGAGGGTTAGGTGGTAGAAAATGCTTTGAGCATTAACCTCGCTTGGTGGTTAAATTATCGCGCGGCGCGGTCAATGGGTACTTAAACTATCTTTTTTAATCCCCTTACAGAAACGAACCGTATACCTGGACCTGTGTCGGGCAGTTCTTCACTCGTGTGAATATTCAGAGCATAGACATCGCAGCGAGGATCTGACCAAGTGTTTCGCCAGGATACAAGAAGAAACACCTCCCTGCTTGCAGGATGTAGAGTTGGTATCAACCATTGTGAGTAGGCACTTCACTAATTAAGATCCGTGAGTGTTTCACCAGGATACAAGAAGAAACACCTCCCTGCTTGCAGGATGTAGAGTTGGTATCAACCATTGTGAGTAGGCACTTCACTAATTAAGATTCGTGAGTGTTTCACTCTAAGCTCGGTATCCCTGAGTGCACTGTTAGTCAAGTGGTTAACGCGCTAGTCCCATAATTCAGGTAGGTAGGGATCCGTTGGTTCAAATTCCACCCAGGGCATGAATGTTTCCTCATTAATTTGAGTTTGTAACCGCACAAGAAGATTCTGAGGGTTAGGTGGTAGAAAATGCATAACATCGCCTGGTGGTTACCTTCCACTAAAGAGTGTTATTATCTCTTTAGTGGAAGTTACAATAGACCTTCTTGAAAAATCCTACAATCAGGTCAGATAATAAAAATAGACAAAGTTCAACTTGTGTTTTGCAAAGGGTCTATCAAATTTTCCCAAAATTAAACTTGGTACTTATTCTGATTGATGTGTAGCTGTTAGCAGTAAAAGGAAGTAGAAAGGTAGACGAATCATAGTTCTGAGGCTAGTATACCAAAAATTAATATTATTCTAGAGATTAAGAGATTCTTTTGAGTAGTTGCTTGTTATTTTAAATAGATCTTTTTATTGTATACTTGTATAGATGGAACACAGAATTTGGAAGAAAAAAAAAAATTAATTCATGTAAGGTACATTTGAAAGTAAAATTCATTATATACTACATTATTATTATTATGAGTATATACTCTTTTTACTTTTAAAATCCAACAAACTTTCATTCAAGTGTCTTTTCTAGTGTGTATTATCTTTTTAAAAAAAATCAACAGTCAACTATTAATTTCATGTTTAAATAAATATTGAAAAGAGCTTTTGTTCATCCAATTAAATTAATTATAATAATTAATGCAATTAGAAGATATAAGAAAGCTTCTTGGACTTTCAAGTATTTCTTGTCATCTATTGTGTACAGATGTTTGACAGTTTGTGATCAGCCTTCAAATATTCCCAAGTTTAACAGCTTTTAAACATTCCTGAGCCACATTATACAAATATACATTGTGTTAGGGGTAGTTCTTCTATTTTGATTTGACTTCGATCTATATCTGTAAATATTTTTTTTTTTTTTTTTTTTTTCTGTATTTCTCCTTTCGAATTTGTGCATGGCCTAAAAAATCAATGATAAGTACAACTTTTGGCAGCTTTATTTATTTTATCGAAAATACGAGTATTTATTAAAATATATATGGACTTATTCTTATTAAAGTATGAAGTTCCTAAATATTTACGTTTACAATGAACAAATTATTATCTTTATTAAATGCTACCCAATCATAAATAAAAGAAAATTTATTCTAGTATACTTAAAAATGTCTTTTATTTTTTAAGAATGATTCACATAGCATTATGTATAAACAAAGGTATTGGTCCTCAAGTCACAGATAAGAGTAAGTATTTTGTTTTATAACTATATCTAATTTGATTAACAGATTTGTACACCCACACAAAAAATAATAAACTAATTAGCTTGTTGAGATCTAGTAATATCTAAACTAAAAAACAAAATTTAAATTATTTTTTGGAACTTATAGGTACCTTGTACCTACGTGCTTGAAAGAACAATTTTAATTTACTCACTGTGAATAATAAAATATAACCTATTTGTGTGAATAATAAATCTATACATTTCTATCTTTAACTAAAGAAGTCTATCTATGGATTGCATAGTCACTAACATTGCATAGACTGATTAATTCGTGAACACGATCGGGCATTGGCCATTTGATTGTGTATATAATTGTTTGTCAAGTTCATGATTAACCCGGGATCAGTACGGTTCGGTTTTGTAACGTATCCAGTACACGGTAACGTATACGATTGTGAGAGAAATCTCTCACAACCGTACTGATGGCGGGTTAAATCTGCTCATTAAAAACTATGCTATTTGGCCTAAATAGAGAAATGCCGAAGAATCAAACCCTAGACCAACCAACGCAAAATTACTTTTGTGGCGCATGTGTTTTCATGTGCAACAGCAAGTTATGTTTGTGTTTGCTTCGCTTGTGGCAGATGTAACATTCGAATTTCGGTGACACGCCGCACTCAAACTTCACGTGGCGACTCAGACTGTGCATGCGAGCATAGGCGTTGCCGCATCTGTCACACTTGAACGCGGACTTTCCCGTTTCGGCCATGCCTGATTTGCCAGGGATGGAAACTTTTGAGCGATCTCGAGATTGAAAAGGTCTAGGACTTGTAAACGAACCTTGTCCATGTCCGTATCCTTGAGTTGGACCTCTGTTTGTTTTGAGCGCTTCCCTGGATAAATCGTGATTGTTCTGGTCCAAGGAAGGATCCCTGAAGAACACTGACATTTTTTCGTTTTTGTCAAATACTGTGACATCTTCATAACGTTTTGCATCTTCTTCATCAATAGGATTTTCAGTCTTAATACTCTTAATATTAGGGGTCAGATTATGTAGCATATTTACGATAGCACTCACACTCGTTTTATCAATAGCTTTGTCAGCATCAATTTGTGGGGTAGTGTTCAATTCTTTGCCGTGGGAGAGTAAGAACTGTTTGGTGTATCTACAAATTTCGAAGGCATGTTGTTGTTGGAAATATCTTCTGTTTTCACAAAGTACATATTCGGAAAAACGTTCTCATTTGAAATGGCTTTTTGATTGCTGTATTCGTTCTTGATTTTGTTTAGTATGGAAATACTTTGAACACTGGTCTGAGCTTGTTTCAGGGAACCATCTCCATGATTTGTACCGAGACATTTCAATTGCTCACTTGATTTCTTCAAACTTTTCTGCTCTTCAGCGGGATCTGCTTCTTGCTTAAAACAAGGGAACTTGGAAATATACTCTTCAAGCCAGGGATTTGTCTTTTGACCGGTTCTTGTAGCCCCAGTGGATCTGAGTTTATCGTCATTGGTTGATGTATCATTGATTGGTTCTCTTTGGTCAGTTGCTTGATTTGTAGTCAGGTTTATTCTTTTGCACTCTTCATTCCTAGTTTGTGGATTTGTTCGTTGGGACTCGAGAATGGACGGTAGATTGTGGCGAGGGTGCTTGGGTTTCCTGCGTGTAGACCGGATGGAACCTGATGGACAAAAAAGAAACAACATATCAATCGACAAAAAAATTAATAAACACAATAATTTACAACAGTAACAAACACAAACTTTTGATCTTGTTTAATTCTAGTCTCTTTCTTGTAAATTTAACTATGATAATTTTGACTTTTGCATTCTTCATTTATATGTAAGCTTTTATTTTACTAAATTTCACTTTTATATTAATTGTAACTATGTTTTAAAGGTTTGACTATAATTATACGTCCGTTCTGCGGATTATTATTATTAATGTGAACCTCCTTCAATTTGTAACAATCGAATTCAGTACGATCACTATGATAATCATAATGGCAATACAAACATATCAATAAATCACATTTTTCGTAATAAAATATTCTTCTCTTTATCACCAGTACAATTTAGTATTTATCTATGTATCTCATCATGTGACGAGTCCAATCTATGCATTTGAGATCAGATACTTGGACTTTTCATCCATTTTTAAACCAACCGGACAGTAAGTCTCAAAATTCTACCGAATTTAACTTGCTTCTCATAAATTTTCCAACCAAAACATGTCATTGACTAAAATAACTATTAATTAATTAAACTAAAATGTTCAGACATTTCAAATAATACTAATAGATCAACAATTTGGTGAGATATACACTTGCACATCTTCGGAACTGAACTCACCTGGTAAAAGCATTTAGCTGTCGAATCACAAAACACAATGACGTCACAAATTAAGCACCTCCACCAAGACTGATACACACTGTTTAATTTTAAGGGGGAATTAATAGGTGCGATCTCAAACTCAACTCAGACTCAAAATTATATTAATTTTGGAGACGTTCGAAAATATACCAAGGACTGCTTGAAAACAATGACAAAAATCATTGTTTAAAATTTAAATCGTATCATTACTAAATGAAGATAATGATATTTTAAAAATAAACTAATGAACCTCAACTGAACCCGAAATCGCATCCTTTTAAAAACATACGAGTAATAAAATTTAATTTTTTGTTGTTTGAAATCATCATTTTTTTTTTTTTTTTTTTTTTTTCAACTAGAAAATTCATCGGTATTTTTTCAATGTCTCTTTCTTTCTTTCTTTCACACGTCGGCCGAGGTGTTTCATTTAGGAGTTTTAAAGAACATGAAAAATAAAATACGTGATAACAATTTAACAAGATGGTAACTGTATTATATTTTTAACAAAAATTACGTTCTATGAAAATTAAACAAAATTCAAAAGAATAACAGACGGAAAAAAGCAAATATCACAATATCGGTTCTATTATTAATTTTCTTATTTCTCAACTAAAAAAGTTGTGCAGTTACCTACTTGAGTCTCTAACACTTGCATCCTAATCTTGTTGGTCGAATATGTGTTAAAAGTAGAGTGAGCAAAACAACAGAATATACAATCTTTCAACCAGTAGAATGAGAAAGCATACAAAACGTACAAATTGCACTGGACGGACAAAACAATAGCAATTTAATACAAGAAATTACTTAGAAATGACCTATTGAACAAAAAGCAGGTACTGGAAAATCAAAACAAAAATAGAGACAGTTTTAAAACGGCACAACAGTAGACCAAAGATTTTTTCTATACCCTATTTATCTCTTCCTTTTAATTTTTTTATAATAGAAGATTTAATTAGTACTGTTACTTTCTATAAAAAATCTGATAGGACTGATTTCCGTAATATTTATGGATCTCACCAGACCCGTCGGCGCTCCTAGGTGCCCAGACTATGCAACAAATGTGAACCATTGGAACTGCCACGTTTTTTTTTCTGCCCAATAGGTGCTGTCATAGTATAAACAATAAAGATACACTGCCGTGCTTGCTGGAACTTGGCCTGGCGCACTGCCGTGCGCTCAGATATTTCATATTGGCTGCGCAACTAGATAAAGCTTGCCCGCCTAGTGGACATTGGGTCTTTATCATGGAGATATAAGTAATGGAGAACTTGTAGTGATTCAAACCTGTCACATAAATAAACTGATAACAGCCATCCAATATGGCTACCGTGATCATCTTCAAAGGCAAGTAAAACTAAACAAGAAAAATAATTGATTTGTTAGTGTTGTGATTTCCCTTGTCTTTCAGCTATCCAAAATTCAATTCAATTCAATTTTTCTTTTCTTTTTTGGCCGAATTTATGTGACAGGTTCATTACTCATGAGATACACGTTATGAGCTCGCCATTACTTACTCCTTCATGGCCTTTATCGAATAATTATGGAAAAACGACAATTCCCGAATCGCTATTTATCCATCATCGGATTTCTCCGGCTTCGGTTTCCTGAGCACCAACTTCTTGAGCGTCCCATACACAGGACAGATCAGGAGGTGATCTTCGAACGAGCTTTCCGACTTGCACACAACGAGAAACTTGCAGTACGGACACTCCTTGATGTTGTACGAAAAGTCCTGCGCACACTCTTGCTCGCTCTCACTGTCCTCGCGATCTTTCAGACAGTTCGCACTTTGCGAGGAATGTGATTCACGCTCGTCTTTCACAGAGTACGAACCTCGCAACAATTGTGACTCGCGATCTGTCGGAGTGTTCGTATTTCTTGAGCGGGATTCATGATCCACTGGCGTGTTCGCACTTCGCAACGGATGTGACTCACGATCCGTTGCTGCATTCACACTCGACAGCTTGTGCAACTCGCGATCTTCTTTCAATGTTCGCAACGAGCCGTCACCGTCTGACTCATGTTCGTGAAATTTTCTTATCCGCAATCGCGGTGAATGGCTCACTTCGATAATTTTTCTTTTAGAATTTTCGCCAGGGCGAACTGTTGGCACTTGTTTTTCCGCTCTCGGCAAGGGTAGGTTTTACTGTGCCGTCAAAAGAATGGTTGTTTCCCTCGCCTTTTTTGAGCTTTGGGTGAAGAGAGAGATCTGGAAAAGAAACGAGTACGAATTGGTGTGTAAAAACTATTGGATTTGACGTCCGCCTTCTAGTCAAGTTAAAAAAAATCAACGGAAAAAGTAGAAATATGAGTTTTCGAAAAATGGAAGTATGAATCAAAAAAAGACTTAATTTCAAAAAAAACCCAAATGAAATCTAAGACAGTACCAAATTCACTTTGGAAAGAGATTTGAAAAGCAAATCAACCAAAAGCAAGAATTGAATTGAAAGTGGATATAGAATCTGATAATCAGTTTAAATGCTTTTAATAATCTACCTTTTTTTCTTTTTTGTCTAACTTAAATCTCACATACAAAAATTAAATAAAGAATATAATAAATTCTAATAAGTACATCTGATATGGAGTCTTGATGTCTTGACGAAGAGATTCTCGTTAGTATGCAGTAAGCAACCTACGTCAGAAAATAAATAGAATTTAAATACAGTAAGATACAGTGTTTGTATTTATAACAGAAAAAGTATCGTTACAGAATAAAGCTAATTATTATCAAACAGATTCAGAACATTCACATGTCTTTTGTTTATCTGATTTTTTCGTTATAATATGAATCATGTTTTATTTTAAAAAATACAAATAAAATGTTTTTGAAAAGAACAATCTGAAATAGAAATAAATACATTCACGTACATATGTATAATTTTTAAGAATCTGAAATCATTTGATAGATGACATAATTATTATGTAGATGACAAGAGTTGTGTCAACTAATTTTTTTTTTTTCTTTTTGAATCAGTGCGCTAGATCATTTTCATTTATCAACTAAACTGTCAGAGCAAAAAAGCAATTTTTAGAAAAGTAACAACAAAAAAAATACAATCTTTTCCACAAAAATCTATCATTGTAATTTTCCTTTGTAATTAAACAAAATATTTAATTTTCTAAAACCTTATATTACATCGATCATTTTATACAAAATCTTATTGCAATTTTCTTTGTCAATTTGAATAGGTAGATCTTGAAAAAACTAAATTTATTTTTCTTTGGTTTAACATAGGATACTAGTAATATAGGATAAACATTGACACTTCTTTAAAAAATAAAATAATATAGAGTCCCGTATTTACGAAGAAAATGTTCTCGCTCAAGGAACACATAAGCAAATCTGTTGCCTGTAATATTATAACTATAGATACTTTGCGTTTGCCTCATAGTTAAAAAAAAAACTCATAAAAAATATTATGGAAAATCATGATTGAGACATTTCTATTCATAAATAACGAGCTGTTAACTAAAATGAAATTGAACTAAATACATAAATCAGAGATCTGAAAAAAAAAAAAATATCAATAAAAAACTAAAATTTATATCTGTGACTAAAATTGACTAATAATGTATATCTATAGGTGGATTTGTATCTAAACAAAATTATGAGGTAAGTCTTTTGAAAAAGCTGATACTAGAAAAAGATGTCCTAAAACATTGTCTCGCTTAACACAGTGCTTATAAATACACTCATTCGGTATGTTTGAATTTTTTTTTTATATATAATCCAACAGAAGTAAATTTTAAAATTAAAAACACACTTTTTATAAAACTCTTACTTATAAAATCTAGTAAAACAAAAAATATATTTCCGCATATCTTCAGATGTACTCAAAAGAAAAAATAAAATAAATGATATCCATTATAATATATGTATTTACATTTATAATATTGTACCTCCTGCATTAATAAAATAAATACCTTCTTTCTAGAGAAAATATCTTGTAAATATGTACTTCAATAAATATATATTCAATAGTACTTTGAAGAAGAAAAAAAATATCTTTTGAGAGAGAGATACAGTTTTATTGTAAAACGTTGCTGCCCATATTTAAAGTTGCTCAAAAAAACAGCATATCAATCAATACATAAGAGTACATCTTTTTTTTTATACATATTTTCTTTTTCTTTCTTAATGAATTTTCTATTTTCTTTCTTCAAGACATGGAATAAATGTGAAATTATAATAATAAAAAAATTGATTTATTTAAAAGTTTTTTCAATACCTTTTTAAGGTTCTTCTGAAGATCAGATGACAATCATATCTATTTAATCACTATACCTATTACATATTCACCAGAAAAAAAAATAAATAAAATACATGGGTAAATACAAATTAAATATCATATCCACACCTTAATAAGTAAAGTAATTATTATACGTTCAATTTGTATATATGTAGCAAATTTCGTATTTACATATTAGTAAGGCAGTAAAAATATAAATCACCTATTAAAAAAAAAAAACTAAAACAAAAAAGGAAAAAAAAATACAAATAAAATTGATTTTTAAAAGGATTTTTGTTTATTTTTGCCTTACTTGGTATTTTTATTTTTCAAAATCTTTAAAGAATTAGTTTACTACTTCGTTTTCAAAGGCTTAAAATTAGTGACTATGAATATTCTATTTTTGGTAGGATTATTAAGATCAATATTGGTAACATATTTGGAGAATACATATTCTGTCCCGGTAGCTCAGTGGTAAAGGCGGCACTATGTGAATTCAGAGATACCAGAGGTCGCGGGTTCGAAACCCAGCCGGGACTCGACAAGTTATCCTCCCATTTGGGATTTTTACCACTTAATGTCTTGGGCTTACTGCTGGAATAATGGGACTTAATAGTCCTAATCGGGCAGTATAAATAAGGCGATATTATTATTAATTGAAATTATTTCATTTTCTTGGTCTTATACATACCTACTTAATAATTTACTATTCTTTGGTTCAGACTATTCTTTGACTGAGAGTTCTTATTTAGAACTATTCTTTGAATGAGTGTTCTTATTTAGAACTATTCTTTGACTGAGAGTTCTTATTTAGAACTATTCTTTGACTGAGAGTTCTTATTTAGATCTATTCTTTTACTGAGAGTTCTTATTTAGAACTATTCTTTGACTGAGAGTTCTTATTTAGAACTATTCTTTTACTGAGAGTTCTTATTTAGAACTATTCTTTGACTGAGAGTTCTTATTTAGAACTATTCTTTGACTGAGAGTTCTTATTTAGAACTATTCTTTGACTGAGAGTTCTTATTTAGAACTATTCTTTGACTGAGAGTTCTTATTTAGAACTATTCTTTGAATGAGTGTTCTTATTTAGAACTATTCTTTGACTGAGAGTTCTTATTTAGAACTATTCTTTGACTGAGAGTTCTTATTTAGAACTATTCTTTGACTGAGAGTTCTTATTTAGAACTATTCTTTGAATGAGAGTTCTTATTTAGAACTATTCTTTGACTGAGAGTTCTTATTTAGAACTATTCTTTGACTGAGAGTTCTTATTTAGAACTATTCTTTGACTGAGAGTTCTTATTTAGAACTATTCTTTGACTGAGAGTTCTTATTTAGAACTATTCTTTGACTGAGAGTTCTTATTTAGATCTATTCTTTTACTGAGAGTTCTTATTTAGAACTATTCTTTGACTGAGAGTTCTTATTTAGAACTATTCTTTGACTGAGAGTTCTTATTTAGATCTATTCTTTTACTGAGAGTTCTTATTTAGAACTATTCTTTGACTGAGAGTTCTTATTTAGAACTATTCTTTGACTGAGAGTTCTTATTATATTTAGAACTATTCTTTGACTGAGAGTTCTTATTTAGAACTATTCTTTGACTGAGAGTTCTTATTTAGAACTATTCTTTGACTGAGAGTTCTTATTTAGAACTATTCTTTTACTGAGAGTTCTTATTTAGAACTATTCTCTGACTGAGAGTTCTTATTTAGAACTATTCTTTGACTGAGAGTTCTTATTTAGAACTATTCTTTGACTGAGAGTTCTTATTTAGAACTATTCTCTGACTGAGAGTTCTTATTTAGAACTTTAGAGCGTATAGCACTTAAAAGTTAATAGTGTTTGTGGGCTTCAAGCATGCACACAAAACATACATATTGCAGGAAAAAGTAAAAATCTATGAACCTATTTTAATAGCTTTCAAAAAATGAAGTCAACAAATTCAGAACTAAATAGACACCCATTAACTGACTAGATTTATTAATTATGATTGAAAAAATGGGATCAACCGACTTTTTGTTTTCTATATTGAAAAATGAACACTTTATTTATATTCATTAGAGGTTTCAACAAAATATTTCTTGTTTAGAATTCGATAAACCTATCTTCTATCGCAGGTATGTTCTACCTAAGCTCAGATTATGTATTTACTATTCTTATACTAGTATTTGCACCAGGATCCTCTCTCTCTTATTATCAACCTACCTATGTTCAGTAGGTATTTTCTACCTTGCTAGGTATGTTCTACCTACATATGTGTGTTTACCAGTTTGCTTTCTAGCTTTGCACAAGAATTATGATTTTTTTTTTTAAACTATCTTCACAAGGTAGCGTTATACTTATGGTCTCTAGGTAGCTTTGCACCAGAATCCTCTCATAATCTACCTATATACACTAGGTACCTGCTGCCTATAGTACGGTCTGTAGTATATTCACTAGGTAGCTTTGCACCAGAATCCTCTCATAATCTACCTATGTCCACTAGGTATGCTGCCACCAGAATCCTCTCATAATCTACCTATGTACACTAGGTATGCTGCCACCAGAATCCTCTCATAATATACCTATGTACCCTAGGTAGCTTTGCACCAGAATCCTCTCATAATCTACCTATGTACACTAGGTATGCTGCCACCAGAATCCTCTCATAATATACCTATGTACCCTAGGTAGCTTTGCACCAGAATCCTCTCATAATCTACCTATGTACACTAGGTATGCTGCCACCAGAATCCTCTCATAATATACCTATGTACCCTAGGTAGCTTTGCACCAGAATCCTCTCATAATCTACCTATGTACACTAGGTATGCTGCCACCAGAATCCTCTCATAATATACCTATGTACCCTAGGTAGCTTTGCACCAGAATCCTCTCATAATCTACCTCTGTACACTAGGTATGGTAAGCTGCACCTCCGTCAGGTTCTAGCTGAGAGGGTCATCGTCTGACTCATCGTCCACAATGGCGTCATTGTTGTCACACGACTCCGCGTCCTCCTCCTCCTCCTCCATCGCCTCCACCTCCTCCTCGTCCTCCTTCCCCTCCCTCCCCTCCCCCTGCGCGCGCTGCAGTCTCGCGTGCACCGCCGTGCAGATCATCACGTGCTTGTTGAGGCTGCTCGTGTGCTTGAAGCTGAGGCCGCAGCAAGGACACGAGTGTTGCGGCCCCTTGGCGCAGCGGTGCTCGCGGATGTGCCGCGTCAAGCTCTGCTTCCACTGGTACTTCTTGCCGCACATGTTGCAGCTGAGCACCTCGTTGCTGACGCCACCAGTGTTGCCAACGCTCCCAGTGCTGCCAACGCTTCCAGTGCTGCCGACATTGCTCAGCGCGACTGTGCTCGTTGTGTTTTGATTATTCAGAATCAGCGCGGGGACTTGTGACGTCACGACGCCCGGGCTGGACGGGTTGATGGTGATGAGGCGGGAGATGTTGGTCAGGTAGATCTGCCGGGTCTGGCCTGTGTTGAGAGCCCCCAGCTGGAGAGGGTTGAGGAAGCTGAGTTGGTTGCCTGGAGAGCTGAGGATGCCCTTCAGTTGGCTGCCCTGGACTAGATTGTTGTTGGTCAGGATTTGCAACGCCGATCCTGAAAGGTTTGGTTTCGGCAGCGCCGACCCGACTGTGGTCGTTTGCAGCGCCGTTTCTGAGGCGCTGCTAATAACGACCGAGCCTGTCACTGTGCTAGTGGAGGAACTAGTTTCAGTTTTCAGTGTTATTTCTTGCTGAGAGGAGGTGGGCGTGGCAATCAGCTTGTCTTGCTGAACCAGCTTGATCTTCTGGATCTCTTCCCGTACTTCCACTGAAAACAAAATGTAAAACGAATCTTAGATGGATTTGTTGGATGCTGATAATGCCCATCTAATGTCAGTTCTTGTGATAAGACTTGTTCTGCAGGAATAAAACCTACTTATACAGTTAAAACTGGATGAAATTAATTGTATAACTGTCTATTTTTCAGAATTTTGTTCCCAAGAGCTATCTATTTAGTGGAGAAAGCGGTTCAAGCCACATTAGTCCATTACTTTGTTCTCAAATTTCCTTTTTCAAATGAATAGCCTTTTTTTCAACGCCTGACTAAAAGTCGACGCCTCATATCGATCGACTAAGCACGTACTACTATGAATAGTTCCGTACATATATGTCAATTTAATGAACTTATATGGTTGTTCTTCCCTTCTCGAGCATTGAAGTGCTATGAGAAATGAGGAAACTTAGGCAAATCGATAGAAAACCTTCAAGACCAGCTAATTTTCATACCACTAAACCTGCCTCCTTCTACAATGAAGTAAAACAAAAACTACAAAATTTGTTTTCGAAAACGTGTATTAACGATTCGACTTTTATATTTATCATTACAGTAAGTACAAATTCGTTTCAATTGTTTCAAAAATTGATCTGTGTGGAACAGACGCGTCCGGTGAAAAAATGATTAGGGGGTGCTGCCACATAAACCGAACTAAAATGGCTTTTATAGAGTCGTTCTGTAAGTATCTAAAGAGTTTGATTACCATGTCAATCATAATAATAATAGTAATAATAATACCCTTTAGTGGAAGGTAACCACCAGGCGAGGTTAATGCTCAAAGCATTTTCTACCACCTAACCCTCAGAGTCATATTATTATGTAGTCACAAACTCAAATTAATGAGGACAAATTTGTGCACTGGGTGGGATTCGAACCAACAGATCCCTACGCTACCTGGATTACCAGACTAGCGCGTTAACCACTTGACTAACAGTGTACTGGTATAATAAAATTATAAATTAATAAATTATTCTAGAAATGTGTGATAATTTTTACTGTGTACGAGCTAGGACTTGAGAAGATCCTCTCTTTTTTTGTGTCTGGGGGTGGTGGAGTTCCGCAGCTCCTTAGCACCGGGCGCGCCTGGTGTGGAACATTCTAGTTAGACCAATTATCATTCTAGCAGGTGATATTATAGTGATGATGGCTGATCTAATCTGGTTGATAAAATAGTCTAAGGTCGGGTTCTACGAAAAACACCTAACCTAAAAAACACGAAAAACGTTAGTTCCAAAGGATTCTTCAAGATAGCGCCAGTAGAGTTTAGAGCAAAACTCTATCTTGAAGAATCCTTTGGAACTAACGTTTTTCGTGTTTTTCAGGTGTTTTTTAGGTTAAGTGTTTTTCGTAGAACCCGACCTAAGGCTGGTATGCAGAGACGATTTTGTAATCCCTATAGCCTATAGGGTTCACTGTAGGGTGGTCTCGAGCTTGTTATAGGGAATACTTCGACCTTGACAATTATTTATTAAAGAAACATCTGAATGCACATGCGCACAGACGCTTTAAACAAACGTCTCTGAATAACAAAATCAGCTGAAGGGACAAATGACCCAGACATCCCTACAGTGAGGACTCTGCATACAACCATAAGAGATTCTTTGGTATTTTCCGACTCTTTGGTAAAAACTACAACAACAGATATACTTTACAAGTTTAGTGGGACATGCTTTTAGACACGAAGTTTTAGTATGTATGTATGTATGATTTTATTTGTGGTAAAGCACAAGGCCTCTTCACAATTTTTGTGGGTAGCGCAGAATTACTAAGAGCCTCCTTCACTTTTCGAATTCGATTACATTCATTTCTTTTTACTCTGGTAATGCCGCCACTGGTCGTTACTCATACAAGTAACTACTTATTTTTCCTCACGAGGTATGAGTGGACCCCGAACATACTGTAAAAAGTATCATTGTGCAAAAACCAGAGCTTCAGCAGACCATACATAAAGTGCCTTTTCAAAATTACGTCATCACTTGAAAAGTCTATTATCATAATGAAATAAAATTATTTGGTAAATAATTAATCAAATGAAGTAACCTAGAATAATTGTTCCCAAATAAGTGAATGTTTGCTGATTAGTTTTCTAAAATCGGACCGAGGAAATGTCAGAAGAAATAAAAAAAGTTTTGATTTTTTTTTTTTAAAAGAAAGAAACTTAATAGATCATGAATTAGGTAAAGTTATTTTTAAAGAGATAGGTAGTGTCAATTTGTTGCAAGGAAACGAGAAAACTTTTATATTTTGAATAACACTTTCAGCAAACAAACTAACAGACAAAAAAAAATATTTAAAAAACCAATATCATCTTCAGGAGTAGAGTTATTCAAAACCAAAAAAAATCTATCCCATTTTGAATTAAAGTCGTACTTATGAACAGAATATTTTTGCTCAAGTTAATAATGGAAATTAATTAATTAACGAGGAAATGCTGTGAGCATAGTCCAGGACAAGGAGATGTTATGAATAAAATCAGTTACTGGCCGTCGTGATATGACCATGGCAGTTGAAAGCGACGTTAAACCCCAATTAAAAAAAAAATCAGTTACTACTTATGCTCTTGACCTGAGAAATTGTTGAAAATTATGCTGAATTATTCCTCAAAAGTAATATAACATCTCCTTGAAATTGTTAAAAATTATGCTGGATTATTCCTCAAAAGCCAAAAGTTCCGTTCATAAATATGTCTGTTAAACTTATGAAAACAACAAGCCAATAACAATAACAAAGCTTTGATAGTCACGTGTCAGAACGAATTAGTTGTCATCAGCAATGAATCAATTAAAATATTCGATTAATTTGCGATGATTTGAGCTTAAAATTTCATAATCATTAATGGAGTAAATTAATCATGAAATTAATTGACGATTAGCCATATCATTGTGTAGAAATTTGATTTTTTTTTTAATTCCTCTATTGCAATGGTTTAGTTTCGCTAACCTATTTTTTTTTTCCACAACAGCATGATTACAGAAGATTTATAAGTACTTCTGTAAAATCGCTCTGCATTACTGGTCGGTTTCGGTAGCTCAGTGGTCTGACTGGTAATCCAGAGGTCGCGGGTTCAAACCCCAACCGGGACATGACAAGTTATCCTTCCATGAGATTACTGCTGCAATAATGGGACTCATTAGTCCTAATCGGGCAGTATAAAAAATGCGATATAATTATTTTTTACAGGAGATGTGGACCATTTTGTGTAAACTCAGATTTGTTTTCAGAAGACATTAATTCGTTCTTACGGACTTTGAACTCTTACAAACAAAAACGTAACAAACACACAATAAAAATAAAATAAAAAAATATTTGAGCAAACGAAAACTGTGATTAAAAATGAGCAAATTCTAAAATTAATTAATAAACAAACAAAACAACTCTACAAAACAAGTGCATGAGAATGGTAAGGATGGACAATGACAAACCAATAAACCATGCAAAATGATCAGGTGTGATCTAAATATATTCCTAGAGGCCAAAAGAAAAAATGTTTCTCAACAAGCACAAGATATTATGACTAATTTATAGAAACATATGGAGATAAATTTTATTCTACTTGACTAAAACTCTAAATTTAAAAGTAAAGTGATTGAAATTTAATTAGATTTGATGACTTGAATAATTTCTACAAAAAAAACCTTCTTTTAATAAAATATGAAATTCTAGAAAATAATTGATTTCCTTATCACATTTTGAGTATTCTTTGATTTGTTCAATTCTATTTTACTTTAATATTATTAGATATTTTTGTATAATAATATAACTGCCTCGATAGATAACTACATAAGTCAATATTGTTAATGAATCAGAGAAAAAAAAAAAATTCATAGCTAGAGGTATATTTAGTAAGTATATGTAAGTAGGTACCAGGAATAACAATTGGATATAGCTATCTTTAAAATATGAGAGACCTTAGTACAAAAATAACAGAAATATAATATTTTTTTAAATTTACAAAATCACATATTTACATTAACATATACAATAACAAAAATCACAACAAATCAACATTAATAAAGATAAAATTAATCTACAAATATGTAAGTTTAATTAACACTATTGTCTTGAATTGGTCTAGTTTTCTCAACCATGTATTGCGTTATACAATATTATGATGACATGAGAAAAACACCCAACCTTCATTAGAAGATGTGTTTAATTTTATTCACAAAATTCAATTCTTGTTTCAGATAGTAAGTGATGTATATAACAAAATAATATTGTCAAGTTCAACTTAATTATAAAAAGTTAACCTTGGCTTAAGCTGAGTTTAAACCCTCAGCTGATAATTTTAAACCTATCAAAATCGTTCGAAATTATCAGCTGGTAAGTTTCAACCAATCTGAATTCTAATTAGGTTTCAGCTACTGGTTTTTTTTTCACTTTATTTGAAAACGCAAAAAATATTAAGTTGAACAGATCAGAACTGTTCAAAATTGTCAATTTAAAGTGCAACCAAAGAGAGAAAAAAAAAAAATGGTTTAAACTCGGTTTAAGTCCACGTTAGCTTTAGTTCGTAGCATCACTTTCAATATTGACAGTTAATAGTCCATTTACTGTCAATATTTTAGTTTAGTTTGGTATGTCCAAAACAAACTATGTGCGTGCCATTTCACTGTGTAGCCTCAGTGGGAAGGGCTAGGGCTGGATTGATAGGGAGGGGGACTAGGCAGGCTACTCTTAGCGGAGGGGGACCCAGGCACGCTAGCGGGGGGGCTGATGGGGCCCCCGTACGGGTGAGAGGGGGAGTGCATCGGGTAGCTCCCTGTAGGACTAGGGGTGGAGAATCCACCTCCCGCACTGTTTGGGCTAGCGAAACCCCCTCCACTGTTCGGGCTGGTGAAACCTCCAGCGCTGGTGGGGCTTGCAAAACCGCCCCCGGGCACGTGGTTGGGACTAGCGAAGCCGCCTCCATGGTTGGGACTAAACCCGACGCCACTGGGGCTGCTGGTCACGGTGTTGGTGTGTCCGGTGTCTGTGTAGGAGGCGATCAGTGGCGACGACTCGATCTTTTCTGGCTTGGACGAGAGGTTGTACGCCGTGTTGTAGTGCTGGGGGGAGGGAGCCCTTGTCCTTGGAGGACAGGTTGTAGGGGGTGTTGTAGGGGGAGGGGCCGTAGGAGGAGATGAGAGGGGAGGACTCTATCTTCTCTGGCTTGGACAGGTTGTAGGGCAGAGGCTGGGGAGGGTTCATGGAGAGCATGTCTGGGAGCTGCTGTCGCCGCCACTCCCTGAGGGAGAGGAGAGAGGAGGAATGCCTATTAACAATAACAGCAGGGTCTTGGCAGCGGTGGGCTTCTTTTGAAACTGACACAGGAGCCAAGCTGGCTACAACAACAACATTGTTTTTACACATACACTCGAACAAATATTAGCTGAACTCGGGACTCGAACTCTCAGAAACCAGCTTTTGTTGTTGTAGCCAAGCTGGCTACAACAACAACATACAACATTCTTTTTTACAAATACACTCGAACCTGGCTATTTGTTGAACTTGGGACTCGAACTATCGACCTCCGAATATGAGAACGCCGCCTTATCGATTGAGCTACTGAGGTCGCAGTATTAATTCCAAGACATTTTCATTGGAACCCTACAACATAAACCTCACTCAGCCTGGGTAGGGCCAGAAAAGCCAGCCTCACGTGTTTGGAGTGAACAGAATTTTCTGTTCGAAAAGTCTGCCCCAACCGGGGATCGAACTCGGGATCTCAGGACCACGGGCAGTATCAGTCGCAAGCGTTTAAGCCACAAAGGCTGGTAGAATGACACGTTGCAACGTTCAGCGTGGTTAGGATTTGGATAGATGACCATTATTCAAATTCGAACCCTCGTGATGCTGGCAATTCCCTGAGCTTTAATCTCCATTCGCTGGAAACTCACAAACCAGCTACTTGAATGAACCTCCCGGCACACTCAGACTGGGGGAGTTTAATTCGCGTAGCTGGTTTGTGAGATTCCAGCGAATGGAGGGTAAAACCCGCGTCGTGATATATGTTCATGCAGTTGAAAGTGACGTTAAAGACCTCCGCCCCTCTCGGATATGGGATGGTATAAATCTCGGAAGATGCATCCTGAAAACAAACTCACTTTTTATGGCTGTATGGAATGGCCTTGCCAACCAATGGCAAAAAAAAAAAAACAAACTCACTTCTTGAGCGGCGCGATGTACGTCTTGTGGTAGTTGCGCAGGTGCTTGAACAAGTTTGAACGGACCTTGCAGCGGTAGGGGCAGTGGGGACAGTGGAAGCGCGGCTCTTTGCCGCACTCGTTCTGCAGGTGACTCTTGAGGGAGGAGCGCCACTTGTAGCTGCGGCCACACTGGTGGCACTCGTGTCGCATAACTTCCTCCGTGTACGGGGGGTAGAGAGACATGAGGTAGCCTGGAGGGAGGAAGTGCGGGTGAGTTGAGGGGGTTTCTTTCTTTTTTAACACATTCCGTGCCGCGTCTCTCATATGTGAGAGACATTACTCCTCATGTTTCAATCGATGTCTCTTTTATAAGCTTCCCAGTTAGTGTAATTTGAACAGATGAATAAAAAGCCTAGCTTTTGAGCTTCAAAATGTAATCTGGAGCCATCGCAAATTATTTATAGAAAAAAAGTTATGGCAAAAGTTAGAAATTAGCTTTTTGGAGGAAACTGACACAAAATATAAGTGGGCAAACTGACACAAAATATAAGTGGCACGTATTGTGTTAAGAAAGGAATTTATTTATTTTATTTTATGTTTCTCCATTGAAAACCCTCTTTACATACAATATTTGTTGTACATTTAGAAGGGGAACTGATCTATAGCCATGAAACAGGAGCTACTGTAGACGCTTGTGGTCTGTGTTGTAGATTGCCCATCCCGTAGTATACATCCCTTCTGAAGGGCGAGAAGTGACACAATAATTCCCATTATTGGACACAAAATTGGAGATCCCAGATCAAAGTTCTCTTTGTTGCAGAAGATTGGACTAGCAATCTGGAGAGGAAACGCAGCCTCATTTCTGGAATCTATTCCTAAGTCCGGAATTCTCGATGATTTTTTTGTTTTGTTAAATTAGCATTTATTTGTTTTATGTTTAATAAATAAAAATATATATTCTTAAACTAATACTGGTTTTCTTTTAAAAATGTAAAAGAAATACTTACCACTTCGAAAACATTGACAAAGGATCCCACATGACAGATGCAAACGAACTTAGATCCCGATGAAAAGTTTAACACTTTGGGGGGGAAAGCGACCATAATGTTTTCAGTCGAATTTCCTCCTGTTTAAATGGTTTCATGCAATGGTTTAAAGTTGCTGTTGCGCCGAGTTCCGGCCCGAAACAATGTACGGCAATGCCTCATTGTGTAGAGTACCTAGGGTTAGGAAAGCCATGCCTCGGGCCGTCACTCGGGTGCAGACAAAAATTGGTCGGTTGCAGACTCCAAAAATTGATTTCGGTTGGCCCAATAATCGATGTGTGATTTCCCAAAAATCGATGTCATAAAATTAAGGACACATTTCAGGCAGACACTTGCATTGACATACGAGTCCACAGCTTCTAGGTAAAATCCGTAGAGACAGCATGGATGGGGTGGGATTTCTAAAATCGGGGGGGAAAGTGGCCCAAAATGCGGCAGCGATCTGTTAACATGGCGGAACCCTTTTAACCTGGGTCCATTCTTGTAATAGGTAAACACCGTGCATGCTGCAATGCTGCATTAAAATGAAGATGACTCAGTTTTTTTTTTATTTAAAAACGAACAATGCATTTGGGATGAAATTACCCATCATTATTATTAAATATTAAAATAGAAAAAAGAACAAAATTGGAAAGTTGGCCACTATCAAATTGTGTGATTGTTTAAATCAAAATTCAAAATAAAGACAATTAAAAAAAAAAAAAAGAAAATGAGTTGAAAGAGAAGAACCCGTTATGATTAAAAAATATTAATTATTTTTACTTTCCTTATCAGGAAAGTATTGGTTTTCATAGATAACTTATTGTTATGTTCGCATGCTTGAATCCTGGGAAATTAATTTGGACTGATTTCACAGATGAACGAAAAACATATATCAGGCAACTTAATTGTCTAACGATTTTCGATCTCCATAACATGCTGAGACGATACATATTTTGGATTGTTTTTAATTGTTTCTTTATAGTGTGCATTTCGTAACTTTGGACTTGTTGAATAGTATGTAGAAAGCTAGGGCGATAGCAAATAGCCAGTTTCATTGTGAAAGTTACAATGAAACTTGTAACTTTTACAATAGATGTACCCAGAATAGATGTGGCACTCCTCCGTTGAATAGCAAGGGAAAGTCCGTTTAGTATTTTAAAATAATTTAATTAGTTATTTTAAAAAAATTAAGTAGGTAGGTATTTTAAAACACATAAGACTAACAAAATTTAAATAATTATTTTACTTACTGACTATTACAGAAAAATAGAAATTACAAAAAAAGAAAACAAAACAACATTTTTCAAAGAGAAACTAAACAAGGATCTTTTTCGTGTATTTTATTTTGATTATTAGAACAAACTAAAAAATGTCATCTGTAAAAGAAAATGAATTAGAACAGGGCAAATAAGGTGGGTTGTATCAGTCCTAAATGTAGAATTTTTCAAAATATATAGCACAAATATTGGAAATAAATTGAAAGGTACAAACTGGGTACGTCGAACTCAAGGGAGCAGAATTTTTTCTCTTTTATTCAGGTTTATCATATAGAGAGGTTAATTTCCATTATTGAGAGATAAATTTAACTGGAAATTGATCTCTTATATCGAGGTTCGACTGCATTCAACATTGTTCTATGCTTCCATTTGTAAAAAAGCAAAGACTGTTAGTCCGAGTTTTGTTTCTCGAGTCCTCTTAGTATGTTTTGGTTGCTGATAAGAACTTTCATCTTATCGACTACAGCCTTATTGAACAGCGGTCGAACTTTCACATTGACAGGACTTTTAACTTCTTTGAGAGAGGGATTAACTATAGTATTGCGAGGAGATTTAACACTACCATACTGTTTGACTCTCAAGAAAGCTTTAACACTGTCATCGGTAGGAGGTTTAGCTTTTAGTAAAGTTTTAGCACTGTCATTTGGAGGGGATTTATTGAGAAAGGGTTTGTTTTTGATATTGATGGAGGGTTTAACTCTCGAGTAATTTTCACACTAAAATGAAGGGTTTATCTCCTATATGAGTATTGAGAAGGTTTATCTTTGACTTTGAGAATTATCTCGACTTTGAAGTTACCGATGCACGGTTCCTTTTGGTATTGCTGCAAGGGTCAACAGTGATCTTGGCGTAGGTTTAACTCTAATATTGACAGTGGGTTTAATTCTCACCTCGGGATTAGCTCCATCATCAAATGTGGGTCTATCTTTAATATAATAAGAGGTTTAACTACAAGAGGAGTGATGTGACTGAGAATTAGGGGTTCAATTTCATCAAGAGGTTCTGATTTCACATTTATGAGGGGTTCGATTTCCTCTGCAGGTTCAACTTTAATAGTTTTATCTGTTAAATCTGAAAAAGAAAACGCATTCTTCTGAAAAACAAAAATCAAGATATCTACGTAGCTCACCCCAGCTCCGGTCTGACTTGAGTTCGATTCCGGCAGTTATTTTGGGGGTCCTTACTTTCTTTTCTATAAGATAAGGAAAGTAAAATATCTGTCTAAAATGTTATTCCGTCTATGTAGCGTTGTTTCATGGCTACAAAAAGAGGCTGTAGAACACTCATCTTTGACTAATAAAGAAAAAAAATGCAACTAACTACGTCGACAGGATATTACACAAAAAACCCCCTTGTTAACTCAGTAAAAACCAAACACCGAGTCACTTGATCTGCCTAGGTGATGGGTTTCATCAGTCCGGACATCTAGGGCGAAATTGATAGACAAAATCGATAACTTAAGTAATTTCTTAGCATCGGTTTTCCCCATCTAAGACAGTAAACAATCCGAGACTGAGCGCCATAGAAGTATTACAAAAATGTATTAATTTCGCCCCTAATGTTAAGAAACGAACGGCTAAACCCATCTCCAACAATCAAGCGCCACTTAGATCGGCGTTCAATCAGTCAATCAGTTAAAAAGGGGATTGAACAAATTATCCTGCTTGCTTGAATTTATGATAATAGACACTTTAGTGGAAGGTAACCACAGACGAGGTTAATGCTCAAAGCATTTTCTACCATCTAACTCTCTGTTATTTATACGTCATATACTCAAATAAATATATTGTATGTTTTAACTGTCTTATTATAAGACAAATATAAATGAGGAAAATTCATGCACTGGGTGGGATTCGAACCAAGGATCCCTAAACTACCTGGATTAGCAGACTAGCGCCTGGACCACTCGACCTCCAATGCACTGTTTAAACCAATTTATGGTCATTTTTGACAACCATTTCGAGTATTGTACCTGGATGGTAATCATTTGCACTTGTAAAAACGCATTACATGATTATGTAATGAAGTCTTGAGAGAAAAGTTTTTGCGTCTCCTTGTAATTTATCAAGAAGAAATATTCTGATTACCAGAATTCAGCTGAACAGAATATCGGTGTAAACGACATTATCAAACACCCAAAAAAGAAAAAAAAACTAACTCCGTACTAATGACAATTACTTACTTGTGTTTGTCTAATGGTAGTCAAGTGCTTAAGGCGCTAGTCTGGTAATCCAGGTAGCGCAGGGATCCGTTGGTTCGAATCCCACCTAATGCATGAATTTTTCCTCTTTAATTTGAGTATATGACTAATTATATTAATAAAAATGTGAAAAACTGGGTAGGTCAAATATTCGACGAATACAATACTTTCCTTATTATAGGATAAGGAAAGTAAAAATCATAAGACTGAGGGTTAGGTGGTAGAAAATGCTTATTAAACCTCGCATGGTGGTTACCTTCTTCCACTAAAGAGTATTATTATTATTCTAGTGAGTCGATAGTTGTAATATTTTTCCTCTGCCGGGAATCGAACTCTACATCACCAGATCTCACGTCTTCAGTCCTATCCAATTTCTTCCCAGTTTCCCGCTCGTAGAGAAGCAATAAAATCACTTGGACTTACGATCACCTCTAGACATTTTCCAGTTATGTTTAACGTGTGAGTATTTTTTTTTTTTTTTTTAAATAATAAATCATTTGTTTTATTTTAAATATTTTATTTTTGTTTAGAGAGGACCCATCCTAAGCCATTTTTATTTTTATTTTTTTATTTGGCTACTAAGATTTTTTATTTCTATAATGCAAAGCTCCACAAGTGTATGGGTCCTAAACGTGTCATAATTTATTTCCCGCAATGAAACCTCTTCTATGTATATGAGCAACGAGATATTTTAAGACCAGAGAACCTGATCTGAGAGGTACAGGTGCTTAGAATAGACAGTTCAACGCAACGTGCAACAAATTCGTTTTCTTCTACCCAAAAAAAAAAAATGCATCGCTATCGAAATCTTCTGTGAGAGTTGAAAACAACAATTTTATCCTGCAAATTCAATTTTTTACCCGTCTTTTTTTTAAATTAAATCCTGTCTCTCACACAACAGGCCTCAAGGTCCAATACTTCCTCGAAATTCAAGGGTCAGAAGCGTCATTGCAAGCGAATATAAAAATCTGCCGGGCTGTCTCTTTCTTTGTATAGGGCATAGGCGTTCTTCACACCTCGGCCGAAGTGTTTGATATTGAGTTATCCAAGGACCGAAAAATTCTTACGAGTTAACGGAATTTCCGACTTAACGGGATTTCGCGTTAGCAAGATTCCACTCTAGCCAGAGATTGACGGTCACCCAACAGAGGAATTTATACCAATATAGCTGAATTTAGTGTTTTCTTTCCACGTAGCTTATGTCTCTTAGGGCCAAATAATAAAACAGATTAAAGTTACGAAAAAGTACTGGGTTTTTACCCTCCAGCGAATGGAGGGCAAAACCCCCGTCTTGATCCAGGACCTTAAATCAAATAGAATCGTTGGCGTTAGGAAGGGCATCCGCTGTAAAAAATGTGCCAAAACCAACCAACCTCAACCATGAGGTTGAACTACGTCGACCCTGCTTGAGCGGGATAAGACAGAGTGAAAGAAGAAAGTTAAGATAAGCCAGACCAGACCCTTTCTCAAATCGGAATTTCAACCAATCACAACACAGTAGCCTTACTTGAAGGACTGTCCGGCTTACCTTTAATTTAATCCTATCTAATGAATTCAATAAATGAGACTTGATTAACCTGCTAGCAAATAGGGACCGACTCAGTAGCTTGATCGATAAGGCGGCGGACTTGTAGGAGGTCGGTGGTTCAAGTCCCGGTATCAGCGCAGATAGTAAAACAAGTTTAAGTGGTTGTGATATCACAAAAGTGAAACACAAATATGATAACTTTAGTATAAAGTTTTTTTTTTTTTTTTTTTTTTAATAAAGATGAGTGTTTCACAGCCTTTTTTATTTCGTAGCCATGAAACAGGAGCTACTGTAGACGCTTGTGGTCTGTGTTGTAGCCTGCCCATCCCGTAGTATGCCTCCCCTCTGATGGGCGAGAAGGGACACAATACTTCCCATTTAGGTGCTGGGTCAACACGAGCGCACCGGAAGGTATCCCTTACAAACAATTGTAACCAAATTAAGAATACAAATTTTTGTCGGCACGGGGGATCGAACCCGGGACCTTCCGCATGGCAAGCGATTGCTTACCACGAGCTAATCGCGCGCTAGCTTAACCACTGAGCTAATCGCGCGCTACCACTGAGCTAATCGCGCGCTACTGACTAATCGCGCGCTACTGAGCTAATCGCGCGCTTTAAAAGTATTTTAAAAAAGTGATCATATTGTGTAAATCACAATCGTGATGTCACAACAACTCAAACTCGCTTTACTAAATCTTTGCTGAACCTGGACTTGAACTACCGACTTCCAGGTTACTAGTCCGCCGCCTTATCCATCAAGCTACGCAAGTCGGATAAGTATGTGTGATTGTAGTTTTAGTAGTTGCTGCTAAAAATCCTGTTTTATGATTTGGCCCTTAGAAATAGCCCCAGAGTAGTTAAAAGGATACAATTATTTATACAAGACTTCATGAGGATCCACCAGTCCGCATGTTCTCTTAGTCAGGATGATTCTATGTATGTACTGGCATTCGACCACCCGGGTAAACATCAAGCTTGTCGGGAGGCGAGCTCTCGTCAAGAGTAACGCGCCAGCCGGCCTATACGAAACAGAGTTTGTATGTTTGATTCATTGTTTTCCTCCACTTTCCCCTTAACTTTTAGCAAAATTTATTTAATATTCTTGATTAGACACAAAAATAGATTATGTTTTATAAAAACGAAGTTCCTACGTGTTGATTAAATTCTACCCCGTTACCAAGTCATTAATGGGCAGATTTATTTGTAAACTTAATTGGTCATTAGCAATTTGATAGTGTAAATTTGACCGTGAAAAATCTGATTCAATTTGGTCATCAAAAATTTATGGCAGAGGGTAATGGCACTCTAATTACGATATTTAAAATCCGTAACGTTATCTTTAGTTACTCGTTTATTATATTTATTTTAACACTAGCTCGAACTTCGCCATTTCACAGGATTTCCAACGCTGGCATTTAGTTTGCAATGAAAAAAATCAACACTGTTAAAACACACCTGGGAGTTTAGAAGAATCCGTAATAGTTCGATTTTTCTTTTGGTGTAAGAAAATTCTCACATTTCCACAGTGAGAATCCTTAAAAAAAAACAACTGACTTTTAACACTCAAAATTTAATGATAAGCGAGAGAAATAAAAACAATTTTTTTTTTTAAATATATAATTTTAATGAATTATATTGAATTTTTTTATATAGTTTATACAAAAAAGATAAATAAAAAAGTAACTTAAAAATAAAATATGTAATTAATATTTATTTAATAGTTTTGATTTCTTTCTTCAATTTATAATAATATAAGACAAACTTTTGCTTGAAAATGTTGCTTTTATAAAATAATATATGGAAAAAGTTACATAGAAATAGATTATATTCAAGTGGAAGGATTGATGGGTGTTTGATTTTGCAAGGGATTATCAAATATACAGCGACAGGGAAGAACATTTCTGTACATATTACAATTTAGGATGGATTTTAGTTCAAAAGGAATTGCATATCTGTTTGATCGAGAGGTAAGAAATACACTTGTCAAAACTTGTTCAATTTGTTTTTTTTTTTTTCAAATTTAAAATATTATTACTGGTCCAACACTAAAATGATACGAGCTTTGAACTTTGAATTTTTTAATTATATCATATAACCCAGTAGTTTATTTAAAAAAATATTTGTTTCATTGAAATAATTTGAATGATTTTTTTTTTAAATTTATTTAATTGCATTCAATAGCTCTGATCAGTAAAGAAAATTTGAAGGAAAGTAGACGACAGAACTACAAGAAAGGTCCGAGTATTAAGATAGAATGATTTCAAGTTTAAAATTGAGTCACAAGAAATTAACTTACAAAAGGTAGAACATTTGGATAGAAGAATATTTGATTATTACTCAAGTGTTTCGTCAGAGAAAAATACACTAGAGGTGATTACAGTGATAGCGCAACTGCCTACGAGGACACTGTGATATTATATCAATATAATTTTGATCTGGAAAGATGATAAAAAAAAGGCTAGAAAAATATTAATCAAGAGAGAAGACCATTAAGAGAGAAATCAATAAAAAATCATTGGTCTGTTCGTTTCGTTATCTGATAGAGCGTATTTATAGCGGTGAAGAATGTTCATTTGTGTTTATTTTCCGAATAGGAATTGATTGCTTCAGTGTTGTGTTGGATGACAAAAGACAAACAAATTAACAAGTTACTTCGGAAAGGATTAGGAAGCTAATTTGATCTATGAATCATTGTAACAAGATCAAGAATATGCCGAAAGAAGGGTGTTGTATGAACTATTAATTGCTTCAATATTGTGTTAGATGAAAATAAGACAAACAAATTAACAAGTTCCTTGAGAGTAGAGAAGGATTGGGGAGATTAGATCTATGAATCATTGTAATCAGGAGCATTGACTATGTCCTCATCCCAGGGAGCTTTCTCACTCTCATAATCCTCAAATCTCCATTTCAAATGGACTCTGATTAATTTATTTAGATAAAAAAAATCTGATATTTAGTGGGATTTAGAGAGTGCTTTATGGAATGAGTCCCATGTAATAATTGTAATATGTATGTATCGAGAGAGGAATGACAAATAAAAGTTTCTTATGAGAAGTATTGGTTGAGTAAAGGAAGAATTGTGTAGATAAAATCTGGCTGGCATTTTAATGTATGAATCATTGTAGAAAGATCTATCAATTGGTTTAAAAATATCAAAAGATTGACTGTTTACCAGACCAAACAGATACCAAACGGATTCAATCATGATATGAATCATGGCTAAAAGATCATAAATACATTGCTCAATGAGTAATTTATTAACTCAATAATTCATTGAAGGACTGCTATGATTCAGTTTAAAAATGCTGAGCACAAAAAGGTACCTAATCTCTAAAATGTTTGGAGACATTGGTTTTTTATCATCGATTATAATCGGTGTCTATTTTTTTTACTGTGTTTAAGGTGGACTCAATGAAATAGGTACATTTTTGAATCATAGGAGAGGCGGGGGGGAAACATAGTTGGGCAGTTTGGGGCAAGAAGTTCAAACAGACAGAGGGGATAAAGGGATAAATATGGCAACATAGAAAGAAGAGAAAACGTTAAATAATCAAACACTAACAATAGAATAAGATAAAAATAAAAATATAACAGAGGAATTTTCAAATGTGCCTCCAAGAGCCGGCAGTAAGGAGGTCTGTAGGTAGGGATACGAAATGTATCGATATTTACAAGTATCGATAGTTAGAACCGATATGCCTCGTTTTATCGATTTTTCAGTGGTATTTGAAATTTCATTTCCAGTGAAAGTTAACTTTGTCGAGCTGACCATTCAAATTTCTTTCTTACACATAGAATGGTAATATTAACTCAACTCTAAATTAGAGATCAACTTTAACTGGAAATCAAATCTGTAACATTGATACTTGCAAGTGAAAAATCGACACTTCGCTCTCCATATATGTTGTATCCATCAGTAACAGTACCAACGAGGTACGCTAACCAGTTGGAAATGATTTTCCAGTAGTGATTTCCTTCAAATGAGATTAAAAAATATTTTGGCTCTAGAGACACGTAAATAAATGCTTTTGTAATGGCTTTGCAGTAAGAAACTTAACGATTGCATAGCTCAATTAAATGAAACTTATGAATAGATAAAAAAAAAAAAAACTGCCATAAAATATCAGCTGCAAGAAGAGTAGCCAGCCTGTTTGAAATATAAACAGATCACACAGAATAGAAATAAAGAATTTTTAAACTTTAACAAATTAATCTCTGATTATGTGCGTTACATTTTTAAATGTATAAATGGGGTAAAGTTTTTTTTTTTTTAATGGAAAACAGTTTGTATTTTATTTATTTTAGCACCCAAACGAATGGAACAAGACACAATGGAACAAGACACAATTTTTGTAATTTTTATTTGTAAATTTGTAAAAAAAATAACTGCACTTGGAATTTAAGGGGCCAAACTTGTTTCAAATTATTTTATTTGAATAAAATTTCAGGGTTTGATTTTTGTTCCTTAGATTTTTTCTCTTTATAATAAATAACTATGAAGTTTTGAGCATCACAATTTTTTGGCACTAATTATTACAATGAATTTTACATAAATAATTGTGAATTTGATCTGGACAGAAAAAACTGATCGATAATATATTCATTATTTGTGGAGAATAATATTAGAAGGAAAATTTGTTCGAAATTTCTCAAGAAACAGGAAAATCTTACTTGGTAATGAGTTTTAACTTAGTTAAAAACCTAATTAAAAACTACTTTTGATTCTTAAAAAAAACAACACTTTGAAATTAGAATCTAAAATAAGGCACGTTCAATGAAAATGAATTTTTACAATAATTAATAAAATGGAAGAGATATGAAGAATGGAAACTTATGTACACAACAGAGAATATGCATCTCTTACAAAAACTAAAACCTAAAATAAACTAAATATCAGATAATAAACTTTTGATTTTAATTTTAAAAAATGAAAGATACCAAACTAGTGACCGCACTGTCAAAATGTGAGCGGTAGATTTGAAAGTAGAAGATCCAGGGTTCGAAAACTCGAGTGAGACACACAAAAAAGTTTTCAATAGTCTCATCATACTTTAAACAAATACAATAATGACGGGTTGAGGTACTCGTGCTAGCTACAAGCCAAAAGCGAGCATGAACTTTTCACCAATCAAAAAGCTGCATGGACTTCTGCGATTGGTGGAAACTTCTTGCTCACTCTTAGCTTGTAGCTAGCATGAGCATCTCGACTCAGTCACACAGCATTCGCTAGTAAAATATACTTGAAAACTTTGAACAACATATACAGATTTGTCTCAAAATGGACTCGAACCTTGGTTCTCTGACTCACAAAACCACCTCTCTATCGACTTGCAAGAACTTTATTGTATTTCACAGGTCATACGAATTTTACCAAGGCATTAACAGGAATTAAATTTTTTTGTGGGTTATTCACAGTCGTGTCGTGCTAAATTTTAACTGTACTTGGGACTCGAACCACCGACCTCCAGGTTACGAGTCCAGTCAGGACCTCAACAGACACAAGACACGATGATAAACATCGTCAGGCGCTTTATTGCGAGGACTTAACCCCTGACCTGGTACTATAATAATAAAAATACTCTTTAGTGGAAGGTAACCATCAGTCGAGGTTAATGCTTAAAGCATTTTCTACCACCTAACCCTCAGAGTCTTTTTATTACACACAAACTCAAATGCATGAAGAAAAATTCATGCACTGGGTGGGATTCGAACCAACGGATCCTACGCTACCTGCATTACGAGAAAGCGTTTAACCACTTGACTACCAATGGTACAACATACCAATACCTAATTATGTAATTAATACAGCAATTACATTGGACTTTTTTCATAACAGATTGAGTATGGAAGAGCTGATCTGCTTGTAGTTGATAAGATCCTATGTACAATGTCAGGAAGAGATAATTAAGAGGAGAGGGAGGGAGGGAGGGATGGATGGAGAGAGTGAGAGAGAGAAAAACAATTCATTGAAAAAGAGAAAAATTAGTTGAAATGAAATTACCTTAAGATTTTTTTATTTTATTTTGAAAGAGGACTTCATGAATTCATGTAATTATACAAATTTACGGAGTATATAATCTTTTGTTTAATAAAAAATTATAACATCTTCCCCACATTGTGAACAAAGCACCAGGAGACTTGATCATAGATCCGCTCCTGGTGTTACACCCTCTCGGGGGTGCTTTACATCCCGGAGAGGAGAAACCCTGACTAATATTCCTGATTCAAGAAATTCAAATGCACGATAAGAAAATTTCAGAGCAAGATTACTGATCGTTCAAGTTTCCCCTGTAAATAAATGTCAAAAGAACTCACCATTCTGGCATCAAAATTACGCATGTTGGACTTACGTGCTTACATTATTACACCACTTAAAAGAATCGAATAATTGTCATCGCACCACTCAATACTCACAAATATTTTTTCTCAATAATAATATGTAAAGAAAAAAAATAATAAAAAAAATGGATTTGGTTAGGCCACAGCGGAAGCTAAATATCAATGTAGGTTATATTGGACAAAAAATATTTTTTATTAATATTTCATACTTATTTATTATATTTTATCTGAACGGTCAAAAAAATTAATGAATGGAGTTATCACACGAAGAGGAAAGAACGGTAATGCGTACATTGACACTGTTTAAATGGATAGGTTAATACCCTATTATATAGATTACATTAATGTTTATGGTTATCATATTTATGTTAAATATACAAGAGCGATGTCAGAATTGCATTATTGAAACAGTGTATTTATCAGAAATCCATTATTGAAAGATTGAATAACTATGTTCAAAATTAGTTAATATCTATCTGACTTGAATAATATTTAAAAAGAACACACTGGTTAACTATGTTCAAAATAATTAGTTAATATCTTAAGTTAATTATACTTTCTGACTTGAATAATATTTAAAACGAACACACTGATAAGTTTTTAGCTAATATCTCAAGTTTATTTATTCAAAATTAGTTAATATCTTAAGTTTCTCATACTTTCTGACTTGAATAATATTTAAAACAAGCACCACTGATTAGTTATGTTCAAGATTAGGTTCTACTGAGGTTAGCTGTGTTGAGTATTATCTGAGTGTTTGATGAAGGCTGCGGATCGGAGTGATCTCAGATATTTACTGATCACAAGGAATATGATTCATGACCTATACGATCCTAACAGCTCCTGATAAACTCTCTGATATTGATAGTCTCTTCAAGCCCTCACCGCGAGTGAAGCGCGCAAAAAAATATGTGTATATGAATTAGGTCTGACATATAAGATTTATAATTGATTCATTGGCCTCAGTAGACCTGTCACATCTAAAGCTCAAAAAAAACAACAAAAAAACAAAAAAAGAAAGTTGATATTTTATTTTACTTTCTATATTAATTTGTGATGTTACATCTAATAAAAGTAAGAAAATTTATTTCTCTTAATACAAAGGAATAAGAATGCGTGATTCAGTTGGTTTGTGAATAATATTTATTTTATATCTAGATTGAATTGTAGTCTTTATTATTTTATTAACACATATGGTAAACCATGATAAAAATAGGACATAAATAAAAGGAACAATAGAATATGTGATGAACCAAGGGCGAGGTTAAAGCCTGAGATTTTTTCTCTTCCACCAACTCCTACTACCTGTACACCGTTGCCAAGACAATGGCTCAAGATCGCGTCAGCACAGAAGAGGCAGAGTTCAAGATTTTCTTATCTCCGCGGTCTCAAAGGTCGGCGACGGAGAGATATGTAAGTCATGTATCTGATTTGTACTGCTAGGAGATACCACGGCTAGAGGTCTTATCAGTACAAAGGCTAGTGATCGGACCAAGGGTGGCTCAGGCAGGGGGGAGAATTGAGGGATCAGATCAAGCTTCTTGTTCCAGAAACCACTCTCACTCTCATTATATCCCGGTAGCTCAGTGGTAAAGGCGCACTGTGTGAATCCAGAGATTCCAGAGGTCGCGGGTTCAAAACCCAGCCGGGACAAGACAAGTTATCCTCCCAGTTGCGATTTTTATCACATAATAGTATGTCTTGGGTTACTGCTGGAATAATGGGACTTAATAGTCCTGATCGGGCAGTATAAATTAATAAGGTGATATTATTATTATATTATCTCCTTTCAACCATCACACAAGCATTCTGATTGGTTGATTGAACGAAATAACCAATCAGAGTGCGATGTGTGACGGTTAGAAAGGAGATTTGGGGATTATGAGAGTGGTGAGTGCTTTTGAAACGAGGGCCTAACCTCTTATAAATAAGTCATATATCTGATTTTGTACTGCTAGAGATACCACGCTAGAGGTCTTATCAACGGCTGAATGACTAAGTGATCAACGATTGGGGGATAATTAATTTGAAAGAGAGTGCACCATTGATTATGTTTTGTATAGATATTTTCAATAATTATAACCCACTGAAAATAAAACTGACCAACTTGTTTATTGATTATAAATTGACACTAACCGGAGAAATATATTACCTTTTTTTTATTAACACATTATTATTTTCATTTATTAGATAGATTTAGAAATTTCAAGTAAATTGTTGAGTAAAACTTATAATTATAAATGCTAAAAAAAGGAAAATACTTTTTTTTTATTATTACTTAAATTCAAGTTCATGGATTTGATTCAAGCATCTCCATAAGCCGCCAATGTTTTATAATTTGCTCTTACTTCTATCCACATATTTTAGTCTTTCACTTAGGATCATTTAGTCCGGGTCTTAAGGCCCTTCCCTCACTACCTCTAATTTGTATTTCTAATGAGGGTCTGAGGCCAGACAGGGAAATTAAGTAGGGTCCAAGGGTCGACGAGATGTAGGATACTTTAAAGAAATACTCCTTATCTCTAATATAATGATGAGTTCTTAACATTTTTTTTTTTTCAATTTCTTTTTATGACATTTATTTGTAGAAGAGAGGTCAATCATCAGATCTTTGGTGAGTATTAAGGTTCGATGTCCTATCAATTCTTTCTAATTTTCTATCCAAGAAAGAAGTTTTTTTCTAGTTCTTTTAATGACAGTAAAAAAAAGTTTACTTCACAACAGAGGTGAACTCTTTTTTACCGATATGAGTGGGACTCCAACCCTAAGCCTTTGCTGTTTGTTTGTACTGAATAAAAAAACACGTAGGGATCCGTTGGTTCGAATCCCACCCAGTGCATGAATTTTTCCTCATTAATTTGAGTTTGTAATCCACATAACTAAAAGACTCTGAGGGTTAGGTGGTAGAAAATGCTTTGAGCATTAACCTCGCCTGGTGGTTACCTTCCATAAGAGTGTTATTTATTATATATAAATTTACTTTGAAAAACATTATATAATAATAATAACTCTTAATTGACAAGAATAATATTGCTTGTACTTAAGATGAACCATCTCAAAGGCTGGCCTAATGAGACACTTGCAAAAAAAAAAAAATCAAATAAAGGTGATACGGAATGAATGACGAATAACGACCAATATCTCGGTGATAAGTGCCTCATTGAAAGAAAGCAAAGAAGCAAAAAAATGATGATGATTGATGAGACTTTTTTCTCTTTCAACTTAGGAAATAAAGGAAGGAGAGAAAAGAGGAATTCATAAACAGAAGGGAACAAACAATAGCATACAAACTAAAACAATAGATAAGAAAAATATAAACAAAAGTCAACACTTGAATAAATTTCTAGAACATAACTAAGAGGAGGATAAAATAAATAAAAAATAGAATATTTCACTTAAAAATCTAAATAAATATGGCCTTAAGAGAATAAAAAATAAAAATTTGATTATAATTATATGACACATGATTATTGATTAAAATAATAACTATTTTACTCAAACTACAGAAAATAAATAATGTTAAAAAATACCTATTAAAAAATGTACAATCAAACATTTCAAAAATTAAAAACAAAGATTGGAAGTCAAAAGTTAGTTAACTTTTCATGTCTTTTCAGGAAGACTTAATAAATTGTTGTTTTTTTCTTCAGTAAATAAATAAAAAATGGTGTAGAAATAGATATTCCTACAAATGATTCATTTCCCTCTCAATGCCTTTGGAAAAGCATTCCACTGATCATTAGCAATCGAAAAAAAACTTCTGAATGAATACATAGTTCTGTAAAACTTCTTGCATGGTTTTTGAGATTTTTCATTGGATTCATTATTAGATGATAAAAAAAATAATAAAAAAGCGAAGAAAAAAAAATTGAGTGATGAGTGATGATGGAAGATTTAATGTCACCCACATTGATAAAAAAATGTATTGTAACATCTTAATTCGCACTTGCTAAAGATTTACATCTTATGGATAAAATTTGTCAGGTCCTCGTAATAGCATAAGCTAGAATAATTATGACCCAAGAGAAAATATTTTTTCAAATAGAATGGCTGAAATTATCAACGATAAAGATGAATGATTGATGAAAATTAATATTTATGTAATTTATGTTAAAAATTAAATGTTTTAACCAGTCTTACTTCCATTCTTATACACCTAAGGAATTAAAAAAAAAAAAAATTATAATCGCGAGGCATTGCATGATTAAAGAAAAACAAATAACCACTTATCTTCTTTACATGAGAAGTTAGTCAGAATAATGTTGATGGATATGAAATTAACAAGAGGTAGATTGTTTTAGTTTATTTTTTAGTCGGTTAAGAGGAGATCTCATGTGTATCATGGCGTGAAATAAATTTGAGAATAGTTATTTGAAAAAAAAAAAAAAAAAAAAAATCAAGTGTTTTGCTATGAGGATACTGAAAAATAAAAACAGAAGTCCATTTATTTATTGTGTTTTATTAGGCTCGGAGTAGATGATCCGTTTTTAACATACTTATCTTAAAATCATATTATTCCATTTTGAATCTACATTAGTATTTGAATTTTTTCCATGTTAATACATGGTCTTGTGTAACACTATGGTCCTTCGGGCCGGATTTTCACTATAGGTACATATGTACCTGGGTATGTTAGTTAGATTATTAATATTAATACATAAAAAATCTATTATAATATTCAGTTCTACAAAGACAGGATCAAATAACTGAAGCGAGAATATAAACTAACTAAGGCAGATAAATAATATTACGAAACTAATAACTGAGAACATGCTAGGCAGTGGCGGTGATGAAATAAGGACTACATTAATAAATAAAAAGTAACTAAAAACTGTTAATGGAATCAGAGGGAGAAATTTTCATTTTCATGTTTCCCCAGTTCTTAGTGAAAGGTTGTTAATTTCAAATTGGACGATTAAGTTGGAGACTCTCAAGTATTGGAATTAAATGCTCAGAGTATAACTATAAAAAAAAGATATCTGATGATTCACTTTTCTGAGAACTTTATCTGTAAGACAGTAAATTTGTTAGGAACCTAGATTACATTGATCTGTTTGAGGACGATTCAGTGTAACTATGAGACATGTGAAAATGATGAAAATAACATGATTAATGATGGAAAGGGTGACGAATATTTAGGTAAGAAAAAACAATTAGAATTCACACAAAAGAAAAATCCCAAAAACTATGCAAACAAAACAGAACACAACTATTGGTAATAAAAACAAAACTTAACACCAAAAATTGTCAACATTGTACAAATAACCAAACATTCAACAACCGTATTTAAGAAAATATTAAGTTTGTTTCAAGTAGGTCCTCTTTGAATTTCAACAGTTTCTAATGAATATTTGGAACTGGTTCTTAAGAGTGACTTGAGAACAAATTTCACTTTGTAAATGTAAGACATGTGTGAAAGAATTGTAAAAATATTACGGATTTTCCATCTTACAAAACTAACATGGATAAATTCTGGAGAGGGAAAAATATCTACTCTTGTTAACATTTTTGAATTAATGAATTTACAAAATTGGAGAAAATATTGGGAATATAAAATTACATAAAAACAATGAAAGATTATTGCTAAGAACTATTGCTTTAAGAAAAGAATCATAATTAAAATTTTATTTTACACCGAAAGCATCATTTTTCAGCCTAGGTATATTGTAATACAAGTACTATTTTGATTTTCAATAATTGAAGGCACATAAGTTGACACAGTTGGTCGAAACCATTTTCAAAATTTATATATAAAAAAATATCCTAAACACTAGTTAAACTGTACAAAATAATATTGATTGATAAATAAATTGACAATGGAGCATTTTGAATTTGATTGTAAATGTACAAAGAGTGAAGTATGTATAAACAGTAACAAGTTGCAATTTTTCTACCATTAAATATTTCATGGTAGGTATTACCGAGTTCTATACACGTGTTCAATATTGCACAGAAATCACTTCTTCGAAATTTCTGGAGAAGCAAATCAGCGGTGAGTATTTTATCGTGAGCATATCAGAAATACATAGTAAGTAGGTAAGTCTCATGACACTACCTAGACACAGAGCGAAGGTAAGTATACTTTCTCTGTAAGCACTTTCAATAGTGACAAGTCTTGAAACTAGAGACATCAGATCTCTAAAATACTTGATACAGGGCCAGTTGAAAAGGAATTGAGTACAAGTCGTCCCACACTGTGCAATACATTACAGACTGATGGACTGCATGCAACTGACCCATTTGAGTGCGTGTCAATAAGAAACCCGAAACTAAATTTTAAAAACAATTATCTAAAAACTAAAATTCCCGTTATTTGGAGTTTGGTCGAGAGAAAAAAAAAATCGTCTTTCCTATGAACCATTTCAATTGATAAGTAAAACATAAACCAACAGTTCAGCCAAAACGGCACGAAGCTAAAGACAAAAATTGCTGTCTGGTATATCACTAGCCATAGGCGGTGGTCGAAAGCATACGCGGTGTTTCACAGAGCTACGACGACGCGTCGCGTCAGTCTCATCCGCGGTTCACAGAACTGCGGCGAACACTGCCGCGGCGGCCTACTGGAGGATGGTCTGCGGCTGCTGCGGGTTTGCCGCAGGCAGGATGGATGCGATGGGACTGGCCGCAGCCCCGCCCTCCAGAATGCCGAGCTTCTCCCGGTGCATGCGCTCGATGTGTCGCGCCACGTGCATCTTCTGCTTGGCGCGATAGTTGCAGTAGGGACACTGGAACTGCGGCTCCTTGCCGCACTCCCACTTCTGGTGGTTGCGGAGGGAGCTCTTGAGCTTGTAGTGGCGGCCGCAGTTCGGGCACTCGACGCCCTTGTCGCCGCTGGGGCGAGGGCGGGGAGTTGCTGAGGGCGGCGCGCTGGAGGAGGGAGGGAACGGACGGGTAGTGGGCGCTCCACGCGTCCCAGGACTGCAGGTAGTGGTGGCCCTTCCACAGCTTCGAGATGTCGTTCTCTGCAAAACACGCGGCGCGCGCACAACACAAAACACGGATATGAAAGCAAACAAAACAAACCGGGGGGGGGAGGGGGGAGAGGGGGACAGGGGGAGGGAAGAAGCGACATCAGTTGGGGTTGTAGAGTGAGAGGGGGGGAGGAGGAGGGGCCTCGGGTGGGCGGGGCGAACAACACGGGGGGTTTGAAGAAAAGATTGCGCCGCGCGCTCTGATTGGCGGAAAACGTTCGCGGGGGGTAAGGTGTAAATCCAAAAAAAAAAAAAACATAATATGTAATTTCATCATGAGCGAACAAAATCTTCTTCCACTTTACATAGAAACGGTGGCATTCCAAAGCACATTGTTAACAAGATTCCTGTGAGATCAAGCATATCAGGAGTCAGGCTTTGCTTTTCTTAGGAGAAATTCAAAACGTAACTCTATGCAAAAAATTAAGGAGGTGGGAAGTATTTTTCATGTAATGAAATACAGTCAAAGGAAACAGGTGAAAAATTTTACGTTTCAACAGGTAAAAAATTGATCATGGTGAAAAGACATTAAACAATCAAATTTTCAATAGGCAAGACAACGCCTGGTATCTTATGAAGTATGCAATGTGCTTAGCAAGACGCGTGTACGCGCCTTAGCATTCCGAGCAATCTTTTCTTCAAAACACACGTAGGTCCCAGGTACCGTTAATCTCTAACAAGGCAGCTTAATCTAATGAGGCCGCTTTTGTTCCAGTATCAGGAGAGAATGAATATATTTAGAGAGCATATTATTTTAGGAGAAATAGGTACAGTCGAACTTAGATATAATGGACTCGGATAGAAAAGAAAACTGTTTATAATAGAGAAAATCTGTAATATTTCACTGAATAAAATTGCTTTCTTCGATATTATTCCCTGTTAGAGAAGTTTGGTAAATACAGAAGGCAAGTGGAAATCCGTTTGGTTTACGGACAAATCAAATACAGTCAATCCTGGATATAAGAGAACTTTAGGGACTGGAATTTCTTCTCTTTATCCAGGTTTTATCAGAGGGTTTTTTTTTCTGGAACCTCTTTTTATCAGAGAGTTAGTTGTTTTCTCTTAGAAAAGAGGTAAATTTTACGAAAAATTCTTTATTCAGTTAATCTTATATTCAGTTCTCTGAAATTCAATTTGACTGTAGTTGTCGAAAAACTCAATTCTGATCAATATCGATTTCTTCAGACAGGACAGTTTTCCTCTGTCTGCTTTTTTCCTTCTGTATTTAACGTAACAATAGAACAAAAGCGAACCGACATGCGAAATGTTAGGGGAATTAACCAATTGTCTAGAGATACGTAGAAAGCCAGGTAGTAGGTCTATGTATGTATGTGTGATCTGTATATTCAAGTTACGGAACCGTGCGAAACGGACACAGCTTGGTAGCAAATATGCGAAAATTTCGATAGTTAATTCACCTTCCCCATACAACACAAAACAACTTTCTACGTATCTCTAGAAGTCTGGACAAATTCCGAGAAAAACTATCACAAATTTACTTCAATTGGTGAGAATTTTTCTAAAATCCTGAAAACAGTCTTAGAGAAAATAAACAAATTCAATTAGTAGTATACGTGATGATGAATGCCTTCAGCTAAAATGAGGGGGTGTCCTTATACAAAATCAATTTACAATTAGGGGATACATTAATTGGTCAAAGGAAAATGTAATAAATTGAAAAGAGACGAAAAAAAAAGAAAATTGTTATGAAAACCGAAAAATTTCGATATCAACAATACGATAGATTTTATTGATACATGATATCAACAAGAGGTTCAACATCAATACATAAGTCCTGCAAAAATCTCCACCACATGACCAACAGAATAATTAGTATACTTATACTTAGGATAGACGAAAATATGCCGCCAAAACGGAGTACAGTCGATCTTGGATATAAGAGAACTCATAGTCCACCTGTTTCTTCTCGATATAATTATTAACTTAATTATGATCCTGGAAGATGAGATTTTTTACTTTTTCAAAATACATTTACATTGAAAGATGAGAGAAACTTTTCAATGAAAAAAATTCTGGAGACCAGAGTTAAATCTAAACCGAGATGAAGCGACAAATTAACATAAAAAAATCGGAGCAAAGAAATATTTTTTTTACAAAAACGAACACAATTCCGATTTCTAATATTAAAAAAAATTCTCGGAAGTAAAATAGACCAGCCAAGAGTTGAGACATTTATGCTTCAATCGACAGCTAACTTTAATTTCTAAATAGATCGATTCGATGTGATAAAAAAATGTTATTGAAGAAGAAAAATATCTGTTTAAAATTCGATTGCATTTCTAACTCTTCACACCCCTGGTAGTATATTAGGTCCTCCATCACAGGTTATCAAGTCACCAAAAAATTACAGGAGTAGAGAGAGGGACAAGTTTGATTTCTTATGTCAAGCTACACTGCCCCTGCATGGTCGTCACAGAAGCCCCAATATTTCGAAAGCCCAAAGGATTCAGCGCCTATTTATAGGTAAGTTCAACCCTATTTATAGAGGTGGAGTGAGGGGATAGAACACAGAAAGGATTGCAAGATGCTGCATTTTAGTTAGGTACTTTACGAGAAGCACTTGAGAAATTTACTTTTACTTTACAAGTAGTTGAAAGTTTCCATTTATGTAAAAACTTCAAGTCATGAACAATTTCTTACAGAGAAAAAATTAACATGGAAAATAACACCAAGACATACATAACGGGAATAATGGTGTTCAATATTCCTGCGCCATCAAGAAAATGTTTTTTTTTTTTTTACCACAATGTTCAAATAAATAATTTTCAAAAACCCATTATTGTATATTTAATGAAACTTAAAGAATGATAGTTTTTGAGTCAAGAATTTCAAGTGCCCATTAAGAAAATTAAAGGTCCATTTATTTATTTACTGTTATAAGAGAAGAAAAGGTCCATTTAATAGGAAATCAAGGTGTCCCATATTCAAGGGGTCAGTCAATTCATTCCATTATTTTTCACAGTCCAAAAAATAAAAAATCTGTCGTATTAGTTCAGGCAAATAGCAGCAACATTCCAAAGATATGAGAACAGTGAAGAGAGGAAGGCTTTTGACAGAGGTTTCGAAAGAGAAGGTTAAGAAAATCAAGAATTAATTGATTCATTAAAACGTTAATTAGTTAGTACTGTTGTTGGTTAAACATTGGCCAGTTAGAGTGAAGGAAAAACCGTTTCATGCAATCCTGTGTGTATAATAATTAATATTAGTTTTATAGTCACTGGAATTTTGGTTATTTCCCAAAAGGTGGTTAAGTATGAAGTATATTTGTTCATAAATATTGCCCAATGGAAGAAGAAGTGCTACAGCATTTAAAAATCTCAATATTCACTACTGTCTGTCCCGGTAGCTCAGTGGTAAAGGCGGCACTGTGTGAATCCAGAGATTCCAGAGGTCGCGGGTTCGAAACCCAGCCGGGACAAGACAAGTTATCTTCCCAGTTGGGATTTTGACCACATAATTATACGTCTTGGGCTTACTGCTGGAATAATTGGACTTAATAGTCCTAATCGGGCAGCATAAATAAGGCGATATTATTATGTATTATTACTCTTTCGTGTATAGGCACGAAAACTGCGCTGAAAAACCCATTTGTCCGACTACCCTTTTTATCATTCACAGAATGACTTTCTGACCAACTAGAAAACAAAGATGGGCTCGTCAAACTAGGAACAAATTTTCGGACAGAAAATATAATTATGTTCTCATTAGGAATCGAACCCACGAGTTGATTTTCAACGAGAGGTTTGTTTGATTTTATTATATATCTATATATATCTCCCTTGCCTTTATCCCATATTAGCTTATGTTGCTTTTGGGGTCGGCATTGTTCAACCTCATGGTTGAGGTTGGTAGGGTGGAGCACGTTTTTATGGCTGGATGCCCTTCCTAACGCCAACGATTCTATTTCATTTAACGTCCTGGATTAGGACGGGGTTTTACCCTCCATTTGTTTGATTTTATTAAAAAATAGAAAAGATATTGTGTACCTACTTCAAGAGTATTTTAAATAAAGAAATATCAAATGAAATGAAAAAATAATAAAGAAATTAGTGTTGCCCATCTAAGTATGAACCCATTATTTTGTCCATTCACTAGAGGTTTGGCCATCTTTGCGTTCGGATTCGGAAGAAAATAACAGGGCAGCCACTACATACACAGTGCTGGTCCTGCCTCTTCACGTAACTTTGAATGTAAACCTCGGCTGGTGTTATTAAGGAAGTTGATTGGTTGCCAGCCCAGAGAACTTTCACCAGAGTACATTAAACTCGTCTCAGCGTATACTCTCTATTCGCGTTCTGGCTCAGTTGGAAATTTTCATAGTGACTTGAAAGAAATAAATGTATGTTATGCCAACCAGCGTTCGGGCATACAGGGTGATCTGTGGCGATCGATCGATCGCCTTATTACTGCCCGATTAAGACCGGCGGAGAAATAATAATAATAATAAGAGTATGAATATTCTGTTTCAGTGAAAGTGAATGTCATGTTAGACAGTATCTAGTATCTAATAGCAAGTTAGTATTGCCACTGATTATGTTGGTACTTACTGATGGCTCTCTTGTGCTTGACGGGCTTACTGGTAGTCAAGTGATAGAGAGATAATAATAATAATATCGCCTTATTTATACTGCCCGATTAAGACTATGAAGTCCCATTATTCCAGCAGTAAGCCCAAGACGCATTATTATGTGGTAAAAACCCCAAACAGTAACATGACATAATAATAACAATGTTTTTATTTTTTCCAAGTAGGGAAACAGTAAAATAAAAATAAATAAATTATTACATAAACATGTTCTTTGTTTTTTGCGGGTAAGTACTGATGTTGTACATTTTAGGATACCTAAAGAAAATGATTCCTCGGTTTTGGAAATGAAATCGATTTCTTTGGCTATCTTTATTGTTTTTTTTTTTTAAGAAAAAAATTCACACGAGGGAAATAAGTCATCTTCATGACACAATTTATCACTTCTCCATGGATAACTTAGTACTGAAAAACAACATAAACATTAATTAACTACTTTAGTTATCATATTTGTGTTAATCACTTTCGTGATATCACAACTACTCACAATAGCTACGCTAAAACCGGGACTTGAACCACCGACCTCCAGGTTACAAGTCCGCCGCCTTATCGATCAAGCTACTGAGGTCGGTAACATTAATTTAATTTTTATTCTTATCCTATAAAACTATCAATTGTGAACGGTTCTTTGCTTTTCACCCTATCGAATGATCAATATGTATGTCGTAGGAAAGAGCTGGTTTATTGGCACGTACAGAAATGATTATGTATAAGGACAGAGAAGACAAGAGGTGGATATCCTTAGAACACGAGTTGAAGGCATGGCAACATAGTATAGCACACAAGTGAAGCGGATCCTATATTCGTGGAGTAATAAATTTAATGAAGGCGTCGCAAAATACTTGACAAGGGTCAACTCAGGCCGGGCGAGGTTCATACGGGTGATTGGTAAGATTCCAGTGCATGAAGGGTAAAACCCCTCGATATGAATTATAGAAGAGACCCAAAAAAAATTCAAGCAGTTATGTATCTATTTTAATTTATTTTTTTGGGGCGCAATTTCATAAAACCCCTTCAGGCATGTAGCACACATAAAACCCCTTCAAAATAGACTACCGTTTTCAAACAACTTACTAAAGCCACCAGAAGTGACCTACATTTCAAGCTAGTTATGCAGTAGTTCTGATTATACTTTTTCTGGGGGCGCAATTCCATAAAACCCCTTCATGTAGCAATTGTAGCACACATAAAACCCCTTCAAAATAGACTACCGTTTTCAAACAACTTACTAGAGCCACCAGAAGTGACCTACATTTCAAGCCAGTTATGCAACACAGGTAGTAAGGTAACTGTTGGAGCAATAATGACGAGTTTTAATTTAGTTGCTAATGTGAACCGGGTGGATGATTTTTTTTCTTCTAATTACTTAATCAAATAGAAAATAAACATGTATGATGTAACATTTTATTATTAAGTTTTGTCTGAAGGGGTATTATACGAGCTATGGAATTTTTTAAGGGGTGGTTACGTTTTTTTTTGTTGCTGATTTAGGTTACGTAATTTAAAAAAAAAATCTCAATTATTCTAGAATCCGTTTACCCACAAGCTCAATACAATACAAAATTGATAACAATCCTCATTTCAAATCAGCGTGACAAAGTTAAAATATATGTTTCACAATGCAGCGGTTGAAACGATTCGTTAAAACGATGAGTGTTTCAACAAATGTTAAGTCGCACAATCGTTACGTGTAAAACCGATGATGTCCTCAACAATACTTGTTGTTGCGCGACATTTTAGTGTAGAAACTCGAGGGATGTAACTGAACTTTAATAGGACAGAAGTGGAAGGAAACAGATTTCCTGAACCTATAAATGTTTGTAGGCGATCCCCGATTGGTAACATTCTGAAATAAAAAACATCTCATGGGTCCTGTTTCACAAAAGTATGCGGGAGGTCTTAGCAGTTTCACTTTCCGATTGAATAAAGTTAACATATTTGCGTTCATCACTTTCGTGATGTCACAACTACTCAAACTCGCTATACTAAATCTTCGCTGAATCCGGGACTTGAACCACGGACCACCATGTTTACAAGTCCCCCCGCCTTATCGATCAAATGAGGTCGGTCGTTCGGATTTCATAAAGTCACATTTGGACACTTCAAAACTTTGTCTTTTAGTTCTTCAATACAATTACTTTGGAAGTCATGCTTAGATGAAATCTCAAGAAGCAAAATATTTTGTTTCGAAATATGCTGCACTTTGATACAGTATTACTGGCAAAAGTAAATGCAATATTTATATCTGCATCTGCATATTTTTTATTTGGTCTTTTTCAACTGCATAGTCAAATCACATACTTTTTGAAATAAGACGAATAATTCAAATGCGTTTGTCATGCAGGTTTCTTCGGGAGAAAGAGTAGTACAGCTGAAAATAAGGAACAAGATTATTTCAAAGTTTCAATGCTCTTTTGAGTTTTCGATTTGATATGTATGATTTTAATGTTAAAATTGTCGAAAAAAGAAGAAAAAACGATATATAAAAAATCGAAACTGTCAATCAGCATTGAAAATTCTTAATCTCCAAAGAAAATTCACAGAGAAAGATAAACAAGACTGGCTACCTGCTGGTTTGTTTTGTTTGAGAATTACAGTCAGGGAAGAAAAAGAGAAATGTACCGTGTTTTGCAGTTCCGTGCTGACTCACTCAAATTTACTTTGTGCATCACATTTTTAAGGATTTTTAAATTAACAACAATTGATGACGAAAGAGATTCGAATTCTGTGATGTGATTGGACAATTTAATGTGGGGTAAAACTACTAAATCAATTGCTTTCGATTCAAGAACGCAGCCAAGATGAGTCAGCATTGATTAGAGTCAGCACGAAAAAATATCTAAGGAAAAGAATCATGTCAAAAGATGAAAAAAATCGTCCAGTTGCATATGAAATTTAAAAACATGACTATCCTTTTAAAATAAATATCTAGAGATTGCACAGTAAAAAATTACAATTTTTAAAGGTTTCTATTTCGAAGATGAAGAAGTTTTAATATTTTCAAATCGTGTCGAGATTAGAAGCTACTTTTACCGGAAAGGAGAGAGGTAGAAGAAAGAAAAGAATAACCACATTCAAGAGAGAAATAATGAAAAACATCTTTCTATTTAACATTAAAATTACTATGTCCTACCTTATGATAGGTTTAAATCCATCAATTGATGTCAAACCATATCGTAAAAAAAACTTCCAAATTTATTTTAGAAATTTCAAAGTAACTTGGAGATTTTTCAAAGTTACTAGAGATAACAAGAGGTAACTTAAGCCTGGAGTAAGAGAGACCGAGATAAGAAAGAAAGGAAAAGACAGTTGTGTCACTTTCTACTTGGACCAATGTTCTATGCAAGAGACGGGCGAAGGAGTGTCCATAATTATGCACTGGCAAAAAAACTGGTACAGGGAGAGACTGAAATTTTACACTCGTTAAAAAAACTAGTGTGAGATTTTGTACCAGTAAGTTTTCTGCAACAAGGTGATGGTGAAATTTCGGACGTGTACACTGTACAGTGTACATGATATTCATGTACATCTTAACTTCTCGCTTTTCTGTTAATACTGTTACTGGTACTGACTAAATTTCTGCAATAAAAATCCTGAGTAAGGGATTGCATGGATTTATATTTGGGGATGGACTTTTTGTTGTTGTTTTCAAAGATAAAACTTGTACAGGGAAAGTTTAAAATTTCGCAGTAACAAATGCTGATGTAATACTCTTTAATGGAAGTTAACCACTAGGCGAGGTTAATGCTCAAAGCATTCTCTACCAACTAACCCTCAGTGTCTTTATTATATTGTGGTCACAAACTCAAATTAATGAGGAAAAATTCATGCAACAAGTGGGATTCGAACCAACGGTTCCCTACGCTACCTGGATTACCAGACTAGCGCGTTAACCACTTCAGTACCAGGTTAATACTTTCTTCAGAGAAAAAAAAGAAGAAACAGCAAATGGGCCTGGTGGATATTAACAGTATAAAAACTAAAAATTTATCATCAAAAATTAGCTAGATTTTTTTTCTTTTTAAGTTTGCCATATTATTTTCTATTACCAGATATAATAATAATATTATTTTTTAAATAAATCATTTGCTTTATTTTTCATATTTTTTTTGTATATAGAGGACCCATCCTAAGCCATTTTTATTTGGCTTCTAAGATGAGTATAGAAAGTATTGTTTTTTTTTCCCATCTGTTCCACCACTTCTCTCGCACCGTGTCAGACACTATTTGAAAGCTCTCCGTAACATGAATTCCATCACTAATACCAGGTCGGCGGTACGCCATGCAATATGCATGAATGTCTACCCTCTCTTCATACGGAGACAGGGAACTTTCTTTTTATAACCTATCAGAAATATCCGAATCTTTGCGAGCCATAAAAAAACAAGAGGTCCCCTTTTGTGTTGATACTGGTTTACTGGTGTCATCCGACACCGGCAAAGACTGGCGAGGTGGATGGCTTTCCATCGAACTGAGGGCCAGGAAAGCCGACTCGACAATTATTGAACAATGGTTTACTGGTGTCATCCGACACCGGCAAACCAATACTCGGATAGCAAGCTTTTGATACTTCTAATATGTTAAATCTTTCACGTTTAACATCATTTTCAATGGTAATTATTTTTGCGATAGCAAAATTAAAAGGAATAAAGTAAACTAGTTTTAAATTAATGGAGAGATTGGGAAAAAATAAATGGAAGGCTATATTTATATCTATTAATTAAAGATCGATTTTTTCCCCAAATTCAATTTTATTTTTTTCATTTTTTCAAATCAAACACTCATCTTAGGAGACAAATAAAAATGGCTTAGGATGGGTCCTCTGTATACAAAAAAAAATATGAAAAATAAATCAAATGATTTATTATTATTAAACCATTCATAACAAAATCAGGTTTTCATAGGGGAGACTGAAGTAGAATAATGTACTGTCCTTGTTATGCATTAGGACTCAGGTCCCATTAGATCAATAATTACGGGAAATGATATTTACTCAGCAATCTAGTAGAACATAATGGTTTTAACCGTCCCTGAAAAAGAATCCCAAATAATGACATGAATTTTCGCAAAATAGTTGGAACTGAAAAAAAAGACATATTAATTATTGTCATGCATTTGTAGAATTTGCACAGAAATTTACGTGAAATGTGTGACTCATTTGAGTAACAGATCGCGGACACATGAATTGAAAGGGTTACAATTTATTCATATCCCACAGTGTCATTAACATATTTCTATTGGAATATTGACAATTTTATTGATATATAAAGTAAAATTTATTAAAAATAAACACGGGTTGAACAAATTAATTTTGCATCAAATGATCTCTACACGACTTGATTTCTGTGCAAATTAGTTAAAGACATTATAAATCATGAATGGGGTAAAAGTTTGAATATTGTAATCGAAGAAAGATCACCACATTAGAAACACATTGGTATGACAGATTGGAAAGGGCAAGAGAAAGTAGAGACCAGAGAAACTTCTGAACATCGTGTAAACAATAAGAAATATGAAGATGGATGAGAAGAATCACCAAATATTAGAAGTGTTAAACTGTTGTAAACACAAGGAATCAAGGAACTTATGTTACACAGACAGAATTTAGATTTTCATATTTATAAGATCGATTCACCTTTCGATTCACAAATCACTGAATTTACAGAGGTACAGCTTGGGAAATGATAATTAAATCTCTGAGAGCAGAGTTAGCAGAGAGTTTGTGAATCTAAAGGTGACAACACAGGAAATAATTTCTAACAAAACCCTTTTCTGAAATTATTTGGTCTGACTCGAATATTAGGCATTTATTTTTGGATATCATTTAGTTTTGAATGCTGAGAAAATGAAATACAATCATGATTGGGAAGAAAAACAAATTGGACAATTTTCAAAGGTTTTCAGTGAAATCCGGCCCGAAGGACCAACAATTCCAAAAGAGTTTGGTTCTGAAAAGACAATTTTTTTGTACAATTTTTTGTGTGCTGATCATCAGAGTTTTATTCGTTTCGCTTTTTCATCGGTCAATTCTCGTGGTTATGTAAAACTGATTCGCAAAAGCTGTTTTGGAGGAAAAAAGTTAGAAAAAAAGTCCGATGATCCACACATTTAAAGATAGACGATAAGAAGTTATAAAAACAAAGACTAACCTTTTTTTGTAACCAAAGTTGTTAACGGACATTCCCCTTGATAACAAGTGGGAACATCAGAGAAATGTGATTTGCACTAAGTCCAGGATCGAATTGAAAAACAGAAAAGTAAAGCTTTTAGAAGAATATTTAAAAAAAGAAACACCAAAATATGTGAATGAAACAACAAATGGGTTAACACATCTCTGTATTTTTCTTGCTGTGGTCTGGCAAAAATATGTATCTTTTTTTTCACAGTGGATATATAAGTCCAACTAATATCCTACATAAACCTAACTGTCTAAAAGTAAAAAAATGGAATCCTTACTAAGATGTAGGTAGGGTAAGTGTCATGTGCACTGAAGATATATTATTATGCATATCAAGTTTCCTCTTAAAGTAAATAGTATAAGTGCCAAATTATGAAACAGGATTAATTTTTTGTTGTTGTTGACAAATGGTCTTGACATATAATTATGAATGACCCGTCAAAAAATATCTAGGATTTGTAAATCCAAGCCACTATCACTTAACATTTGATATAAATGCGATGTCATTAGTTGAAATTTTCACCAGAGGGCGTGTTTATGGAAAGTGTAGGATTAATTATATTAATCCTGTTTCATAATTTGAGCCTAAGTGTCCCAACTTACTGTAAACTTGTACACACAAATTAAAAACAAAATAAATTAAGAAACATATCAAAATTATAACAAAATAAAAGTTATCTATGCTTTATTTTAATAATAAAATTATCATTATCATAAAAATTATGGAAACAAAATAGTAATCAACTAAAAGTACAAATTAAACCTTAGATTATTCAAAATGGTAAGGATAAAAAAACGTATAAAAATAAACAATATTAAGTAATTTGTACCATTCATAATGCAATAAAATCCTTCAATTTTATTGTCTACATTAAAAATAACAGTTTTTGGGGAAATTGGAAGAACTTTGATAGGGTTACGGGAATTGGGTTGAAATAAACATAGCAAACTATCCCTCGATTTAAAAGATATGTATTATTTAAATTTAAAAAAATACTTCTTTAAAAATACTAGAATTTTGTTTCTCTTGAATATCCCACAAAAGAAGTCGAAGAGTCGTTCAGTAGAATATGAATGGTCATGTTCTCATATTATAAGTAGTCTAGTAGCTTTATAGATATTTATTTAAAGAAGTTGTGCTAATAAATGTTCTCAAAGAAAACCTTTAGAACCAAAATTAAATAAAATAAACCAATTGTGCCGCTGATTACTATAAAAATTCAGGTAAAATATTGCTTAAATTGCTTTGGTAGAGCATGTGGTCTCGTAGTTTCAGATGGAAAACGGTTGGAAGTTTGTGAAACTTTGAGATAGTGTTCCTAAATATCAGAGTTGAAGACGCTTACGACCGTTTGAAATGGAGGCACAATGTTGGCGAGGCCAAATGCCGACTGATGCATGTGTGGCTATGGATGTATGTGTAAGAGATATTGTTCAAGGATGGATAATTAATATGGTGAGTTGAAAAGACACAGATGAAGTTGGTTCATTCCGAAAACCGACGTTTGACATCCGAATCCATGTGGAAATACTTGACGCCATAGTAGGTGAAAAAGCTTTTCACCTTCCCGGCTCTGGAACCGGCGGACACCCATTTCTTCAACCCTTTCAACCGCTGCCTCAACACCAGCGCCGCCGCCGGTTTGAACCGGAACTTCATTTCGGCGGACACCCGGAACGCCTTTTCGTCGAGAAACACCTTCTCCGGTGTCGCTTTCCGATGACGCCCGAACATGGTTCGGACTTTTTCGTGAACGCCGAGTTTGTGAAGCATACAATAGGCAAAAGATTGTGATGAAGTTGGAATTTCGCAAGTGACCAGCGAGCTAGTGAAGCATGCAAGGCCAATTTTTTAAGCCACAGTTAAAATTGTTCTACATCAAATGGATCGCGAAATACTAATAATAATAATAAAAAATGAAAGACACTCCAGTGATTAAGGGCCAAAATTTTTACCAGTAAGACATGAACAAGAACAGGAACAACAAAATCGAAGAAAAAAGAACTTCAAGCAAAATTTGGCTTATAATCAATCAACCACAATAAAGAATTATATCTCAGACGTACATACTTAATCCACAAAAAGCTCAAGCGCCTACTTGCGGCGTGAACGCTTTATTAAAGCGCCGCAAAAGAATGAAAGAAAGCTACTAACAAAAGCTTCTAACGTAACTACTATTTACTATTACTTCTCAACAACAAATTTGCCAATGAAATAATGACAGATCATAATATCTCTCACACGTATACTTCTTCAACAAAAGCCTCAAACGCAACCACTTCTACTTTTCAAGAACAAATTTGACGATGAAATAATGATACACCAAAATGAAGAACAGGAAACACGTGAACGTTAACTTGCGCACGTCAAACAGATCGAAAGCCCAGTCGTGGTTTCTCCTGTTGCCCAAAGAGGACGAGGAAGCTATCAGAAATGTCTGCATTGTGGCATTTGATGTTCTCTTGGGTTTACAAAACTTGGCAGAACGCACCACTCTGCTTCAAGAGTGATGGGGTATTGGGATTTTTTTGGACCAATGTTGGAGATAAGATTCAAAGAATTTACAGTATTGGATAAATTTTAAGAAAGACTCCGAAAAATTATAGGTAGAGGTAATAGAAAGTAAAAAAATTGAAATCAGAGCAAAAAATATTTTTTTAATACAAAAACAAACACTTATGATTCACAATATGATATTTGAGAGGAATGATAATCGATTTTCGATTTGAAAGATGAACAATAGAGCTCGCGTCCAGAAATCAACTTTCACTTGCCCAACAGACCAATTGAGACCGATTTCAATTACCGATAATACAGCCTGTCCGCGAAACGGCCGAGTCCTCCAGACACTTTCACGGGAAACGTTCGGTGACAGGAAACCACTTGTGTAAACAGTTTGGACGTTTCATTGAACGCTTTTGTCAGTTGGTACAATCACTTCAGGTATCAGGGGACAGCATTGGCTCACAAAGTCTTGCTGAGAGGTATTTCCACAGATCAAAGCTGCAGGAGTCTCGTCACAAGTCCTCAATGTTCTGACTGGTAAATCGTGTTCGAATTTCATGAAAATAATGTTCAATCTCCAAACTCAGCCAAAAGAGACCTCCCAACAAAAATTGTTCACAGAAGTTACTCTCCAGAAAGGAAAAAAAACAACTCTCCAGACTTCAGATTTGCTCAAACGTTCTTATATGTTTCACTGATTTTCCGAAAATACTTCACAGAGAAAAGGCACTAGCACTTCAGGAGTCGAGACAACATTGTGGAAGTGACGGCGAAAATTCTAGACTATGATAGCAACAAGTATGACAAGACGATAAACAATTCTAATGATAACGCCACAAGTGTTCGGGTGTAAAACCACCACCTGGTCCGAGACAAAAATAGCTGTCTAATCCGTGAGTTGCACGATTTGATGCAGATAATGATGTGAAAACAGTAATCTAAAGTCAACAGAGCTCTTCATACGAGTGGGAAAACAAAGGGGGATGAAGCAGAACAGCACAGCGCTCTATCTGCTTTCGAGAATGCCCATAAGCATCAAATGTTGTCTTTTGAAAACCATATTACCAGGATATAATGTAAATGCATTTGAAGATACTAGTAGAGAGACCAAAAGTGACTGAAAACTTTACCAAACACAAAACACTACTCCATTTGTAGTAGAGGTTCTAATTTTATAATTGTCAGTTCAAAAACGAGACATGAGACAACGAGAAATTAATGTAAAATGTCATGGTACCCGTAAATCAAGCAAAGCGCAAGTTTAGCCCAAGAAAACAAAACAAACGTGCTAGGAGCTAAAACCTACAAGTCATTATAGACAGACAAAATGTAACCCATAAAAAACACAAGCACAGACTCAAATCGCTCCACATAGGTTTTCTTTTTCGAGGAGCCACACATCAAATGAAACGGGGAAAGATAACAGTTGATTACGTGCAAGTAGCGGATTTGTTAATCGACAGGGTACCGCATAAGGGACAGGTATTCAGGGTTATATTGTCAGTGGATCTGACAACAAGTTAGGTTTGTATCAGAATTCAGTCATGCAATAAGGGAGACTTTTCTTTCAAGCTGTTTAATCCAAAATTGCAAAATCACATTGTAAAAAATAAATATCATTACGTTCTAAACTTGATCATTTTGTATATCACAAATACTCTTAGTGATATCACAAATATCACAAATACTCAAACTCGCTTTACTAAATCTACCCTGAAACCGGGACTTGAACCACCAACCTCCAGGTTACAAGTCCATCGCCTTATGATCAAGCTACTGAGGTTCGGTTAAAGGAAACTTTTTTTAGAAGTGTATCAGTTGTATACTTTCCATTGAAGTGAACTTGTATTGCTTGTATGCCAATAAAGAAAGTTTTCATGTATAACTTTTGGAACAGTGGTGCAATAACTTCGCAGTTTCTCACTCAATATACGTACAAGCAAGTGGTTTAGTTAGCTGAAACAGGTACATCAGCCAAACGGTTTCAGTTGGATCACACACAAATGAGTTTTAAATTACCTCACATTGGAACCCAGCACATGTTCAGGAATACCTGTTGCACATTGGGACGTCAGGTTGATAAACACAATGCATGATGATGTGTTACTAGCCTGTGAGGTACCATGATAGCCACACAACGCATACAGATCATTCTGGATAATTAATGGACAGTACAATCAGGCACTCCATAGCAGACACACATTTTCGTATAATGATCCATTGAAGAACTCCACTCACAAGCAGAAACCGAGCAAACAAAGAAAATGTGCCCAATTTTGATTCTAACAAGAAGTTTAAATGGGCGTACAAAATCCTTGAAATGATGATGATGATGATGACGAAGAAAAATAAGAAGATACTAAAATTGATAGTTCATAAACTTGAAAGTTTGATCCACCAAAGAACAGATGGGATCTAAAAGTCTTGTGACGGAAAACTCAACTCAATGAGACACATATGTAGAGCAGTTTAAAAAAAGTTATCATATTAATTTGTGTAAATCACTTTCGTGATATCACAACTACTCAAACTCGCTTTACTCAATCTACGCTAAAACCAGAACTTGAACCACCGACCTCCAGGTTACAAGTCCGCCGCTTTATCGATCAAGCGACAGAGGTCGGTTCGATCAGTTAAACAATTTTTTCCATCTCTAAAAAAATATGAAATACTTAATCAAGTAAATTATAAATCCCACAATCAAGAGCTTTAGTAGAAAAAACACTCTGCACAGTTCCTATATATAAAACAGAAGCAATCTTCAACCTCTCAGACAACATATTTTGGAATGAACAAAAATTCACGCAATCACGAGACCAGCACGATTTTCAAGTGATGCTGCTAATGGACAGGGAAAATTTCCTCCGAAACCGTTCGGACACATGAGAAAACCTCACCTCAATTTGTGGAGCGAGGAACACAACGTTCATGTCAATGAACCTGCAGCCCCCCCTAATATCTCTAATATGTGAGAGCTCCACACTGAAGCAACAGAGTTCCTTATTAACAATCTACTTCCTCTCTGCCAGAGTGGAGTGAGATCATTGCTGAGCATTCTAAGAATGGGAGGAGGCATGGAGCGGTGCCCAAAGAGTTTCCGTTGGGGGAGAGGAGTTTCCACACACGAGACTTAAGAAATAGTGGTTCCCAAACAGTTTCCTTGGGGGACAGGAGTTTTCATATAAAATCCAAGGAGAAGTGGTGCTAACAGTTTTCAAGATTCAAACCAGACAGCATATCCTCAAAGTAATCGGTACTAAACTGGGCTGTGTTCTCAATACTAATTGTACTTGATTGCTCCTCATCAGTATGCTCGGTATATGGGAAATATTATGATATGATTGATATTATATCATCATAGTGCACTAGAGAAACCTTCTCCAAGTGGTTGGTTATGGGCTGCTGACTTCTAATTGGAAGACTTGAAATTGAGAATATGTCATCATTGATAAAATTGATGTTTCTTGATGAAACTACACATGTGTTTATATGAGTCATTTATATTAATTAGGGATTTTCTTTTATCGAGAAATAACTTGCTATGTTTTGTTGGAATGATAAATCAAATTTATTAAGCTATGATAAATATGTAGCTGAAAAAATCGCAACATTTTTAAGATTGAAAAAGTAACTATGAAAAGACATCGGCTGTATTGTTAAGAAACGTCTGTCATGGTCAGTATTTGTATAGGCAGGAGTTTAGGTCCACCCTAGTTCCAATAGAACAGAGCACGAAGAAAACTTCAAGACTTTTATTTAAAATAAATTAAAAATTAAAGAAGAAAATATTGCATTATTATACTTAATTCTAAGAAGCTGCAATGCCTTTGAAAGAGACAAGCTGTGAAGGGCATCTGAAGGCCATAAAGGTTTTGACAATGTCAATTTAATTTCGACAAATTTAATCAATTTTCAATCCACAAAACTATAATACATGTTCGAAGTTTTACTTAATCAGTGCACAAAACCCAACGCAGCAGATTTATTTTGTTCCCTAAAATTATTGATACATAGATTTTATCAAATAAATTAACTATAAACGAAAATAATAGTTAAATTCATATAAAATGGAAGTGGTAACTATTTAACGACAAGAATCTCAATATTCAAATGTAACACGCATTTGTGAGAAAACTTTTTTTTATGTAAAAAAATGAGATTACAAAAGGTCATAAGTTATGTTCAACACATGTACGAATAATAAAAGAATAGATGAATAAATGAGTAGATGGTAGGCAGTGTTTTAGAACACATTTCAAACTTTCTGGTAATCTTACTTAGGAACTTTGATGTAATTAAAAACGATGATTATCTTTGAGATGACAATTTTTTTACATTAAAATATTACAGAAATGATGATGATTAACTCAATGTTGTAAACTGTAAAATAATAAATCGTAAAAATGAAAAAGTAAACATGAAAAAACTGCAAAATTCTCATTTTTTAGCTAAATGAACACCAAACGAAGAAAGCTACACTAAATTTACACAAGATTGTATTGAAGAAAATCATGAACACTTATGATATCATTGAAAATGATTTGGACGAATAGAAAGGACAGATTTGGAAGGGCAACTTACAAACTACAATAGAGTTCTTAACTCAGCATAAAGAAAAACAATGTTCATAAACCTATACGTAAAATCTTAAACCATAAAATTTAAACCTAAAAATAAATTACTTAAAAAAACTATTTACTTTTTACAGAATACTTTGGATAGAAATTCATCGAACTCATATTACTTGAAGAACATTTCCTAGATATAGGATCTAGAAATCTAATTTCTAATTTTACCAAAATACTTTCTTCGTAAAAAATAAATTAATTCACCAATTTTATTAAGAAAAATAATTATTTTGCCCTGTTTTTGTTTGTTCTTGAGATTTTTTTTCGTTTTTTCTTTCATTCTGTAGACAATTTTGCCTTTCATAGAAGAAACATCAACTTTTGTCATCTTCAAGTAATTTGAGTTCCCTGAGAACGATTTACTTAAAAAATAGATTCATCATCTTAATACAAAAAAAGACACATTTTTTACTGGTATTTATTTAACATATCACAGTTCAATTTACGCACCAGGAGTACAAAGATAGCATAAAAATTATGAATATTCTGAATTTCGAGCTGAAATCGTTTTATTTATCAAAATGTACATTTAGAACGCGAGTATAATGAGGTACAGCTATTCAATATCATGTTGGAGTTAGAATGGTATGAACTTAAAACTACGGTATTTACAAAAAATCTTCAACATTTGGCAGTGATAGAAAGATAATAGTAATTTGGGACGAAAATTTAAAAATTTCAACAAAAAAATAAGAACCTAAATTTCAAATTAATTGAAATTATCCCCGGAAACGAATGGTAAAACTATTCATATAGTTCTTCATGAATTTCAAAGTAAGTTTCTTAAACCACTTGAAAATTAATTTCAAAAGATTTAAAACTTAAAGCTATAATATAAAATCAGTTTTAATTAATTGTCATGGAAGAGAATACTAGAGAAAAAGTTGATTTGCGAGGTACGTTGTGATCAAGAAAATAATATTTAGAATCAACCCATGGAATTACTTTTCATAATCAAGCAAAACGCTAGTTTTGCAACGCCAAGAAAAACAAAACGAGCGTGTATAAAATCCGACAAGAAGGCTAATGCATTGTCAAAAGTCTCAATATATGAGAATCAATTCACCCAATCGGTTGGAGTGACACTCTAAAATATTTGGTAAACATTATCCACCTATTGGATCAGCACACTGAAGACTCACACGGTCCCTTCGTGTTACTTCCGATAAATTTCTAATATGAGAATTCAGAAGTGTTTTCAATTCAAATGAGTCAGAACATGATTCAACTCATCAGTTCAGTTCACCGGCTCCATCTTTGAACTTCCGAGTCAGCCATACTCTCCGTCCGATCTGTCATCATTTCACAGCCATGCGGCGGCACCACAACTCTCTCACTTATGTTTGAACTTGATGTGCGTCAGCAGATGCGCCTTCTGTTTGGCCGCATAGCTGCAGAGGACGCACTTGAACTGCGGCTCCTTGCCGCACTCCCAGCGTTTGTGGTTGAGCAGCGAGCTCTTCAGCTTGTACTGGCGGCCGCAGGCTTCGCACTCGACGGGTTTCTGCGGCGGCGACTGTGTGGGCGAGTGCTGCGTGGAGGTGGCGGTCATCTCCTGGGTGTTGAGGGAGGAGGTGAAGTTGGAGAGAGTGATGCGGCTCTCCGCGCTGAGCCGGCGCGGCTTGAGCGGGAACCCGCCGGGACAGTTGCGGGAGAGGATGTTCTCGTTGTTGTTCTTGAGACAGAGGCTGAGGGGAGGGTTGGACAGGGCGGCGATGAGGGTGTGAGGCGCTGGAGGCAGATGCTGCGTGGAGGAGACCGTGGAGGTGGACAGCGCGTACTGCAGCAGCTGCTGCTGGTACTTCATGTACTCCTCCATATCTGTTAGCAACAGGGGGGTGGGGGTGGAGGGGCGGGGGGGAAGGGGGAGGGGATTAACACTTGGGGGCAGAGCACGGGCGGGCGAAGGCAACGAGACACTAGTTCGTCTCCACTTTGGCGTCTCGAGAGAAAGAAAAGTGAGATCCGGTGGATTCGGAGGCAAAGAGTGCGTTTGCTATTACCGAGAAACAGCTGTAGTAGAGGCGTTTGTTGAACTCCTACTTTGTCAATGCTGGTTGGACAACTGAGGAATGACTTTTCCGACAGGACAATATGACCCGAAATTCTTGTAAAGTATAAATATTGAACCGATTTTTGCTTTTAAATTCAAATCGTTTGCGCTACAATGCAAAGCGATCAATACACAACAGACTGTCATTATATTTACAGGAGTCTACAGAGGAAGCCTTTTTTGGAATATCTAATAAAATTGGTTGGCTATGATACATAAAAGTACTGGAAATTTCATCATAAATATTTATTAAGACTTTTTTACTAGCACCGTTTCAGGATTTCAATCATCTGAGGATTTTAATCGTCTATGATAAATAATATAGTCTATCAAAATAGTCTTTAACAACAACAAAAAAGTTCGCGTCCATAAGTCTCGAACTTTCAACAACAACAAGCTCTTCTCGCAATCCCAGACCATTAGGAATTGTTAGAGAACACATCAAACCTTAAAGCTGTGAGTCAAGTGATGAGTGGGAGTATGTACAGAGTTAATTTTCAGGTTAGAGTAATCATTACAAGGTAACATAATTTATACAGAAGTAATATATGTACAGAATGTCACCAAGAGTTTGTCACGAAGTCAAGTCAAAAAGTTGAAAACATACCTTCAGTGTGAGGGGACACTCAAAAAAGGACAAAGATGTTTGGGTGGGAGATCAAAAAGATCTTTCATAGATTTTTCATAAAATCTACTGAAAATTACCACAAAAAATCGTTGTAATATTTAATTATATGTCATTTAATTTTAAAGACCAAATGTACATTTATGTACAAACAAATAAAAATATGGCGGTGAGATAGATGTATATGGATGACATTCTGTGCGGAGTGCAGGTTAAGTTCATTGATCTGTTGGTTACAAATCCATCACCCAATAAGTATTTACAAGTCCAAGTAAATAAGTAAAATGACTAATTGAGTAAATTACATTGCAATACAAGTCCAAGTAATTAAGTAAATTATATTGAAAATACAGTCGGAAAATAGTTTATGTATTGTAGAAGTTGAAGTTTTTTCAATCGTCCACATGAAAATTTCGGGAAATGGTATTGTCTACGTAAAATACGTCCATGGGTTCAAGGTTTATAAGATACACTATGTATAAAAAAATAATAAAATAAAATACTAGTATACGAGTATGTCCATTGTGTCTAAATAAAAAATATTAGTATGTCTCAATTATGTCTAAGTAGGTTCGATGGTTTGGTTTGTACATACATTAATGTGATGGTTTTTTTTTGTCAAATTTAATATTTCAGTTTGAAGGGTAACTTTCTTTTGGGTCCCCGTCCTCTTTCTATTTCCTTTTACATACATCTTGTATCAATATTTAATACATTGCGCAAAAATATTAAATCATACAATTATTTTTTCAAACATTACACATTTCTTTTTCTTTTCTCTATTTAGATTTTTTTCTTTCTTCTTTCGTTAATTGCTCCGAGTCCAAGAAATCTCTAAGTATTACTTCGATGGAAAATTCGACAGTACAATGGAAATGTTGGAATATTTTAATCTCTCTCCGCAGTTCTAAGTTTCATCGAGAAATATTTTCTTTCTGAAATCAAAACTATTTGAGAAACATGAGACAGAATAATATGAGGAAGTTGTAAAAAGTGTATTAATTTTCACTCGTGTGATACTGTAAAAAAAAAAAAATAAATCCCTTTTGCTAAAACAGTAGCAGAGAGGGACTTAGAATTAGTCCACTCTTTACAATATAATTTCCAACACTATACATATGAAAGTTTTTTTTATTTATATAAACAATATCTTTGGATACAAAAGATCATAAATATATAAAAGTACAGAAAAATTAAAAAATATAAATCCATGTAATTTATTGAAAGCTCATTTAGCATTTTAAGTAGAAAGCTTCTTTCACGTCACAGAATGGTGTCAATTCTGTGGAGTGTTCCATGTGGTTTATGTTAAACAATGACGGCGGTGTTCAATTGACCTTATTTTGAGTTGGGGCAACGATTAACTCGTTTTGTTAAAATAAACGCAACCAAATTCGAATTCAATGGTGGAAATCTGGAAATGTTCACAATTTTTGTGCACACTTTTGTTGAATCTTATTTTTTCCCAACATGACCTTTAAATCGCTAAGTTCCGTCAGCGAGGGTGTTCAGTAGTGTTAACACAGACCAAGTTCCGTCAACGAGGGTGTTTATTGTTAACACAGCTGATGTTCCGTCAGCGAGGGTGTTCAGTTTTAACTTTAACACAACCTAAAAGTAGGTGGCGCAGCACCGAGTCTCGATTGGAAAACTTGGTTCCGCACTTGGTACACTTGTGCTCACACTCATCGCCTTTATTACACGAGCCACCACTGATATGATTTTTGTTCTGCGTGGAAAAATTGTTGTTGATCGTAGAATCTTTCTCGTTCTTCATAGAATAATTTCGTTTAATTTTGTTATCCGATTCATTCAGGTGGGATGTCAGCATCTTTTCGTCCAAGAACTCTGTGCGAGCGATCGGCTGATCGTGCACATCGATAAATTCGTCCGGCGGATTAGGATCAAACTCGGGAGGCTCAGTTTTGATTTGCACCGCTGGGGGCGCTAGGAACAATTTACTAGGGCTTAGGCGCATGCGCGGGCTTAGACGCATGCGCAAGTCTGAAATGGAACAGGTGACAGTTTTTGGATAGAAAATGTTGAATAAGCGGTTAAGAAGATCTAAGTTTACCTTTAAATTTAAGATCTAAATTTACCTTTCAAGAGATTTCAAATAATATATTTCTGCCATTTGCAATCCAGAGGGAAAAGTACTCAGAATACTTGAACAATTTCCCCTCTGCATTACAAGTTACATTTAACCTTTCAAGAGAAGAACAGTTTGGATGAATCGATTTTTTTCGATTTTTCAAAACGCTACGATTAATACAGTTGTGTAACTGATAATTAAAACCAGATTTTTTAAATTTGGGTTTAACGGCGCTTTCAACTGCATGGTCATACCACAACGGTCGTGTTACCCTCCATTCGCAGGAAACTCACAAACCTGCTACCCACATTAACCTCACCCAGCCTGGGTTGAGCCGGCATGCGAGCATCACGAAGTCTTCACCTCGCTGGACGTTGGTTCCCTTCGGTGATCCTACGAGAACCGGTGCATTCAACGCGCCATCGACGCTGGTAAAAACCAAGAGACTTAGTTACCATAGTTTAAAATAGCACGACTCAGATTCATCCCCAATAAATTTAAAATTCATAATCTTACAAAGAATAACCAAGCTAATTAGACTAACAATAGGAGCAACATGTTTTCTTTTCTCAATTATGTATTGCGTTGAATCGATCCACTCAATTCCGAAACCTAATCGAAACCAGATCACTCGTCAGGGACTAAAATTGTCACATCAGACAGCGTACGATTGGAAAAACCGGTATGGTTTTCAGTGTTGAAGAGTGTGGAGGTCGAATTAATAAACAATTCGATGAAAACAACTCCAACAGAATTTTCATCTGATGCAATTTGATTTTGTTTTTTAAATTTCTTGCTTTCTCAATTTTCAAAACAAAACACGAAAAATTATTGATGAAAAGGGTCAGTTTTTAGGTCAGACGATCTAATAGTCCTTGTCTTTCCATTAAAAATTGCAATTATGGAGAAAGGAATAGCAGAAGATGAGAAAATTGGGACAGTCGAGGAACCAATATCGAATCTTAACAGAAGCCCCAAGAATAAAGACTAACAACGTTATACGAGATAGTAAAAGTGTGTGTGCGTGTGTCTGTGAGTGCATTAAAAAGAAACCAAACTGCCATTAACCCAGATAACGCGGTGAAATTTTTTGTTTTATTTTTTTTTGGAGTGATATATTGAGTCCTGAATCAAAATAAGTGCTGTCAACTTATCACTCGGACTCAAAACAAAGAGCTTGAGGTGTTGCCAACTAACCTCAACAAGCTGAATTAATTAGAAAAATCCACAATGTTAGTACCTTTCATCAGATGGGGCTGACATCTTTCTGGAAGGACGTCCTTCCAGAAGGACGTCAGCCCCATCTGGGTTAAAATAACTATTTATTAATTGATTTTCTCGTCCGTTTTTTCCTCTCACAAAAGCGATGTGCAACAAACATCACATGAGGAGAGTATCCGCGTCAGCAGCCGGTTGCAGGGTAAACCAGTTTTCTCTCAAGTGGTTTCAATTTGAGAGTCGGAAAATCAGTTGACTTAATTGGAATAATTAGAATTCACTTCTCCAGTGAAGGTGATCACAGTATATAACTCACGTGCACACGAAAAAACACTGCATAATCAATATCAACAAAGGGTAATTTTCCGTATGCAAATCAAACCATTGTCAATTTTGACCAGTGAAAGATAATATTCTTTAGTGGAAGGTAACCACCAAGCGAGGTTAATGCTCAAAGCATTTTCTACCACCTAACCCTCAGAGTCTTGAAGGCGTAAGATCGGTCTCAAAGAAAGTATACAGTAATATCTAATAATAATATCGCTTTATTTATACTGCCCGAATAGGACTATCAAGTCCCATTATTCCAGTAGTAAGCCTAAGAGGTATTATAATGTGGTAAAAATCCTAAATGGGAGCATAACTTGTCATGTCCCGGCTGGGTTTCGAACCCGCGACCTCTGGAATCTCTGGATTCACAGAGTGCCGCCTTTAATACCAGTGAGCTACCGGGACAGACACTAGACGTTTGTTTCGAGTCTTTGTTTGGTTATTCTTGGTAAGAGTAGAAACAGGTAAAAAACAACGAACAGAATACAATATATTTTCCTTATTATGGGATAAGGAACGTAAAAAAGTAAACTGAATAGAACTTGGCGAAACAATAAAAGAGGTCACAGTCAAAAAAGTCTTAAATTTTAGCAGCAATAAAAACGCCATTTAAACAGGAGTCAAAAGAAAGGTGGTTTATTGTCACAATAATAGTCGGGGTGGTTTCGTCTGAAAAGGTTCAAAAGTTAAGTGGTTAGAATTTGGTCATGTGTTAACTTGATTGGTCCAACTCATTTTCTTTTTGTAGGAGTAATTCTAGGTTCGATTCTTCTAAGGATTCAGATGTTTCGCATTGTTAATTGGTACCGATTTTTGAGACCACATTGCCGAAATTATTAACAATTAAGAACAATGGGACCGAATTTAAGCCACATTGCCCCAAATTATTAACAATTTAGAACATTTGGTTTCAGCTTGTATTGTTTACTGTTGGATTTGAGTAGACAGTTGCTTATCAAGTCAACACACGATAGTATGGTCAAGAGGGTCATATAATACTGTCGAACCTGGACATAAGAGAACTCCAGGGACCGGAATTTTCACTTTCGTTATCCTATAATAAGGAAAGTAATATTAATAATATCGCCTTATTTATACTGCCCGATTAAGACTATTAAAGTCCATTATTCCAGCAGTAAGCTCAAGACATATTATTATGTGGTAAAAATCCCAAATGGGAGGATAACTTGTCATGTCCCGGCTGGGTTTCGAACCCACGACCTCCGGAATCTCTGGATTCACAGAGTGCCGCCATTAGCTCTGAGTATTGTATTTTCTCTTACTTCCAGGTTGCTCTTATAAAGAGGTTTTTCCCCTTATATAGAGAGCTAAATTTGACCTGGGCATTGTTCTCCCAAATCGAAGTTTCTCTTATTACCAGTTCTCTTATATCCAGGTTTTACTGTATATTAAAAGATAATGGAAGTATCCACTGTACTGTCGGATTTTAAGTCATACTGAGAATCAAATATTGTTATATTTGAGTACCTATAGAAATTCCATTGTACTGTCCAATTTTCGAGCGATATGAAGAAAATAAAAAGTTTAATGTCATCATATTTATGTTACTCACTTTTTTTAATACGAGTAGAGATAGGAAAAAATAACTTCGATTTCCATTGAACTGTCAGATTTTCATCAAATGAGTAGAAAATAAGTGTAGAATTCCAGGAATTTTCGTTATTTACGCATTAATAACGTCTCTCATCAAGAGAACAGGAAAAAGAATTCCATAACTCAGGACTCAAGATAGGGAGGGCATAGCATATGGGAGAGAGAGAGAGATAAAACAGAAGATGTACTGCAACACATATAAGTACACGGGAAAATGCTTAATATCACATGACGTCACATCCTGCTCTCTCTCTCTCTCTCTCTCTCTCTCTCTCTCTCTCTCTCCCTTCCATCTGCCTTGATCCTGAATTCTCTCTCTCTTTCTCCCCCGCTAAATTCTATTCTCTATCTCTCTCCTCCCGCCTGATCCTGCTCTCTTTCTCTCTCTCTCTCGTTTTCCAGGATAAAAATAGACTCCTGTGCCAGCTAATAAACAAGGAAGTCTCAATACACAACAGTCCCTTCTGTGGAGCCCTCCTTCACATTCAGTTTAAAGTTTTCCATACTCCCAGCACAGAGCAACAGAGTGATTACCTTGTGAATATCTATCCTTGATATTATTATTATTATGAAACTCTTTCTTAGAAGAACATACATACAAACAAATAATGGTAAAAAATAAAATACAAAATTGACACTATTAATATATGAGAAAAAATTCACAAAATATATACATTATGTCCTAACTAAAGGGCGGGGTTATTGCCTACGGCAATCTCTTCCACCCAACCCTTTTTCTATACTATTTTCCTTCCAGGTATTCACTTTTCTATAATCCCAGCACACACTACACAAAGCAACAGATAAACCAGTACCTTATGAAAAATCTTTTTTTTTTTAAATGAGTGTTTCACAGCCTTTTTTATTTCGTAGCCATGAAACAGCAGCTACTGAAGACGCTTATGGTCTGTGCTGTAGCCTGCCCATCCGGTGGTATACCTCCGCTCTGCTGGGAGAGAAGTGACACAATACTTCCCATTTAGGTGCTGGGTCAACATTTTGTAATGGACTATTCTTTTGCAAATGTGTTGGGAATCTGAAGGGAAATTTTAGATAGAGAAGAATTCTTTCAAGGATTTATTTCTGTTACACCGTACCTATACCTAATATGTTTCCTGGGATAGAAACCCTTTTTTTTAACCCTAAAAGAAAATAATTCATCTGTTTCTGCCTAGTTACGTGGAAGCTGTCCAGAACAGATTGTTTGTCTTGAGTTTGAAAAGAATATTCGCAGGATCAGTCAATTCTCTGACAATTCCAAGGTTTTCAGTCTGATAAGTCAGCCAGTTATTCTTCATCAAGGGCTGGGTGGAAGAGATTACCATGGGCAATAACCCCGCCCTTTAGTTAGGACAAATGTATCTCTGTATTTTTCTTTTCTTTTATTATATATATGTATTATATTGTTTCCATTTTTTTTTTTTTAATAATTATTTGTACTGTACATAATTATGTATGTTCATTTATATCTAAGAAAGTGTTGAATAATAATAATCAACATCACCGCCATCATTATTCCATCATCAATATCATCACTGATATAGTTTGAACGTCCACATGACGTCACTCAATCAGTTCACATTGTGAAACTGATTGACTGTGACGTAGACCAAGCTGATTCAATGAAAATCTTCCTGCTGGTGCAGGCAACAAAGATATTTTTCATAACGTTCACTACTGATAGAATGCCAAGGCAGTGTGATATTTTCGTGCACTGGTAGTCAAGTGGTTAACGTGCTAGTCTGGTAATCCAGGTAGCGTAGGAATCCGTTGGTTCGAATCCCATCCAGTGCATGAATTTCCTCATTAATTTGAGTTTGTGACCACATAATAATAAGACTCTGAGGGTAAGGTGCTAGAAAATGCTTTGAGCATTAACCTCGCCTGGTAATTACCTTTTTTTTTTTTTAAAAAAAAAAAAAAAAAGATGAGTGTTTCACAACCTTTTTTTTTTATTTCGTAGCCATGAAACAGGAGCTACTGTAGACGCTTGTGGTCTGTGTTGTAGCTTGCCCATCCCGTAGTATGCCTCCCCTCTGATGGGCGAGAAGTGACACAATACTTCCCATTTAGGTGCTGGGTCAACACGAGCGCACCGGAAGGTATCCCTTACAAACAATTGTAACCAAATTAAGAATACAAATTTTTGTCGGCACGGGGGATCGAACCCAGGACCTTCCGCATGGCAAGCGAGTGCTTAACCACTGAGCTAATCGCGCGCTCAGTGGTTAAGCATTATAACCTTCCACTAAAGAGTATTATTATTAAGATATATCGTGTCTTTCAAATGCATAGTCCACGGAGGATTTATCCTCCATTCACTAGAAACTCACAGACTAAACTCAAATTAACCTCACCTAGTGTGGGGTCGGGAAAGCCAGCATCATGTGAGTGAATGGTCACCCCTCCAAATCCTAACCTCGCGGGACGTTGCTTAACTTGAGTTACAGAACGAGTTAATCGACAAGATCACTTTACAAAAACCGGTAGCAAATGTTTTCTAGTTTCCTTACAAGAAAACAGAATCATATGAAGAGAAAACAAACACACACGCTCTGTACATTTCCATCGTCACACAACAATCTCAGCTGTAAACAGAGAAACACTCTCCATGTGAGGAGTTGTGGAGTTCAGTGAACCTCTTTTCCTAGCTCGCCGCTCCTTCGTCCTTACTCCTTATTGAGACAAATATCTTCATAGGTCTAGTAGGGTCCCCCATATCAAACAATCCCAAGTGACTTCATGAGAGAAGAGGATTGTGAGTGGTGCGGGCGGGGGAGTGGTGACCTCTCTCTACTTTTCGCTAGGAAAGAAAATTACTTGAGTATCAGATAATGCATAGTATAGGGGGAGTGGTGACCTCTCTCTACTTTTCGCTAGGAAAGAAAATTAGTTGAGTATCAGATAATGCATAGTATAGGGGGAGTGGTGACCTCTCTCTACTTTTCGCTAGGAAAGAAAATTAGTTGAGTATCAGATAATGCATAGTATAGGGGGAGTGGTGACCTCTCTCTACTTTTCGCTAGGAAAGAAAATTATTTGAGTATCAGATAATGCATAGTATAGGGGGAGTGGTGACCTCTCTCTACTTTTCGCTAGGAAAGAAAATTAGTTGAGTATCAGATAATGCATAGTATAGGGGGAGTGGTGACCTCTCTCTACTTTTCGCTAGGAAAGAAAATTATTTGAGTATCAGATAATGCATAGTATAGGGGGAGTGGTGACCTCTCTCTACTTTTCGCTAGGAAAGAAAATTATTTGAGTATCAGATAATCATCATCATAATAGGGTGGCATCATCGAGTACGATGGTAGCCAGACAGTGGAGGAATGACTCAGCACTTCTACCTTAGTCTTTACAAGGAGGCTAATAATTGACAAGGGCCCCCAGAACCAAGCCAATGCTGGTCTACTCCCTGTTTATAGTCCCCTAGCCAGACTATCAGATAATACGTAGTTTTAAAAAAGGTTATCATATTTGTGTTAATCACAATCATGATACCACATTATCTCAAACTCGCATTGACAAATTTATGCTCAATTTGGAACTGGAACCACCAACTTCCAGGTTAAAAGTCCGCCACCTCGTCGATCAAGATACTGGAGGTCAGTAGAAAATAATAATAATATCGCCTTATTTTCTTATTTATACTGCCTGACTAGAAGCTGCACCGGAGTTACGGCCCGAGGCATGGCCCTATATTTATTTATCCTAACCCTACTCTACAAAATGAGGCATTGCCGTACATCGTTTGCAGCCGGAACTCAGCGCCTCTGCCGATAAGGACTAATAAGTCCCATTATTCCAGCAGTAAGGCTAAGTAAGCCCAACGTATTACTATGTGGTCAATCACAGATGGAAGGATAACTTGTCATGTCCGACTGGGTTTCGAACGCGACCTCTGGATTCACAGAATTCCGCCTTTACCACTGAGCTACCGGGACAGAATGTTGATTTTGTTTATGCTCACACATTTTTAACGAAGTGAGTTAAAATAAAGAAAACACACACGCTAAGGAAACAGCATCATGTTTCAGAAAGTGAAGAGGTCTCATAACACCGGGGTCGATTTTTCTCCATCGCATCTCTTTCCGCGCCCTAGAGAAATTACATGTACCACATGTTCAACAAATGTATATTTATGCACAAGAAGGTCCCCCCCCCCCCCCCCCCCAATATGAAACACTCTCATAGGAGTCTTCTGTACTCGTGAGCATTCTCTTTAATGTATCTACTGGATTACTCATGCTGATATCGCATTATATGCGTTCCCAACATCCATACATAAATACATAAGTGTATGATTCGATGTGCATTGTATACGTATATCTTAACGGATAGTTGGTAAGATTAATAATAACACTCTCTAGTGGAAGGTAACCACCAGGCGAGCTTAATGCTCAAACCATTGTCTACCACCTAACCCTCAGAGTCTTATTATTATGTGGTCGCGAATTCAAATTGAAAATGCATGCACTGGGTGGGATTGAAACAAAACGAATCCTTACGCTACTACTTGAATAAAAAAATACTAGTAGAGTGACGGTCAGTGACGGTGCGACACTCTGTCAGACATCAGTAAAGATAACGTAAAAAGGAATACTATGCTGCTGAACATTTGAACCAATTGCTGACAACACATATTTAAATAAGGAAAGTAAAAAAACGTGAGGAAGGCACGTAAATTTTTGCACTTCAAAACAAAAAAAAAAAATTAAATTGGAGAAAAAAAATATTATTTTTTACAAAAACGAACACATTACTTCCGATTTTTTGAGACATTTTTCGGAAGTAATACACAACATGTTCAAAAATGTAAACAAAAACATCAAAAAATAAGAAGAAATACAAGAAAACGACGCGGGAACGTCATTTCCGGGGCAAAATAATGCCGTCCAGTGGGCAAAATAATGCCATCTATACCAAACATATCAAATCAATACCAAACAAGCCAACATTCTGAGACTCTTATCATTAGACTCTGAAGGTTATTAATAGGTGGTAGAAAATGCTTTGAGCATTCACCTCGCCTGGTGGTTACCTTCCACTTAAGAGTGTTATTATCAAGACTCTACATCTGAAAAGCTTTTTTTTACAAACTTCGTATATTCTCGCTTAAAGGGTTTTCGAAATGTGTGTAATTATTTTACGATAAAGATTTAATAAAAAGATCGATAAAGATCCTAATGTTTATTAAAATTTAGGACGTGTCAAATTATGGTAAGTGAACTCGAGTAAGATCGCCGAAAAATTTATACATTGAATGGGATTCGAACCAACGGATGCCCGGGTTACCTGGATTATCAGACTAATGCCTTGACCACTCGGCCACATAACCAAGATGAAAATATCTCATATTCATTATCTCTATTCCTCTCTTATTAACTCTTATACAACCAAATACCCATTTATAGTTACAACTTCATTTGCTGAATTTTTTTTTCAGAAAACTTTCTAAATTTTTTTCTTCCTCAACAACCGTACTAATGAGCGTACCAGTCATTATTTCCTTGAGCCATCAGCATGAGGCGGGTACAGTGAGAGAAGATGTAGACAAATGACTTGGTATATTTCACCAGATGAGCTTATCGAAAGAGGTTGCCAAAATATTCAGCGCCCTATGAATGTAATAGAAAGATATTGGTCTTAAAAAAGAAAAAAGATCCCTGATTGGTAACATTCTGAAATAAAAAACACCACATGGGTCCTGTTTCACAAAAGTACACGGGCCGCGTCTTAGCAGTTTGACTTTCCGATTTAATAAAGTTCTCATATTTGTGTTGATGATCACTTTCGTGATATCATCAAAAACTCAAACTCGCTTTACTAAATCCACGCTGAAACCGGGACTTGAATCACCGACCTCCAGGTTACAAATCCGCCGCCTTATCGATCAAGCTATACTGAGGTCGGTTGTCCTAATTTTTAGTTTCTACTTGTAAGGTATAGAGAGTATTGTTTTACTTCCAATAAAATTTTAACATTAGAAATCGGAAGTATTGTGTTCGTTTTTGTATATTTTTTTTTTTACTCCGATGTCAATTTTTTCAATATTTCTGGACGTTTTTCTTTTTTCGTTAAAATCTTTAACCATCGATTTCCTGAAGAAAAGCAGCAACTATTTTACCGACCGCTCATCCAAAGAGAAATGGAAGATAATGGGAAATGCCCGCGGGCAGTATGAACCTCGCAGCATTATGATGAATCTCAAACCAAATGTGAAACCATCATCATGTAGACGACTCTGCTGAAAGGTTCCGAGAGAAACTGTTAGGATGACCTTTCATGTCAGGCAAATTTTCTTGTAATTTACAAATATCCCAGTTCAAAAATCCACCTGAAACAGCGTCTCAGCCTGGCGGTGCAGAAGTGGAACGGAAGGGTTGGGTGGAAGAGATTGCCATAGGCAATAACCCCGCCTTTTAGTTAGACATAGGATCTGGGCGTCCATGTGATATAGGTATATGTCCGTGATTTAGGTGACCGTGATTTAGGTATCTGTCTGTCCCTATCTCACGGACACGGAATTATTATTATCAGAAAATTTTCTTTGAGGGCTTCAGTTCTCTTTTTAACTATCTTATTATTATCAATATTATTATTGTTTTTTTCATTATTATGGTGAGCTCGATGCTGGTGAAAGTTGGTAGCATTCCCATTCTTAGAGTCCGCAGGATTAGGTTAGGAATGATAAGCCATTTACTTATGTATTTATTAAGTTATACATATATCTAACATTGGTTTAGTACATAAAACAAGTAAATTATTTTCAAACGTACTTTTGCGTGTCCTTTATTTTTGTACTTGAACATATTTCAGTTACGTATTTAAGGCCACATGTGCGTTTATGATTAAATGCAGTCGACATTTAGTTTCAATAATGTCTCTCTCTTTCTTTGTAATCCTCTCACCACCGTGATAATAATAACAACAAGAAACCTACCACCAAGATATATACAGAGGTACCTGTGCCTATCTAAAGGACACGGAATTACTACTCTTCCCCAACGTATCGCTAGGAAAACGTAACTGGAATAGCTGTTGTATCATGTCTCCTGCTTAAATTAAGCACGAGAAAATCACAAACTCCTATCAGGGCTTGGTCTTTTCTCATCATTGAACTCCTCATAGCCACTCTTCCCACACTGATGAGCTGTGCAACTCTGTAAGTTTTCTCATTTCTTCACCGTATCTATAGACACTAAGCCCTATGGAATAGTATAGTATGGAGAGGTTGGGCCCGGGTGTACCGTTAATTTATTCCAGAGGTCGCGGGCTCGAGATCCGGTGTGTGTGGCATTGTTTCCTCCGCTGGGAGCGGCGAGGAAAAATAATTTGGCACACATACAACAGAGAGAGAGAGAGAGAGAGAGAGAGAGAGAGAGAGAGAGAGAGAGAGAGAGAGAGAGCATGAGTAGCTCAGAGGATTGCCATGGGAAATGTCTTCGGTTTGAACCCCAGAGCTTTCAGTTTGAACCGAAGGCCCCAAAAAAATTGTATGGTATTTGGTTGGAAACCCCGACCCTTTACTGAAGACTCCAATTTCACAAACACTCGCCTCAATAAATATTTACCATACTTGGGCTTCGAACCACCGACCTTCAGATAACGAGTCCACTGCCTTATCGATTAATTTACTGAGGTATAGGTTATTCCATAATAATAATAATATTTAGTGCAAGGTAACTACCAGGCGAGGTGAATGCTCAAACCATTTTCTACCACCTAACCCTCAAACTCTTATTATTATGTGGTCATACACTCAAATAAATGAGGAAAAATTCATGTATTGGGTGGGATTCTAACCAACGAACGGATCCCCATTCCATCTCGTAAAGTGAAATCTAGTACCGATACCAATCTCTTTCTCTCCACCAACATTTCTTTCTAGTTGCAGCCAAACTAATACGTAATCAACACTACCATCCAGGTATGGGTTTCCTGTGCTACAGCAACCAACCAGCTATTCCTCTGAGCTACAGCAACGCAGGCAGATTTTCTCTTTGCATACAAATTAGCTGAAAACAATTCCCAGCACACAAAACTGTGCCTGAACGATTGACTGACTGACTTTTTCCTCGTTGCCAGAAGCGAAACAAGAGAGAGGAGAATGAGAAATGGAATTTTTTTCTCTCTCGCAATTTGTTAATTTCTTGAGTCGTGCTGTGGAACGACAAGTTAAAACATGCTTTACATGCCTCGTATGTTCGCTAAGATGAAACTAGATTAGAACACTTGTCGCCAAGTTTCGAATAAAAGAAGATTAACTTTTCACACAATCCAATATGTCTACCGTTATGATCTTCAAAAGCATTTAAGAAGCGTTCATGAATTTTACCTCATTAATTTGAGTTTGTGACCACTTAATAAGACTCTGAGGGTTAGGTGGTAAAAAATGCTTTGGACATTAACCTCGCCTGGTGGAAAAGAGTATTATTATTATTAAGAAGAAAAATCAAACTGTTACTGTTGTGATTTATTCGGTGTTAAAATTAACAAAGATGGCCGACTTAAGAGCACAGGTTTGAGGCATTACTTATTTATTATTTCTCCATGCTTTTCTTGGCGTTTCTTTTTGGCCACACCCGGGGTAGAGTGCGGGGAGAGCATTGTTATTTGTGCTCAGGACGAGAGTTTAGAAAGTTTTCTGATCTCAGATACTGGAGAAGAGGAATAAGGAGATAGAAGATCTTTTCCTTTCTTTCTGAACCAGTTCTGAGGACAGGCGCGGCCGGTGCTAAGGAACTGCGGAACTGCAGCACCCCCAGACGAAAAAGAAAAAGAGAGGATTTTCTCAAGTCCTAGCTCGTACACAATGAAAATTATCACACATTTCTAGAACAATTTTAATGTATAATTATTATGATTCGCATGGTAAACAAACTCAAACTCTTTAATAGCTAGAAGTCCCTAAAAATCCCTGCATCCCCAAAACGAAAATTATCACACATTTCTAGAATAATTTTATTGTATAATTATTATGATTCGCATGGTAAACAAACTCAAACTCTTTAATAGCTAGAAGTCCCTAAAAATCCCATTTTAGTCCGGTTTATGTGGGCTGCACCCCCAAAACGAAAATGATCACACATTTCTAGAATAATTTTATTGTATAATTATTATGATTCGCATGATAAACAAACACAAACACTTAAATAACTATAAGAGTGACTCTATAAATCCCATTTTAGTCCGGTTTATGTGGGCTGCAAACCCAAAACATTTTCCCATCAGCCGCGCCTGGAACATCAGTTGGTTCTGGGTTTCTGCCAGGTACCGTTTGAAAATTGTAGGGGCACTAACTAGGTCGCCTGGTAAGGCGACGGTATTTGGTTTCCCTTTTGTCATCATGATTGATCTCTCTACATGGGGATATACGGTCGAACCTGGATATAAGAGAAACCTCGATAAGAGCAGTATGTCCAGGACCAATTTACCTCTCTCTAAGACAAAATAACCTCTTTATAAGAGAAATCTGTGTATTAGAGCAAAAATGGCCAGGTCCAATTTAAACTATCTCTAAGGCAAAATATCCTCTTTATAAGAGAAACCTGGATATAAGAGCACAAATGTCCAGGTTCAATTTAACTCTCTCTGAGGCAAAATATCCTCTTTATAAGAGAAACCTGGATATAAGAGCACAAATGTCCAGGTTTAATTTAACTCTCTCTAAGGCAAAATAAACTCTTTATAAGACAAATCTGGATATAAGAGAAACCTGGATATAAGAGCACAAATGGCCAGGTCCAATTTAAACTCTCTCTAAGACAAAATAACCTCTTTATAAGACAAATCTGGATATAAGAGAAACCTGGATATAAGAGCACAAATGGCCAGGTCCAATTTAAACTCTCTCTAAGACAAAATAACCTCTTTATAAGAGAAATCTGGATATAAGAGCACAAATGTCCAGGTCCAATTGAAACTCTCTCTAAGACAAAATAACCTCTTTATAAGAGAAATCTGGATATAAGAGCACAAATGTCCAGGTCCAATTGAAACTCTCTCTAAAACAAAATAACCTCTTTATAAGAGAAATCTGGATATAAGAGCACAAATGTCCAGGTCCAATTTAACTCTCTCTAAGGCAAAATATCCTCTTTATAAGAGAAACCTGTATATAAGAGCACAAATGTCCAGATTCAATTTAACTCTTTCTAAGGCAAAATAACCTCTTTATCAGAGAAATAATCTAAAAGATATAAGAGATAATCTAGTCCCTTGAGTTGTCTTGTATAAAATTTATTTTCAACACTCAAATAATGAGAAAACCATCATAGCTGGCAAAAAATTACCTTCATAGGTGTACTTTTTAGTACAGTCCTATGGGAAAAATCAAGCTTTCATTTCTCAACCCAAATATGCTTATACCAACGTTATATTAGGTGAATTCAAATCTAGCTTTTCTCTAACCATTTCTCTTTTTCCCATGAAATTTCTCTGCATATTCTAGATCAGCTAGATTTTATTTTCAAAACAGTTTACATCTTTCTTGACCCAAATATTTCTACACCGGTACGGTAGTCGTGATATTATCTTTCACAGTTTTAAACAATATCATTCCATGGGAAAAACTAGATTTCCGAAGTCTTTAAAGATATACTCGTATATTAGTAGAAGAGTGGATAACATACGGAACAGTAATTAATGTACTTTTCAGCTGTTCTTGTAGTGTTATAACTTATAACTGTAAAAATACAACAAAGTGCATCTATCTATCTCTGCTTGCAATGTTGTTTTGAACGGTAATTGAGAACAATCTATTCCATTTTATTTTGTTCTTTTAGATAAGTAAGTTCTATTTTATTATGATGCTCAATTCATTCTATCACCGATGGGAAAATCTCCTGACAGTAAGCACCTTAACTGCTACATTAGGTAGAGAATTAACAGCTAAGACTCTTTACTTTACTCACAGGGCGGTATTCTTTTCTGTTATCATTATGCCCAATTCTATTATTATGCTATCATGGATGGGAAAATCTCCAGACAATCAGCACCTTAACTGCTACATTAGCTAGAGATCTAACAGCTAAGACTCTTTACTTTTTCTTGAGGTGACAATCCGTCACATCCCTGTGAGGTGCACTTGTGAGGACAATTGAAGACCACAGGATTGACTCAAAGAGACAACACACAATAAGTAACATTCATCAACATTATTACCATCGTAATCATCAAAATCCTTATTAACATCATCATAAGCATTACCATTGTTAGTCACACCATAGTGCTATGCCAGCATGATGGCATTACAGAGACTGAGGTGCTATGTCTACAGATAATAATGGTCCCTCGAGTGAGAGAGGTATTTAATAATAATACGCTTTGGAGGAAGGTAACCACCAGGCGAGGTTAATACTCAAAGCATTTTTTTCTACCACTGAACTTAAACTCACCCAGCCTGAGGTGGTTTTAATCACAGTTATTCAGATGCCACTAGGGATGATGTAGATAAAGAAGATAATTTCCATGGTGTTGATTATGATTATAATGATGCTGGGAATATGGCCACCGTATGATATGAAGAAATCTGTGGCGTTTAATTGAGCACAATAAATTACACACGGAAGAAGCACTCGTAATGAGATCCGGGCGTGTTCGGTCACTTCCGTATTGTTCCGTAACTTTCACTACTGGCCAGTATAATTATTATTTCTAGAAGCAAACGCGAGACTGGCTTAAATGGTCTGTATTTTTTTTTAATCGCTACTGGTCGAAGTTATGATCGATGCTGGTTTTGTATTTACCTGGGGTCTTGTAAACAAGATTCGGTTTTATTTTATAGCAGTGAATGCGCAGTATATGCTGTGGAGATATTTTTTTTATCGATAAACGATCAGGCGAAATGGACAGATTTTCAACCAGTAGCCGCCCGTTCTAGAAACACTCTCCACTCTCAAAATCTCCAAATCTCTGTTTTTAATGTCACACAACGCACACGGATTGGTTAATTTGAAAGCAATAACCAATCAGAGTGCGTTGTGTGACGGTTGAAACGGAGATTCGGGGATTTTGAGAGTGGAGAGTTTTTCTGGAATGGGCCACAGAAATCGATTACAAAAGATAACAAAAACTGACATATTTTTTTTTTCTTCATTGAAGTCAGTCAGTATAACTTCATAGAAATTCACCAATAGAAAGTTTTGTAAGTCACTTTTTTTTCACCGACCTCAGTAGCTTGATCGATAAGGCGGCGGTCTTACTGTAACCGGTGGTCGGTGGTTCGAATTCTGGGTTCGACAAAGATTTAGTAAATCGAGTTTGAGTAGTTGTGATATCACGAAAGTGATTTACACAAATATTGATAATTTTTTAACAGTCACTTTTTTCAAAATCGAGCTCTTTTCAACATTTCTAGACGAACAGGCAGGGTCTCATGATTCTAAAAAGTGATTTCTACTTTCCATTAACTGTAAGGTATAATAGTCTCGTTCTTGTGCAAAAAAAGTCTTCAATACGTTCTGCAGGTTACAAGTTAGTGGGTACGAATTTATGTTATGTATACGTACATACTACATACATAATTATGTTTACCAGACATAAGTCTCAGGGTCATCTTCTTCTGCGAAAGTGAAAGTGATGCCTATGTAATACGTGTGTTGTTTATGTATCAAACGATTTGCAATGTGTTTAATGATATAAACATTAAACAAGATTATAAACATTCAACATGCATACATTAAACACAGGTATGTAATTGCATCATGTTTGTTTACTTCTATAAGTTTATTTTCTTATTTTTGTTTTTTAATGTCGATTATTTTTGATATTCAGGTATCTCAAATATCAAAAAATAAAAGGCATTCTCGTCTTTTATTCCCGTAAATTTCTAATATTAGAAATCGGAAGTATTTTTTTAATTAATTTTTTATTTTTAAGTGTAAGTTAATTTTTTATTTTTATTTTCAAGTTTCGACTTATCTGTGGGGATAAGTCGAAAATTACCAACGACACCACGGGTCTCTTACAATAATATTTGAACCCGTGAAAATATTAAAAACATAATTTTCCATACTTTTATTAAAAAAAAAATCATTTAAGCACAACAATTTTTGCTATCGACTCTTACTATATGATCCGTATGACATTAATAAGTTTTTTTTCTTACTTTGGAGTTTTTTGTTTGTTTATCTATTTGTAAAGATCAATAAGTGTGAATGTATGAAAAATAAAAAAATTCACGACAGCTTTTTTAGTTGTTGATTATTAATTTGCTGCACTTCCTTGAGATGCGAACAGGTGACCTTCCTGTTAATCAGTTGAGTTTGTCGACCCATTGACCACACAGACACTGTTTTATATGTCATACGGATCATAGTAATTAACTAGGTATGTATGTATCATTACATAGATACCTAGTATGTATACTAAACTATGTATATAAACATTGAATATGGGTGTTGTTATGTAGTGAGGTGTATAGTTTGAGTAGGTTCTTGGAAAAAACGTACAATTGACATAAGTTATTAAGTTAATACAGAAATGTGCATGGCCAAATAAATAGCAATAATGAATAGACATAACTGTATTATCTATGTATATGTACTTTTGCCGACCTCCGTGACTTAGTTGTAGAGCATTGGTTACTGGCCCGGAGGTTGCGGGTTCGAATCCCGGCCGGTGCGGAAAATTCTAATCGAGTTTTCCGTTTCTGGAATGGCATGGGTGTATAGGCAAAGTGTCCTGAAGAATTGCGAAAGCGCTTCCGGGGCACTATCACTTTTCCAACAACAACAAAAAAGTACAAGTATCATACATCAAGTAAGTATATGTATCATACACGTAAATGCAATATTATTATTGCGTGTGTATGCATAAAAAAATGAAAATAAATATATGTACTTGGATTTTGTACAATGTACTTACATCTATGTATGTACGAGTACATAAACATATCTATGTACTTGGATCTTCGCTATTAGGGGCGTCTGTCAATTCATATACACAAAGCGTCATGAACTCTCGTTACATACATGTATGTAGGTACCAATTAACTAATTTGCTTGATTAGGCTTAATTAATCGGGTAGAAAGGGGGAAGAGGGACACGGGAGTATTTTGACTCCTGACTCAGTCTGGGGAGCTACTACGTTTTTCACTCATGATAGGTAAATAATATGATACTCTTTAGTGGAAGATATCGAGAAATAATAATAATTCTCTCTAGTGGAAGATATCGAGAAATAATAAAAGTACTCTTTAGTGGAAGATATCGATTAATAATAATAATGTATTCTTTAGTGGAAGATATCGATAAATAATAATAATACTCTCTAGTGGAAGATATCGAGAAATAATAATAACACTCTTTAGTGGAAGGTAACCACCAGGCGAGGTTAATGCTTAAAGTATTTTCTACAACCTAACCCTCAGAGTCTTGGTATGTTTGATGAAGATGGCATTATAGTCTGACCCGGTAGCTCAGTGGTAAAGGCGGTACTCTGTGAATCCACAGGTTCTAGAGGTCGTGGGTTCGAAACCCAGCTGGGACATGACAAGTTATCCTCCCATTTGGGATTTTTACCACAAAATAATATGTCTTGGGCTTACTGCTGGAATAATGGGACTTTAATAGTCCTTAACGGGCAGTATAAATAAGGCGATATTGTTATTATTGTTATTTTGCTCACTGGACGGCCCGGAAATGAAGTTTCCGCGTCGCGTCCTTATTAATATGTGGCCATATTCTCACATAAATGAGGAAAACTTGCAATTCTTCAACCAGTTCTCTTCTCCGCGTCGTTCCATGTTTGTCCGCTAGATGGCGCCAGGGGTAACGGAAAAACAGAACCGGTTCTGGCCCTGACCTAGAGACGAGAGACTTGGATCTCATGTCTTGTGGCGTGCGGTGGACAATGACCTCTCACTTGTAGAGCTCCGGCTAGTCGGACCTAAGTGCCGAGGATTGCTTATCATACTACAATAGAGTCACATGTGAGTTACCTACATGAGTCCATTGTGGACAAAAGAAACCTTGTTCCTTCCTATGGTTGTAAATGGTCTTCGAAATAGTCACCAAGTGAGTATTCGAAATGGTCACTACAATTTTTTCCAGGTAAATGTACAGTTGTATACTTGTGATTGCAAATGATTATCGAAAAAGTCACCAAGTTAGTATTTCATGTTTGTGGAAATAGACACCTGTTTTTCTTAATCTTAATTTTAACATTTTTTCAGGTAATAGAAATTTACTGTTGTACACTTATGCATTGTAAATGATCTTCAAAATAGCCACATGGTTGTAAGTTTCATGATTCCATTGAGGAAAAAGAAGCTGTACCTCTTGATTTTAACATTTCCTCAGATAAATGTACATTTTTTTGTCATCATATTTGTGTTGATCACATTCGTAATATCACAACTACTGAAACTCGCTTTCCTAAATCTTCACAAGTTCGCCGCCTTATCGATCAAGCTACTGAGGTAGTGCATAAGTGTACAACACATCATTATAAACGAGTATAAAAGGGCTGAACCAAATAGAGACATATGTAAAATAGAAAATAATAAGAAAACTCACTTCTCATAGTAGATAAAATTAGAAGAATGCTGTACGATCTATTTTCTTCATTGTTCAGATAATACAGATCAATAGAGAAAAAAAGAAATTCAACAACGAACATACACTTGAACTAAATTCAAAGCATTGTAATCAACCTAATAGGTACTCTCAGAAAACTCGAAGCAAATGAACTCAAAATATAACAGAGCTCACCATGCAAGAAATACTCAACAGTCATGACCAGACCGAAAATGTACCGAAAAGTCGGTACACGATCTCAATATGACTATACTGAAGAAAAAAGAAAGAAGACATAAAAACTGGTACAGGAAACCCAAAATCAAAATGATTATAGTCTCCACCAGAGTCTTTTTCCTCATCATTGCCACGCTAATGGCTTTCTGTCTCTTTCTCTCTTACATGTTTCCTTATCTCTTTCTCTCTCTCTCTTTTTTAATGGAACTCAGACCTCTGGTATTTTTTTATCTCCAGAGAGTATATACTTCAAATCATTCGACTTTCTAAACAGGGGGGCCGTAGTCAACGAAATAAGAGGAAAAAAATCTCAAACAATTTGGTCATTTCGTTGGATACCAGTAATCCAAACATCCTATCAATAGATCGAGACATGCACAGGAACAAAATGCCGACTTATAGAGAAACGTGAGTGTTTGAACTCAAGATTTAACAGGAAAAGAAACCAGCTTTCATTTAACTTCAAAGTCAATACTCGGTGTTAAAGTCCTATAAAATTAAACAAATGAACCCAATATATAACAGAGCTCAACAACTCACCATGCTCTAATCTAATTTTCTTTTTGAAAAAATCATGTTTCTTCTTCAAAATTTCTTTTCAAACTACTATGAAGGATGAAAAACTCTCGTGTGGCACTATTCCTTATCTGGATACATTTAGAGATACCCCTTCAATTCAGTAAACGGGGCCCGTCAATTTTCAATTCAAATTTCTCAAATTATGTACACGCTGAGAAGTCTCTGCTGTACACAACTATCATTATACACACACAAAAAAACCTAACCAACTTCGGCCAACTTCTTCTCCTTCTTGGGAGAAGCAGGCAAAAAAATTGGTTCACCGGAGAATCAAGATTTAGAAGAGAACAACGCGAACCCGTTAGTCTGAGCATTCTCTGTGTGGCTCCGAAAGTATTTCCTCGAGAAAAAGTAGTTGTGCACTGGTAGTCAAGTGGTTAACACGCTAGCCTGGTAATCCAGGTAGCGTATAGGGATCTATTGGTTCAAATCCCACCCAGTGCATGAATTTTCCCTCATTAATTTGAGTTTGTGACCACATAATAATAAGACTCTGAGAGTTAGGTGGTAGAAAATGCTCTGAGCATTAACCTCGCCTGATGGTTACCTTCCACTAAAGAGTGTTATTATTATAGTTTCTCTCAGCCAGCGTTGATGGCGCGTTGAACGCATCGGTTTTCGTAGGTTCACCGAAGTTAAGCAACGTCCAGCGAGGTGAAGACTTCGTGATGCTGGCACTCTAGCCCAACCCAGGCTGGGTGATGCCAATGTGGGTAGCAAGTTTGTGAATTTCCTGCGAATGGAGGGTAACACCCCCGTTGTGGTATGACTTAGCTGTTGAAAGGGACGTAAATCCCACGTTATTAGTAAGTAGTTCCTCAGAATTGCACCTTGGGACACCTTGAAGGAACTGTTTGGCAATTTGAGCAAAAGCTTATGTAAATAAAAAATGGGAATTGTAATATAATAAATGGAAGTAGTAAGTACAGTACGTCATATTTTGCGCTAATATTTCGCATGAAAGGAGCAGATAGTTTCCTATTTTTCTTCTTGAACATTATCAAGAGAAAAGTTGAAAGTTATTGTCATGAGAAAAATACTACTAGTAGGTTCTACATCTAAAATTCCATTAAATTATGGTCAATTTTAACATCTGAAAAAAGAAGAATATCTTCTAAATATTCTTGTCATGAGTCATGATGTCGAGAGTTTCAGCATCAAATTTTTCACTTCTTCATGAATTTAAAAAAATAGTTTTCGATTGGAAAAAAAAATAATTCAGAGACCATCTCATCTGAATGGGGGCGTGGACAGTGTGGACACATGGAAAGAAATATGGAAATGGAATATGGACTGCCTGAACAGAATATTCCAAGTCCATGTATTACTCTCAAACATTTCAGATATTTTTTAAGAAATAACTTTTTAATATTCATGGCCACACATCGTACATACTAAAAGTAGATAATTAATACAATATCTATTTTGTTTATATGTTTTACCTGATATTATATGATAAATAATATCAGGTAAAAGTCAAATAAAATAGAAACACTCAATCAAAAAGGACTCTCGCGTGCGCTCAAAATTGTGAATACCTCGTATTATGTAAAATCCGAATATGAAAAAGCTTTATTTAGATTTACAATTTTACACTGTGAAAAAAATAATGATTTAGATAAAGACTAGAAATTACGAAGAAAAACTAAATCTAATCGAGGCACAATACATAAACTTTCTTCTGGCTGCATATAAATTGTTAATGTTATATTTTTTTTATCATTATTTAAAATATATTAAGATTTGAATATTGCAATATGTATATATGAAAAATATCACAAAAAAGGAAGAAAAAAATCATGATATCATCATAAAATTTTTAGACTGTAGACAACAAAATAATGAGTGCAAATAAGTTTTACATATTAATACCTCCAAGAGGATTTAAAAAATAAACAAACACAAATAGGTCCGCTGTTTAAATTACGGTTAATTTTTCCATTGTCTTTATTATAGTAACTAATACAAATTTTCACCTAAAATTTCCACCTAATTTTTAACATCAACATCATTAAAAAAAACTCCATTTTGAAAACAGTTTTTTTAGTTTAAAAAAAAAAAAATCAGATGTATGAGAACAAAAGCAGGTTTAGAATACAGTCATTTTGTACAAGTTAACCAAACAATATTTCATTTATAACAATTGAACAATTATTTGCGTTTTCACGTTGAGGGAAATTATTAAAATAAATTAAAAACGGTGGAAAAAAAACTTTCATGCAACATGCAAAAGAATATCGAAGCAATAGGAAAGAAACGTGCACATGTATAGAAATGGGAAAGTCAAAAATATAGGGACATGCAGAAAACAAGTGATTTTGAAAAAAGAAAAATCAATACACATACACATGCAAAACAGTTTGGGTTTTGCTTGATTAAAAAATAATACAACAAAACACACATGAAAATGTCATTTTAAAAAGAAAAGCATCAAATGAAACACGATGATATATCTCGAAGGACCTGTGGTGGAATGGAAATTTTCAACTCTAACTTAAAAACAATGAAGTAACAGAAGTAAATAAAAAGTTAGCTTGAAAAAGTTTGCTAAAAATTCAGCTAACGATTTTTTTTTTTTAATGGGTTAGCTAAAATTTCAGTTTTAATTTAGCTAATAATTCAGCATAATTTAAAAACAATTAAGTTATAGAAAGAATGAAAAGGCCTAACTTGTGTGATCAGTTCACTACTAAATAATTTTCTCAGAAACACCCTTCTATGAGACGTCGTCGATAGGATTGACGTCGTCAATCAAATGCTCTTTTAAAATCAACTACCTACATATCAACATTTTCTACGTGAAATGATAAGTATACACCTATACACTATACATATACACCATTAGCAGATGAAGATAAAAAGATTGAGGAACCAAAAAAAACTACAATGAAAATCAACCCTATAACAAAACGAACAAGATAGCAAGGAAAGTGGAAAAAATGTTGTCAATTAATTTATCAGTGCTCTCAACTTTCCCTAATAACTTCCAAAAATAATTTTAAAGAATTGGGATCCTAAAAAATCGGACATCTGTAAAAAAAAAAGTGATCAAAATTTGGAAAGGTTTTCCATACGTTTTATGTCTTAAGGTCACAAGTCCGCTGCCTGAAGCCTCTAAAACTCTTAAACGGTTGATCTAATGAGACCTGAGGTCGGTCAAAATTGACAGGTACAGAAATACTTTTTTCTAAACAACTATGCAAGTACATGATCTCCTGCTTTTACATAACCTGGTAGTAAAATCAGGAGACCTAGCAGTTGCCACCGGTCGGCACAGATTTTTTCCTCTTACGCAATTCGCAAGTGTGCCGAATCGATTTCTACTGTAATGGACCAGACCAAGACAATGAGCTAGAGAGAGAAAGCTATAAAACCTAGGACCAACACACAATCAACTAGAGTTTACTAGACAGAGAAAACTATGCCTAGCAACAACACAATCAACCAGAGTTAACTAGAGAGAGAGAAAACTATAAAACCTACAGGAGTAGAATAGACCGCTATTCTATTGAGTGCAAATAATGATGATAATGTTGACAAGCATGAAGATTATGATTACTTTCATGATGTTGATAACTATGCTATACTGATGATACATGATAATGCTATTGAAAACCATGATGATAGCTCTGGTGATACTATTGACAGCTCTGATGATAATATTGATAGCTCTGATGATAATATTGATAGCTCTGATGATAATATTGATAGCCCTGGTGATTATATTGATAGCTCTGATGATACTATTGATAGCTCTGAAGATAATATTGATAGCTCTGGTGGTGATGAAAATTAGAATGATGATAGCTCTATTGTTGACAATGATGTTATTGAGAATGAAAAATCAGTACAAGTGTTATCCACAGGCCTAGTTAACCGTTACCAAATTATTCGAATGAAAGTGAAAAGAAAATGAATGTCACAACTGGAGCAGAGAATAACCTACCTACCTTTCTTACTATCTATTGACGGAATTCTTTTCTTAATCGTACTACAGGCGTAGTGAAAAGTTTTTTTCTTGTTTTATATGAAACCACATAGGGTACTATCTGGGTAGCGTAATGGAGAGCAAGTATTTTGCAACTAGAGTACTTTTCTATGAGTACTTCACTACTATAGAGAGTACTTTGAGCGTTTATAATGGGAGGAAATTGAGTAACAATACAATCGCGGAAGAAAGCCATCAAGAAGGGCTTTCCGAGAGGGCTTCCTAGACAACAGTAACTTATCACTGCCTCTTTTTTACTTGTCTGTGTATAAAATCAGTAGTTACTTATTGTTCGTATTATTAGAAACTATTGTTTTTCCACTTTCCTTGCAACAATTGGGAAAAAAGTAACCATATCTAGCGTATTACCATGATAGATAAAAATTGCTTGGAATATTATGTCTGGTGTATATTGCTTGGAATATTATGTCTGGTGTATTCAATAAAACCAGCTGCTGGTTGTGAACTGTCATTATTTTTGTACATGGACAATATGGACATACCTGTCACTTGGTACATTTTCGTTGGTACACTTTTGTTTAAAACTAGAAGTGAAACACTCATCTTAATAAATAAAAACGTTACACCACCCTCTGAATTTTCCTCCTTTCCCACGGTTCACATCAAGAAGAACCCCAACCATTCAACTTCCCCAGGACCCCAAAAAGGAAATCCAACCCCAAGAGAATTGAACCAAAAATAGTTTCACCTGCCCACAGCGCAAACACTGTACTGAAAAACAGAAAGAAAATAAACCTGTAAAAGAAACTCACAACGAAGGAGAAAAGAAAATTTTAACAAAGAGAAAAAAAGAACATCTTGAATCGATGAAATTCTTAGATAATACATTATGCCAATAATAGTAATTTTCAATACGAACGTTTCAAATCATGATTGTGATGACTACTGATGATACTAATGATCATAACATCAAAAAATCCAGACTCCGCCAGCGCGCAAATATACCTGTAGATGAAACTCGACACAAAAGAAAAAAGAAAATTTTAACAATGGTGAAAAAACCATGAAATGGAATTGTTAGATAATTTTACCAACAACAGTAATGATACTGATGTGGCATACGAACGTTTTCAAACGTGATTTTAGTGATGACTATACTGATTACAAACATGATTTTATTGATTACTATAATGATCATGATAACATCAATAAAACCATACAGGTCCCTCCAACGCAAACACAAAACAGCTCAACAATGAGAAAATCTGACATGAAAAAATCCAAGACCCTTCGTATTCAAAATCAGTAAGCGACCCTTTTTCCCCTCCGAGAAACGAAGAAAATAAAACAGAAAGACCTACGTTATCTTTCTGTAGACGAAAAAAAAACTGGGGACCCAAGAAAAAGATTTCACGAAATTCAAATCCATTATGGTGAAGATTGAAGATGAGAGGCAAAGAAATTTTGAAACGTGAGTAGAAAAAAACTCAGGACATGACGTTTCCCAAAGAAAAAATAATCTCCGAAGAGGGGGAGAAGAGCCGATCCAAGAAATTCCGTGGAACTCAAACAAGGTGGTCTTGAAATCGCGCAAAGTTTTCTCGGATTTTCTTCGGAAGAACACGTTTTGAAGACAAACTGTTGGAATTTCAAATATATTTTTTATTACTTATTTTTTTTAATGCATTTCTTGGAAAATTGTTTCATCGATCGCAAGTTTCTCGCTAATGCGAGGAAACCGACGCTTTGTCGGGAAATGTGAGCATGCTAATTTCCCCCATTTCTCGCCAATTCGAGATAATAGACTCTCTTTAAAGATTGACTTGAAATTTGCCTCGATATCTCGCCGTTAATATAAGGGAAACTACTCTGATCCCAATTTTCGCTAATGTGAGAAGAACAAACTTGAAACGAGGGCTCGCAATTTTCCCCAATAGCTCACCAATTAGAGGAACCAACTGAAAACAGCGACTCCTACGCTAGCAGAGAAGAGAGATAAACCATCCGAGCATAAGACCACCTGACCCCTCGGTAAAGAGATCCTGTGAGCTCAACAAACCTGTTGGAATTGTTGGAAATATGGAAACCGAACACCAAGAGAACAATGGAGAAGGGAGAGGAGACCAACTCGGTCGTTTTCTTTTTCTTCGAGAAAAGGACAGGTCTTCGGGGATCTTCGGGAATTTTCACGGTTACAACCGAACCATGCAATTTTCAAAATCTGCACACATGGGACATGTTCAGACTGTTCAGGGTAGCGTAACAGATAGTTTTCAAGTGAAAACATAGAAACGAACCATCGAACTTAAAAGTAAAGCATAATTTTTAAATGATTCTGAATGTAAAATGCAATTTCCGCCATTGTAATGAAAATTTAAAACAAAATTGAGATTCCTATAAAAATCAAGAAAAAGAACCAACCTATCAGTCTCTTGGTTAATAACCTACTCACGAAGAAAAATGATATGATTTCTGTAGATCTAATTAGGACAGAAAAAGTATCATTTTTACCGAAAGTATGATTCACAGAAATCCCAGGTAAAATCTCAGACATGGAAAATATCGATTTTTAATTTTCATTGTCTAGGTTCAAAAACTTGGCCACTGTCCATGTTTCCGAAGATTTGTACTTGGAAACAGAGAGAGACGAGAGAATTTTAATGGAATACGAGAGATTAATTCACTGCCATCATCAGAAGTGGCAATTTCCAAGTCATAGGGTCATTGACAGACAAATTCTTGCACTCGTCAAGAGAGAAAAACGAGACAATTTCCACAAAATTGAACACGTCAGTCGATGCTTATGAAGTCATGATTCATTTGAATAATTCATTCACCAATTTGCTATACTAGCTGAAACCCCGTGCTTTGTCAAAAAGTTTTTTCGCCAATGGCTGACGTGCCACTTCCGGAATTGCAGAAAATTTCTCTTTGCTGCACATTTAATATCAGGAGAAGAAACCCTTGTGCAAAGCCTTCCAAAGTCCCTAGGGAGGCTTTGCTCAAAGCTTAGGTATTGCCATTTCGAAGATAAATTTATCAGACAGTCGATGAAACCTTCAGTAAGTGCATTTCGCCTTTAAGGAGGAATACTACGACGCTTCCAAAGGTAAAAATAAATCAGTTCTAGAAATCTGTATTCAACCAAGAACTGAAAGAATAAACATTTCTGATAAGGTGAAAACACATCACCAAAGTTCTTCACCCTTCTAAATTTCTCTCCAGATATTCCAGCAACTAGTCCTGAAGTGAGAAGAAATATTAGGGGAAAGCACGACGGCGACAATAGGTGTCCTTGCATCACGTTTAAGAGTGATCACACACATAGCAAGAGAGAGAGAGAGAGAGAGAGAGACAGAAAGTCAGATAGAAAAGCGAGAAACAAACAGACAGAGAAAAAGAGCTCCCCTGCCCAGAAGTAAAATGATTCCCTACGCACAAGATTCCCGACTCTAAAAATGATCCTCTACTCAGAAGTAAAATGGAAAAGGGTGGGGAGTGCATGTGGAGCTCTGAAAACACCAAAAAGAGACCCAAGTAAGTTGTAGAGAGAGAGAGCTTCAGAGCTCAGCTGAGAGAAAACGAGACTTGAAAATCTTTTTCTTCTACTCCTGAGAGACCTCTCTCAGAGAGAGAAGAAGAAGACCTAAATCTTTTTCTTTACCAAGGCAAGGAGTAGGGGGGGCTCCACAGAGACCCAAGTGAGTTAGAGAGCTCTCAGAGGAGACTTAAATCTTTTTCTTCTACCAAGGATAAGGAGTAGTGCAGAGAGGAGGAGGAGGAGAGAAAATATTTGACGGGTCTTGGAGTCGGGTAGCCCGGTGCATTGTTCTGTCTGTATGGGCGACCTTTCGCACCCAACCAGAGCGGCAGATCCTTAGACAGGAAAATTATCATATATTATCAAAAATTGGGCTGCACGCGAAGCTTGGCCTTTGACTTATTTTTCCTAACCCTACATTATTTTTTCTTTCAGGCCTGAAATCGGGGATACCCAAACATAGAAATCTTTTTAAAAATAATTTAAGTTTTAAAAATAATTTATTGAAATAATTTTCACGTTCAACATTATTTTTTTCTTCAGAGAAAGACCAATCTTCAAATTTAGACTTATCTTCAAAAAAGCAACATGATATGAGACATAAAAGATGATTTTTTTCAAACCAAAGTTGATCTCAGAGTCTACAATAGCTAAGATTCTACACTTTACCATGGGGACGACAGATACGGGTATAAATTTCTATGACGAAAAGGTGTCTGATGCCACTAAAAATATTTTTCGCCTTTGGGTTTAAATTTCCCTGGGAAACAAAAAAAAAATCATCTCCTATCAAGAGTCGTCACAATGACAATCTCCTAAAGAAATAAAGAAACTCAGAAACACCAATACGGTAAAACATTATTCAATTTAGGTCAACATTTTCATCAGACCGATCGAGAGTAACCTGGAAATGAATCAAAATAGAAGCAATTTTCTCAAATCAATATTGGAATTCGAAGAAGCCCCGTGCCCTGAAGAGCGAAAGGGCGCAGGACTTGGAAATACAAAAATCATTCTCCAAACAGGTTTTTTTTCCACGGAGGATCGAGGATAAGTTATTTGAACTCTCCGAGACCTCGTTTTCCTCGTTTTCTTCAGCCAGCGAGAGAGAGAGAGATAGAAGAATAGACTCAGCCAGAGAATGAGAGAGAGAAGGATGGACTGAGAGAGAAATATAGTAGATTAGAAAGAGGGCTTGAGAAGAGTTTCAAGAAATGTTCCGAGAGGTCTTCAAGAAACGACTCTAAAGTTGGACAACATCCACAGTAGATATGATTCTACAAGTAGGGAATGGAAAGATAGAAAGAATAAAATTGTATGAAATTTGAATTTTCATGGAATACCAAGCAAGTATCGAACTTGGATTTATGAGAACTATTATATCCAGGTTTCTCTTATAATGAGATTATTTTCTCTGGTAGAGAAGTAAATTTGACCTGGAAATGGTTCTATTACAAGAATATCAAGGTTTGACTGAATTGGTGATTGGGTGTTGAAGACGGTTATTCAGGTAGCGTGGGGATCTATCTGTTGGTTCGAATCCAAACCAATGCATCAATTTTCCTCAAATATTTGAGCATGATGTAACCAGATGAAAATAGAACTCCGATAGTCAGGTGGTAATGCTTGAAGAATTAACCAGCATATAGTTATTATTACCTGCCACTAAAGGGTTGATTATAATTGTAGATCGAGGGACTGATGAATTTCCATGCACAGGTGCCCAGATTACAATACACCTATTGTTTCCTGTAGAGTCCTAGGCATTAATTTGGCTGTATACTACTTGGGTACAGACCTTATTTTATCCTTCTACTTGGGTACAAGAAAAAAAACAAGATATCCGACTTGGGTAACGGGTTGTTTTTTTATTCATTACATAAAGAGTACATAAAAAAATATATAAAAATTATACCTACCTACAAATTTCTCACTTGGTCTACAAATTTTGAGGAGGGAATTTTCTTGATAGAGATTTGACATGGCCTTTCCAAATAAAATGTTGATGGTTTGATAAAAAAAGTGTACCTAATATATGTTGTGTTTCGTTAGCTGGCTAGGATAGCTTGGGTGAGGGGCTTAGGTTAGGTTGAAATTAGCGCAGGGTTAGACCGGGTCGCTGTGCGACCCGGCCTAACCGCCTGCGCTAATTTCAACCTAACCTAAGCCCCTCACCCAACCATCCTACCCGACAAACTGAAGTCAGTGATCTACCGTGCAATCTCACCTTGTTAACTTTACCTAACCCTACCTAACTACAAAATTCCTCTAACAAAAAATTCACTTACGCATCATAATAATCTAAAACCTATATACTTAATTTCTATGTACTTTTCTTTTATCTGGTACCCAAGTAGTACATCTTCCGTACCCAACTAGTAATTTTTACCTGCGTGTTTGGTACCAAAGTAGTAGTTCTGTACCCAAGTAGTAAACACCGATTAATTTAGAACAGAACGTTTAAGTATAATTATTGAGTAGGTAATTGTTCAGAATTAGAATGAGGAGTATGATCAAAATAAAATCCAGACACAACCGAGTTAGACCACTGGAAAAGCAATACGGGAGAGAGAACTCATTCTAAATTAAGTTAATCGCAGACTTACTGGCGGAGAAAACCAGAGAGTCAGAAACGCCGTGGTCCTTAGTCGACCGAAACGAAGACAAAAGTTAATCGTTGTAAAAAATAGTTGAATTTTACTTGGCTAATGGATGTTAAAGACATGAAGGTTTGCTCTTTCAAATGAATGCGAGCACAGTCTTTTTTTTTTTCATAACCAGCAACAGACTAAATATGTAAAGCACTATTGGTGCGAATTCCAGCTAAAAAATCTTGAAATCTGGGAAAGGCCTGTATTATTTGAGACTTAACAATAAAATTACGAAGACACTATCCAATGTGTGGTGAAAGATCTCAACATAAACTTGCATTAGATTATATGAATTCGATCAGAAACGTCCTCAATTCTAGTTAAGCGGAAATGACTGAGTTAAAAAACCATGAAAGCATCAAGAAAAAAGCCCGGGGCATCAACACGCCCTCTGAGGAATACCACTTGCTTTACTCCACAGTAGAATTGAAATTCACAGAATTGAATTCTAACCAAGATAATTTCCAAGGTATTTCGAAAATATAAGTCAAGATAACGAAAGAAATCTTAGTCCGAAATTAGAACATCTTACATGAAGTTCAAGGAAACACAAGAGAATCACACACCCCTGCTGAGTCTGTAAATCGAACATAAGTTAATGGAAAACTTGCCATCGACAGCGAAACTACAGAAATTCTCTTGCAAATCTTGGACGTGGAATTTGATCCGAGAAGATCCTGGGTGCATCAAACAAACAACACACAAAGAACTCGTTCCATCTTTGAACTAGACGAGTGTGTGCAAAATATGCAAATTGTTTTCAGCAGACCCAGTAGACTCGCCGAGAAATGGAAAACTAAAAAAACATGACGTCGCGAAATCTGCTGCGGTATGGGAGAAAATAAAATGGTTCTCCTGTTTCCAGCACAATGCAAATCATCGCGAATCCAGCGCGCTCAACAGGCAGAGTTGGAAATCGACCACAAGGAGGCGCTCAGTACGATATTTTTCATAGTATATTGTGCATAAGTTATTATTTTATTTTGTCAGGAGAAAAGATTCCACAGTAGTATACAGTCGAACGTGAATATAAGAGAACTCAAGAGACCGGAATTTGTCTTCTTCTTATATCCAGATTTCTCTTAAAGAGGTAATTTCCCTTTAAGAGAGGTAAACGGACTTCTTTTATCGAGGTTTCTCTTATCCAGGTTCAACGGTAATATCTGACTTTTGGTTCTCGAGTTAAAGAAGGACAAACATACAAACACACACAACCAAACGAATCATTTTATAATATAAGATATAGTGAAACTCTCTCATAATGAGAAACAAGAGAACACAATAAACCAATCGGCCTGCCTGCTGAAGAGAAAAGAATGCACCGCGACCACTTAGAAAACAAAGAATCGTTTAGATAACAAAGACGTATTCGACATGAATATAGTTCGAGAAATGTATGACTATATCTGGAGAAATACATGAATAAAATGCTTATATCTCGAAAAATACATGAATACACGAGAAAAATATGCTTATATCTCGAAAAATATATGCGTATATCTCGAGAAAAACATTAATATAACTCGAGAAATAGAGATATGCTTATATCTCGAGAAAAACATGAATATAACTCGAGAAATATATGCTTATATCTCGAGAACTACATGAATATAACTCGAGAAATATATGCTTATATCTCGAGAACTACATGAATATAACTCGAGAAATATATGCTTATATCTCGAGAACTACATGAATATAACTCGAGAAATATGTGCTTATAGCTTGAGAAATTGCCATTCAGTATAATGTCCTACCACACAACCTCTTTCTGAAAATCATCTCTGAAATTCTTGGGTCACCCCAGAGTACCGACCCTGATGAGATTACCAATCCTGGCTGGTGTACTAAGCTGGAAGGGTTCACAACAGACACTCACTCAAGATCTCAGGAATTCTCCGAGCAACGCAACAAACAACCTACTTTCTATTTTTTCTTTAAAAAAAATCTAATCCACTCGTTTCCAACACAATCTCTTTCTAATTTCTCTCCGAAACTTTGGTGCGGATACAAGCCGAGATCATTTTGCGTCAAACTAACTTTCGCCAGCGCCAGCGTATGCAGTGCTTGAAATACACCAAGGCTTCGTTTCAGAAAACTTTCTCACTCTCATAATCCCCAAATCACCCTTTCAACCACACTCTGATGGTGTGTTTTCTTTTAATAGATGTGAGATCAACACAAAAATGATATCTTTCTTTTTTTAACACTCACACGACCAAGAATATAATAGTAAACATCACTAATCCTGTTTCATAATACGGCCCCTAAGACCTTTCTAGCAGTTCAAGTATTTCCCAGTTAATTCAAGTGGAGAGGAGGACTTGTGTGCCCTTACACCATTTTACACAATTTATAAAACATCAAGTCGAGCCTCAAAAGGCAATGCTGATGCGGGTACACTCAATTGACTCGATGGAAAGTACAAGTATGTAGGATCAATCACAATACCTTACGTTTTTCACATCAGAATCACATCAAAGCTGCTGATCACAATTATAGTATTTTCCATTGAGTTCAAGTTTTCCGGGGGCGCCATTTCACACATCCGATTATATCATACCATCATATCTCTCAAACAGAGACACAGGGCAACACTGCGGGTTCACTCAATGAAAACTACAAAATATAGGAGGAAACAATATCTTACGATTTTCACATCTGACAGTGCAATATGTGCTGCTAATCATCAATTAAAACACAGAAATTCCCCCATCACGTCTTCTCAGTCCCGGTCACCGCCATCAAACATGACTCACACGGTGCTTTCTCGATGATGATGATGATGGTATAATGTTTTTTTTATTTATTTATTATGATAATGATCGTATTTTCACTACATCTGGTATTATCACTATTATCATTCTTTTTTCGGAATCAATTTAAATATGCGGGCGGGAATCCTCCTCCTTCCAATTCACAGAATGGCTTGATGATGCTTTTCTCGTCAATTGGGACGTTAATTGACTCCCAAGGAAGAAGGGAGGGGGGAAATGGGGGGGGGGGGGGGGGGGGGGGGGGGGAGCGGAAAAGTTGGAGCGTACAAAAATAATAGACATTCAAGTGTTAACACAGACCAAACACAAGCGTCGCATCATTCTTGCAGGATAAACAGGGGGTATTGATGTGAAGTGAAAGTTATCCTATTTGTGTTAATCACTTTCGTGATATTGATATCACAACTACTCAAACTCGGTCTACTATATCTACGTTGAAACCGGGACTTGAACCACCGACCTCCAGGTATAAAAACCCGCCGCCTTATCGATCAAGCTACTGAGGTCGGTAACAGGGGGTATTGTATTGTTATTATTTGAATTGTATTATTTCCTGATTTTTTTTTTGTTTGTTGTAAACTTATTGTAAACTACGACTGACGGAATAAATACATATTTTACGTTAAAAATAATTATCTTGTGAATAAATACATATCTTATTGTTATTATTTGATTGTTATTATTTGAGCATATTTTCGCCACGTCTACATAAGTCTGGAATCATACGGGAGGGTAGGGACAGATCGTAAAAGACAGGACGATATTAAACAACAAACTAGAAAAAACGTCAAAAATATTATTAAAAACACAATTAAGAAGAAAATAATTAAGAACAAGTGATGTGTGTGGTGTGGTCAGAGACCGGACGTAGACAATATTCCAAGCAATTTTCATCTCCTAATTGAGTAGGGTTCTAAAAACTGAATACAAGACGAGGTCCTTGAAAAAAAAAAACACAAAGAAATATTCCCTTATTCCTAATAATTCTCTTATTCTATCTAGAAATACGGTTTCTTCAATCTTCAACCTAGAATGGAAGATAACTGCGAATTAAAAAACAGAGGGTCATTAAAATTAACTTATTGAAAAATGAGAAAAATTCAAATAGAAAAATTGTTTTAAAAAAAAATCCTACATTCAATCAAATCATCAAAAATATTATAACATAAATTACACAGAATGTATTTTTCTAGGTATTACATAATAGATATATCTGTACTTATTCACTAAAATGTACATGAAAATAAAAACATAATTTTCCAATTAAATGAACCTAAAAATCACCAAAAAAATAGAGGGTAACCTAAAAAACATGTTGGCACTACAAATCAAGCAAAGGACGAAGGGTGGTGCAGATGAACTATGGACACTATGGTACAAAACGAGGGAGAGAGAGGAAATTAAAACAATCAACTAAGAAAATAACATCAAAAAATTAAACGTACCCAAAATAAATGCTTAATAAACGAAGCCAAAATGGGGGAATCTATAAATACAAGATCTGATTCGGTCCAAGAACAAAAGTTTCTTTGTACACAATAGGTTTTTACGGTTTTTTTTTAGAAAAAAAAAATGTCTAGACTTTATTTGTACATAAAGGAATAGCTAAGTTATGAACAGCAAAGGCAAATGTAGAGCTTCAGTATTATATGCAAAAGTTGCAAAATACATATTAAATGCAACTGAATTGTGAAGATTTTGCCCGATATTGTGAGATGAAAATAAGCTAAGGAAAAGAAAAATATACTGTGTGTACTGTGTACACTTCGTAGAATTTAAAAATACATAATTATCTTATTCATTTTGTCATCTATGGCTGGGTGCTGAGTACTCCCAGTAAAACAATTAGACATGAAAGTGTATAAAATGTATGGATACATTTTTGCAAATCGATTTTTTCTAAGAAAATATATAGCCTATTTGCTAATTCCTTAAACAGAAAATTACTATCATTTGCAGAGAAAAAATCGATTTGCAAAAAACTACATAAGTGTACAATGTACATTATACATACGTATGTACTTGCAAAACTCGAAAGCCAATTTACAAATGGCGAAAAAAAGATAGCAAAATAACTTACAGGCATGGATATCATCGTAAAAGAAATGTGTACAAATCATATATTGGCAACAAAAAAAGGGAGAAAATTGACAAAAATTAATGGCCCAACGTCGGTCATGAATTTGGTAAAAAAAAAAACAACATAAAGTTGAAATTTTATAGTTGTTAATGGCAGATACTCAACAGTTCCTTTTTTTATTAACAAACATATAACTGTTTCTACCATGCTGCTATATAGTCAACAAACAAGTCATGAAAGTTGTTTTTCAAACGTAGAGAGACCGAAAAAAATTTATTAATAAAATGCCAATATAAAATTTTGTTCTTGGAAGTGAAAAAAAATAAAAATTATAATCTAAAAAGTGATAAAATGCAAACAGACAAATTCATGTTTAAATTTACAGTTACAAAAAGTACCCCGGTTAAGAAATTGAGAATGAAAAAACACGCATGGAAAGATGTGGAAACGTGATTGCGTTTAACTTCCTGAATTGTGTCAAAACTACAGCAATGCAAAAAACAAAAAATTGCTGTTGATTCTTTTTATACACATCTCAGTAACTCAAAATTTATGAAAGATTTTTACTTTCTATTACCTTAGGTGTAGAAAGTATTCTTATTTACTTTCCTTATCCTAAAGAAAGGAAAGTAAAAAAAATATTTATATAAATGAAAGTTTTCAATTCTAATTGATAGTTTCACAACAAAACTAAAAATAACTCAATCAATGTTCCTACATAAAAAAAATATAAATGCTCATCAAAGAAAACAGCTCCTCTTAGGATCAGTTTTTTGAATAGATCCCATTAGTGGTTAGGTTCTATTTTCCTACAAGTTCTTCCAAGAGGACTAAACTATACAGGGTGATTCCGAAGGAGTGTCCGACCCGGAATTCGCAAATGTACCAATTTCTACCAGGCCCACTTCCTGTCATCACTAGGAGTCACCCGAGTGACTAAATCAAGTCCGTCATCCTCATATTACTAGGTCAACTTCCTATCATAATAGTAAATAAATGTCTAGCTGGGGGACGTTAGTTAAACAGGGAGAAGACTAGTGTCTCGCTAGAATACTATCAACAGAAAACGGACTAGCCAACCCTCTAAAGTGGAGCTTGACGTTTCCAAAGAAAAAGCCCAAGTTCCCATGATGGTTGATCGCACACAGAAATATGTGGTTCAGAACGAGTCAACTTTTCTCTTGACTTTGGCTGGAGACCCTCACTCCCCCCCAGCAGTAGCCAAGCTGTCTACAACAACAATATGATAAAAATTATGATGAGCTCAATTAAATAATGAAATTCCCCATAAGGAATGCATTCTTTCGCCCGAGTCCAAAATTCCTCTGATATTCAAAATTCCTCTGATATTACTCATCATAGTCATCATCAATATCAGTGACGTCATTTCAAAATTTCGCTGGTACACCATAGTAGAGCTACGTCGACGCATGCGCGCAGGTTTCACCAGCTGATCGGTGAGTTATCGGTTAAGCTTCAACCGGAGATGTGAAAGATGAAAGGCACCATCAGGTAATGGCGGTCACCATCAGTCACCGGTAATACTAGAGAACTGTAGACCAAATTAGCGGTTTACCTTTTTTTGGTTCCACACGGAACACTAAAATATTAACATTCACAAAATATTGTGTATAGTATTTAATAGGGTTATGTACTCGCGGGCTTACTAAGTAAGCCTCTCGCCCATGAGAGGGGAGGCATACTGGGATGGGCAGGCTACAGAACAGACCACAAGCGTCTACAGTAGCTCCTCTTTTATGGCTACGAAATAAAAAGGGCTGTGAAACACTCATCTTTTTTAAAAAAAGTCATGTATCAACAGTGCCACGGTACTGAAAAAACGAGTGATCTTAAATTTGAAATATAAAAACTGAAAAACGGTGGTAAATCTTTGTATTTAGACGTTTGTCTCAAACCGAAAACAGACGAAGTCTCTCGTCCGGTAGAAACCGATCGCTCACGAAGATCATCGATATTCAGATGATTCAGTTACTGAGAGCGATCTAAAATTTTGTTCAAAGTTCTTCTGGGAAAGTCCTAGAGGTATTCTTGAAAGGATTACCTGTGACCTAGTAGACCTACTGAACATGAAAAACAGGTTAACTCAAGTAGAAGTACACTTGTGAGTAAAAAACATTGCTACCAAAGAGTCCAATCATATCAACAAGGTTGACATTCTCTGGAGCAAGGGAAATCGACATAAGAAACAAAGTTTTGGTTACTTATGCTACCAAAGGGTCCAATTATATCAACAAGGTTAACATTCTATGGACAAGGGAAATCGACATAAGAAACAAAGTTTTGGGTACTTACATTGTATGCTCAAGGTTCTCAACTGACTTACGGACCTGCTTTCAAGAACCGGAAGTCACAGAACTCTCAAAAAAAAGCACCGGGAACAGCAGGGGCGCCGCCATCGTAAGCAAGAATCTCTCAGAGAGGTTAGTTCGTCACTTCTTGGTGACAAACACACCAAGTTCAAATTAGTCCGAGGTCATACCGAATGAATAAAAAAAAGTAGACAAAACGAAAAAAAAAAAAACGCCCAGCTTCACTATGACGGAAAAACACTACATTTTTTCGATTGCACACTTCACTGAAAACTGAATGAGCTCATTAATACCCCCACTTAAAGATCACAGATTTACGCCCCAAGAAGAATGCGCACATAACCGGAGAAAATATCAAGAGACGCCAAAAGAAGACGCCCCTCTTAAGCCGTAATGCTACAAGGAGTCCCAACGATTGAGCGTGATCCTATAAAAACAAGATCCATCAAATCCATGACATGGATCCAGATCCGACTAATCAATGACATAGATCCATTGACATTGGATAAAATAGCTGATCAGCTAGAAGAAGCTGATCCACTACAATACGATCCGATCGAGAACGGGCGAAAAAATATGCGCTAACGGAGCACTGCTCGCGAGCGAACCAGGCAATGATATTTCTAATGAGAACACACATAAGCGTAAGATATGGATAAGGTAACTCAACTTCCAACATACATGATGATAACTGACGACGAATATATCACTCGCCTCATACCTACATAGATAGATAAGAAAAAATACGTACAGGGTCGAGAGTCCTGTCTTTGGAAAGCGAGGACCCGCGGCAAATCAGATGGACGAACCACTAGACCTGTTGACACATCCTTGGGTCTGGCTGGGGGACGTTAAACAGGGAGAAGACCAGTGTCTCGCCAGAGGACTATACTTTGGAGAGCCTAATGTGACCATATAGTTGCATTTTACACTCAAAAGTTCGGGTGGTAGAAATATCTTCAAACATCTTGAGAGCCTAATGTGACCATATAGTTGCATTTTACACTCAAAAGTTCGGGTGGTAGAAATACCTTCAAACATCTTCGCCAGGTGGTTAACTTAGACTAAAAAGATTAGTATTACAGAAGTGTCCTGTACTTTGGACACTCAAATGTAACCCCAATGTAACCTGTACGTAACCGTGCTATGTAATCATTGTATCAGTATTACAAAGTATTCGGTTACTAATCTGGCAACTTCGTGAAGGCTGTTTTGGCACTGTCAGCCTCATATTGATTCATGGCATGCACAACACAACTTTCCCAAGTCATCAAGACGGTTTATAAGTGCATACAATATACTACGATAATATGCACTTATAATAATAATATCGCCATATTTATACTGCCCGCTTAGGACTATCGAGTCCCATTATTCCAGCAATAAGCCCAAAACATATTATTATGTGGTAAAAATCCCAAATGGGAGGATAACTTGTCATGCCCCGGCTGGGTTTCAAACCGTCGACCTCTGGATTCACAGAGTGCCGCCTTTACCACTGAGCTACCAGGACAGACCTACAAGAAGTAGAAGAACAGTGCATAGTGCATATTGGAAGAACAATGTGAACGATCTCCACTTTCACAATCCTACGTAAGAGTGGCGAGACCTTTTCAAACTCGATCGGAATGACATGTGTGAGTGAGTGGGTGAAAATGGCAGTCTAGCAGCTTTCATCAGCTAGTAAGTGCTTTATCTGCGTATACAAATCATTTATTGCACATTACAGTACAGTTAAAAATCTAGGTGTACTTTCTGAACTACCAGGTGGTGAGTCCTATTTAGGGCGGAATTATTAGACGTTTTTGTAATACCTCTGTGGCGCTAGGTCTCGGATTGCGTACTGCCTAAGAGAGGGAACACCGATGCTACGATAACTTGAGTAGATAGAATTCAGACTGCACCCGCGCTCCAGCCCAAGGCATGACCCTCTATTCATTTTCCCCCCACCCTACTCTACACAATGAGGCATTGCAGTACATCGTTCCCGGCCTGAATTCGGCATCCATCGCTTCTATTTAGGGTGTTTAGAATTTCAGACTGTCAGCGCATTCCACAGGTAGTCCCATATAATAGGTTCTCATACATCCAGGTTCGACACTTGGTATCTGTCATCCCCGCAGTCGGCGAACCCTGTATAAAAACTTGGAGCATTATGATATCGATGTGTATTTGTTGAGAAATTAAAACGTACAAAATACATTGCAGATAAGAAATACTCCTTGATGTAATGCCTGAACTGTAGGGGGGGGGGGGGGTATGTAGAGGTGGCTCCTGATATGTAGCTATCCCCAGAGAGGGGGGGGGGGGGTTATACAGAGGTGCCTTCTGATATGTATAGCTATCCCCAGAGAGAAAGGGAGGGGGGGGGGGGGTTATATAGAGGTGCCTTGATGTGTATCCCTCCTACCCACAGGGGTTTCTGCTTCTGATATACATACACATGAGTCGTCTTATCGGCTATGTATTAGCGCCACTGTAGCGGAATAGATAACGCCAGAAGTGACAGTCTCTTGTCAGATTTACTGACGACGGCATAAGTGTTATTATTATTATCTTCTCCTGAAAGGATTGGGCACCCCTGATAAGCGAGGCACTCACTGAAACCACTCCGTATCATAACGTGTATAATGGAGTGACATAAATTATGCAATTTTCTCCAAGATAATAATGGAAAAACAAATCCACTCCCAACACACTCCTATATATCGAGGACACGTCACCTGTGCAACCTGTGTGCATGTGTCTCGCCAGTGTGTTTCGAGATCTCTCAGGATTGAGTTCATAAAAAAAATATGGAGAAGTTCTAACTGGTGTTTATTATGTGGCAAAAAAAGAAGACATGGCTTGCATTGCTTGCAAGCAAGTATCCTAATGTCGAGAGAGAAAAAACTACACACCACTTATACACACAAAATAAAAGCAGTGTAGCTAATGTGTTGAACTTGGCGTTTCTGCAACACTACTACCCTCCCCAGGTCTGTAGATCAAACCCATCTAGTGTTTATTATGTGGCGAAAAAAGAAGACATGGCTTGCAAGGAAATATCCTAATGTCGAGAGAGAAAACACTCCACACCACTTATACACACAAAGTATGTAACTGTGTCGAACTTGGCGTTTCTGCAGCACAACTACCCTCCCTAGGTCTGTAAATCAAACCCATCTGGTGTTTATTATGTGGCGAAAAAAGAAGACATGGCTTGCAAGGAAGTATCCTAATGTCGAGAGAGAAAACACTCCACACCACTTATACACACAAAGTAAAAGTAGTGTAACTGTGTCAAACTTGGCGTTTCTGCAGCACAACTACCCTCCCTAGGTCTGTAAATCAAACCCATCTGGTGTTTATTATGTGGCGAAAAAAGAAAACATGACTTGCAAGAAAGTACAAAAAAAACTCCACACCAGTTACACACAAAGTGAAAGTCGAGAGATAAAGACACTCGCAGAAGTGATCTGGCCGGGAACCAATCAGAAGAGGGCAGGCAGATTCCGAGTCTCAGTGTGAGAGACAAGGAAATGGTCCAGGCCGATTTCTTTCCAATACAGGGTGTAACTGTTACATTGGGTTTAGACCATTGAGAAGAGGGCAGGCAGATTCCGAGTCTCAGTGTACAGGGTGTAACTGTTACATTGGGTTTAGACCAATGAGAAGAGGGCAGCCAGATTGGAATCTCAATTGGCTCAGATCAAATTATTTTTGGCTGAAATATGGCTCAGTTCGAATTATTTTTGAAAGTATTCCATCAAATCAATTAAAAATTTCATTTTATTAGTATTAAAAAGTATTTCCCCCATACTATGTTACCATCTGGCTAGGGGACTATAAACAGGGAGTAAACCAGCATTGGCTTGGTTTTGGTGGTCCTTGTTGTCAATTATTAGCCTCCTTGTAAAGACAGTGGTACAAGTGCTGAGTCATTCCTCTACTGTCCGGCTACCATCATTCACGATGATGCCATCCTATGATGATGATCTGACTTTCAACCGTAATCAGTATGGTATAGAAAGTGTTGTGTTCTTCAATGAAATCTTCGATTGTTCGGATGGTCCGTTAAAACCTGAAATAGATGATCCGATCCAGAGCTGCATGAAGAAAAAAAAAAAACGTTCCACAGAGTTGCCAGGTCAACGTTTTACCACTACCCCTCCCACGTGACCATTCTACCGCTGAGATAACAATGCCCCCCCAATGTGGGAAGATGATACTACAGTACTATACTCACAGTACAATAGTACAACTACGGGAATGTATGTAGATAGAGTTGCTGAGATACTCGTAAATTAGAATATTAAGTTGCTGAGAGATTGTATGTGAAGTTGCAGAGAGAGTATATGAAGTTGCTGAGACAATGTATGAATTTCCTGAGAGATTGTATGAAGTTGCTGAGATAGTTAGTTAGTATAGTCCTGGTGTTTTTTTTATCTCTATTTTTTTTAGAAAGCAAATCTTCAGAATGCAGATGAAAAATTTCTCTTCGTACGGAGGAAGTCTAGGAGAGTACGAGAGATTAAATTTATGCTGTGAGAACAATCGAAAGAATTTTACATCACTGTGTACCTTGTATACGAAGAGAAGAAGAGTTGAACTCTTATTAGGACAAGGGACTCTGATTGTTAAGTCTCCTCTGTAAATAAATACCTATTAGGACAATCTTTGTTCCAAATTTCATATCACTATGATCAATTGAACCGAAGATATGAGGATGTGAAAAACCGGGAGAATCGGTTCGTGTAAAGATACACTGCCGTGCTTGCTGGAACTTGGCCTGGCGCATTGGCGTGCGCTCAGATCATTAAAAAAAAAAAGTGCAATCGGTAAGAATATTTCCATCGCAATTTTCACATCTTTCCAAGCGAGGTCAATTATTGGTACTCCCTCCCCACACACACAAAAAGGTTTCCTCTCCAAATTAAGCACACATTGGTGTGGTGGGGGGCGGGTAGGGCTAAGCTAGGGTTAGTAAAGAGTAAAGGATGGCGGGATCTTACCTTTGCTGTCCTGGAAACTATCGGAGTTTGGTAGCGATGCTTCGGACGCCATAAGCCAGTGCGCTGGAAAAGAAAAAAAAATGAGGAAATAAGTAAAAAAAACTATACTAAAAAAAGCTTGGTAGGCAGAATAATAATAATAACACTCTTTAGTGGAAGGTTACCACCAGACGAGGTTTATGCTCAAAGTATTTTCTACCACCTAACTTCTACCACCTAACCCGCCCTTTAGTTTTAGGACTTATGTTTTTACATATTTTCTATTCTTTTTTTTTGTATATATTGTTTCCATTTGTTTAATTGTTAAAATATTTATTTGTATGTACATAATGTCCTTTTATACCTAATAAAGCATTGTATAATAATAATAAAAACGTCTTATTATTACGTGGTCACAAACTCAAATTAGTGAGGAAAAATTCATGCACTGGGTGGGATTTGAACCGGGAGGCACCGTTTTCCGTCCCATTTACCTTTTTTTCACCTTATTCCGTCCCGTCGATTCCGTCCCGTCAATATTTTAACACCCGATTCCGTCCGGTCATCGTAAGGGTTCAATACCCGATTCCGTCCCATATGTTCCGTCCTATATACATAAATAAATACATAAATTATAAATTCAACATTTTTCATCAGTTTATTTTCAATCACGTAAAATAAAATAGGTAAAATACAATGACGGCCATGCCTTGGGTTTATAGTAGGGTTAGGTAAAATACAATGAAGGCCATGCCTTGAGTTTATAGTAGGGTTAGGTAAAATACAATGACGGCCATGCCTTGGGTTTATAGTAGGGTTAGGTAAAATACAATGACGGCCATGCATTGGGTTTATAGTAGGGTTAGGTAAAATACAATGAAGGCCATGCCTTGAGTTTATAGTAGGTTTAGGTAAAATACAATGACGGCCATGCCTTGGGTTTATAGTAGGGTTAGGTAAAATACAATGAAGGCCATGCCTTGAGTTTATAGTAGGGTTAGGTAAAATACAATGACGGCCATGCCTTGGGTTTATAGTAGGGTTAGGTAAAATACAATGACGGCCATACATTGGGTTTATAGTAGGGTTAGGTAAAATACAATGAAGGCCATGCCTTGAGTTTATAGTAGGTTTAGGTAAAATACAATGACGGCCATGCCTTGGGTTTATAGTAGGGTTAGGTAAAATACAATATAGGCCATGCCTCGATTTATTAATTGAAGGCCATGCCTATAAGGAAAAAATACTATAATTACCTGATCATCAGGGCAAGTACCAGGGCACCGAACTTGTACAAATGTACATAGCCTAATACATAATATCAGGTACTTATGTACATAGTACATAGGTGCATAAGATAAGTGACGGGACGGAATTCAGTGATTGATCTGAGAGGTTCGGGACGGAATAAAGTATCGACTACCTGAGAGAAAAAACTCGCGGGACGGAATCAGGTGTCGTCCTTTGAACCAACGGATCCCTACGCTACCTGGATCACCAGACAAGCGCGTTAACCACTTGACTACCAGAACTATGCGTGTAAAAGAGTTTAATTTTCCACAACTCCTGTCTCACCCTCATATCGTTGGCAAAACGAGTATGAACGATGAGAGCTGGAAAAACAAAGCAATGATTTATGGAGGAAAAAATTTCCACGTACACCGCCGAGTAATTTAGATAAGATGATTACAGATGATGTGTTGTGTCGAATGCGAAGAAAGTAGAATCAATGTGCGTACTGAGGATCATTATTCAAAGTGAGATTTATTATTTGAAATGAGATTTTTTCTCGAGATGTTTTATTTGAACACATCTAATATCGGGAAATAAGAAAAGTGAATTGGGAAACAAATCTTTATGGTTTATACTGATAACTGCTGGAAGGCGTATTATTGTTATCATTTTGTACAGCTCAGACGAATGCAATACACCAGTTCTCGTTCTGTCACTAAAGTTAAGCAACGTCCGGCGAGAATAGGACTATCAAAGTCTTAACCTCGCTGGACCATTCAAATCTAAGCCCTCGTGATTCTGGCTAGTCCCGGCCTGTTTGTGAGTCTTCAACGAATGGAGAGTTAAACCCTCGTCGTGATAAGACCATGTATAGTTAAAAGTGACGTTAAACCCAAATTAAAAAAAAAAAAACAAAAAAGAGGGAACAGAAACAAGCAGTGACTCACCGTTGGCCATGGTGGCTCCCTGAGCATGCGCGGACCGCGACTCCTCCTCTTCCTCTTCTAGCTCCTCCTCCATATCCTCGTTAGGCTCCTCCTCCCTTTCCGCATCTTCCTTCTTCATTCCCCCTCCACTCCGCTCTTCCGTGTCACTTCCTCCCTCCTCATCCGAGACTCCACCCTCATGGTTGTTGTTGTTGTTGTTGTGGGCGACGCCATTGTCTTTGATGTCGGGGGAGGAGACTATCTTCTCGTGTTTGATGCTGTTCACGTTGTTGTTGTGTTCGAGCATGGGCTGGGGGGAGGGGGAGGGCGTGGACTCCTCCCTGTGGTTCTCGTGCACAGGAGGCGTGGCGGGCCGCGGCGGCGAAACGCACTTGGGCGGCTGCGTCAGGGGCGGTGCGGCGAGGGACTGGGCGAGCACGTTGTTATTCGTGGCCTGGGCCTGCTGGATGAGCGGCTGCAGGGGCAGGGGCTGCGCGTCTTCGTGTCCGTTATGCATGGGGGCGTGGCCAAGGGAGGGGCGACGCATGCGCTTCCTCTTGCGCGGGGAAGGAGAAATGCTTCCGTCGCGCATCATCTCGTGCATGGAGCCACCGTTGTTCATCCAGCGCTGGTGGTGGCTCTGCTGCTCTCGGATGGGGGAGTGTGCCCTCTGCTGGGCGGCGTGCATGAGCGCCAGATGCTTCCGATGCCGCGCGGCGTTGTACTCCTCCTCGCCCGCGGTGCTGTTGTTGTTCGCGTTGGAGCCGCCGCTGTCGGTGAGCCCTTTGATCTGCAGGCTTTCGGCGGCCTTGAGGAAGGTGCCCAGCTGGTCCTGGGAGATGTTGACCTCGCCCCGGTACATGTAGTCCAGCATGGACTTGAGCTGCGCGAACTTGACGTCCTTCAGAATCAGGATGGGGTGCTTCTCGAAGTCTTGACTGAGCAGCATCTGGGAACAAAAAGGGGGGGGGGGGGGAAGTGGTTAGAGGAGGTGGTAAAGAAGCGCGCATTGGGTATGGCGAACACTACAAGTAGACCAGAAGATTGTCACACTCTATAGTACTCTATACCTCGGGGGTAAACTCATACCTCGTGAGGAAAAATGAGTAGCTGCTTTAATGTGAAGCAGCGACCAGTGGCAGAATCTTAGGCAAAAAAATAATTCAAGATATTGTAAATTAAAGTGGTAAAGTCCTATGATTCTGCGCTACCCACTAAAATTGTGACATAAAAGTAAATAAACAAAGAAAAGCTTATTATTATTAGTACTCTATAAAGAAAAAGTAGACAGCAAGATATACCTACATAGCTTGCATTTCAACTCTCGAATTTAAGTTAATTTAGTTCCAGAAATTAGATATCTAAATTCTTCAGAAACATCGGTTAACACCCCTTCTACTTTTTCCTCTTTCTAAAGATTTTTTTTTTTTTGCCTTATTCGAATATTAAAGTGAGGGATCTCTAAATTATCAGTAATTAATTATAAATTATCTAAAAATAATTGAAGATGAAAAAATTTATCTCCTAAAAAAATAACTCATAATTTATAGGCGTTTTTTTTTTGTAAGAGGTACATTTTACATAGGCAGGTACTATATTTCCAGAAGTATCATGGTCTTCCTCTTTGTCTCTCTCATATTAAGTTATCATATTTGTGTTAATCACTTTCGTGATATCACAACTACTCTAACTCGCTTTACTTAATCACGCTGAAACCGCCTTATCGATGATGAAGCTACTGAGGTCGGTTCTCTCTCTCATGTTCCAGGGGTGTCATTCGATCTCAGTATTACGAGAACCGCAAGTGAGTTTGGATCGTATGAAAACCAGATTTGGGCTTTTTGGGTCCCATATCTTTCTCGGGGCGCCTAACTCAACATTCGCAGACCAAAAATGTGCAGTGATCTCAAGGTTTGTGATAGGGTTTCAAGTAAGGATACCAAAGAGGGGAAATTTGAGGTGGCTCTCGGTTCTTGTAAACTGTATTGTAAACACGTGATATCACGAAAGTGATTAACACAAATATGTATACAGGGTGTCCCACCAAACTTGGACACCTCAAATTACTCGGCCCCTGAAAGAGTTTTTGAAAAATAAAAAATCTTAGGGTACATGGTCTGATTATGCAGTTTCAGTCATGAAATTTTTTTTATACAGGGTGGTTCAAAAGTCAGAAATTGAGGTGTCAACTTTCGATTTTTAAATGGATCGACCTGAATTTTATTTGATAATTTTACTTCTAAATGATTTCTGAGTACTTTTTTAAACAAAAATTTTACATACAGGGTGGTTTTTTTTCGACCAATATTTTTTCTAAATCTCAAATAACTCAAGTTTGTTTAATTTTTTCGATAACAAGAATAGAAAGTATGTGTAATGAAAACACGCACTTTCAATTGGCATCAAATTTTTTTATACAGGGTGGTTCACAACTGAAATAATGACTTGATTTTTTTTAAAACTGAGTTTTTTTTAATTTTTTATTTGGGATTAATAATTCTAACCTAATTTTACACATTTTTTGTTAGTCATATCGAAAAACAAAACTAAAGTGTTGTACAGGGTGAGACATAATTTTTTTGTAACACCCTGTATATGGGCAGTCAAAGAGACATAAAATTAAATAGAAAGACTAAATATGCAAGAAAAACTTCGATATTTAATTATATAAAAAAGTTATGGTGTTTTAACTAATATTGTCACATGGACCACCCTGTAGATATTTTCTTAAAACATCATATGGGTAGTCGAAATTGTCTAAAATTCAACGAGGAGTCTAAATCTGAAAGAAAAAAATGAATTCAAAAAGCCATTTTCAATTTTGTGTCTACACCTACCTACTTTTTATTTCTAGTTTTGAAATCATTCAGTGTGTACACCAAATTGAAAATGGCTTCAAAATTCGTGTTTTTTACTTGTTTTTCCCCACGATTCGAAGTCTTCGAAGTCTTCGTTGAATTTTATACAACCTCGAGTACCCACATGATAGTTTAAGAGAATATCTACAGGGTGGTCCATGCGATAATATTAGTTAAAACACCATAACTTTTTGATATCATTAAAAATCAAAGTTTTTCTTGCACATTTAGTTTTTATATTTAATTTTACGTCTCTTTGACTGCCCATATACAGGGTGTCACAAAAAATTATGTCTCACCCTGTACAACATTTTAGTTTTGTTTTTCGATATGACTAACAAAAAATATGTAAAATTAGATTAGAATTATTAATCCCAAATAAAAAATTAAAAAAACTCAGTTTTAAAAAAAATCAAGTCATTATTTCACTTGTGAACCACCCTGTATAAAAAAATTTGATGCCAATTGAAAGTGCGTGTTTTCATTACACAAACACTTTCTATTCTTGTTATCGAAAAAATTAAACAAACTTGAGTTATTCGAGATTTAGAAAAAAAATTGGTCGAAAAAAAAACATCCTGTATGTAAAATTTTTGTTTAAAAAAGTACTCAGGAATCATTTAGAAGTAAAATTATCAAATAAAATTCAGGTCGATCCATTTAAAAATCGAAAGTTGACACCTCAATTTCTGACTTTTGAACCACAATGTATAAAAAAAAATTTCATGACTGAAACCGCACAATTAGACCATGTACCCTAAGATTTTTTATTTTTCAAAAACTCTTTCAGGGGCCGAGTAATTTGAGGTGTCCAAGTTTGGTGGGACACCCTGTATATTTTTTTGTTTTTAATTTTATTTATTTATTCACAATTTTGGATTTTTACAAAGGTTCTTTTCCTAATCTAAATGAATAAAGTTTCTAAGAATTTGATTACTCTTATTCAACGTGCCATCGAAACTGTTTTACTTCCGATAAAATTACTAGTATTAGCAATCGGAAGTTTTTACAGAGTACTCGAATAGGTGTTAGTTATAAAAGGAAAATTCTTCCCGCATTTTCTAATCTACTGCTTCGATCATCGGGCGAACACAGGCGTCACTTTTCTTATCAGAGAGCTCTCTCGCAACAGTGCCGAGACAGTTCAGGCAGGCTTGCTGAAATTTTCCACTCAAATACGACTGACAGGAGAGAAGAAAACACGTTATTATTATTATACATAGTATGCTTTATTAGGTAAGACATGCAAAAATAAAATACATACAGAAAAATACAATGAAATTATAAAGAAAAAATAATTAGATCAAACAAAGAGTCAAGAACAAAAAAGAGAATGAAGCTAATGTCCGTCCTACCTAAAGGGCGGGGTTATTGCCTGTGGCAAACTCTTCCACGTTCATTAGGAATGAGCTTCTTCTTCAGTAATAGGACATAAATGTACAAACAAGTAATGATAAAAAAATAAAATACAAAATTGAGACCAACATAAACAAGAGAAAAAAAGATAAACAACATAGATAAAATATATACCGGTTTTCTAACTAAAAGGGCAGGGTTATTGCCTATGGCAATCTCTTCCACCCAACCCTTTCGTTCATTAAGCATGAGGTCATTATTGGGAGCTGAATTTGTTCCCACTGAATGTATTGAATTCAATCAATTGATCAAACTGAAAGAGTTAGCAATGGCCTATATAGACTGAAAGAGTTAACAATTGCCCAAACTGAAAGAATTAACAATTGCCCAAATACTGAAAAACTGAGCAATTGATCAAACTGAAAGAGTTAACAATTGCCCATATACTGAAAGACTGAGCAATTGATCAAACTGAAAGTGTTAACAATTGCCCAAACACTGAAAGAACGAGCAATTGATCAAACCGAAAGAGTTAGCAATGGCCCAGACTGAAAGAGTACATAATTGCCCAAACTGAAAGAGTTAACAATTGCCCAAACTGAAAGAGTTAACAATAAAATTGCCCAAACTGAAAGAGTTAACAATTGCCATCAATCCCACTGTGTTGCCAAATTAAGGCCAAGAATTTCCACGAAACCATTCCACGGGCCCAACCCAGTCCATTTCTATCTCATCAACTTCTTCACTTGATAGTTGAACAGGGGTTACCAAACTTTTCTCCATACTACCAGCCATTTTAAATCAAACTTCATGCATACATCATCTTATTTCCTGTTCATGAATTTTTACTAATTAATTTGAGTCTGTGACCACTTAATAATAAGACTCTGAAGGTTAGGTGGTAGAAAATGTTTTGAGCATTCACCTCGTCTGGTGGTTACCTTCCACTAAAGAGTGTAATCATTATTAAAGATTTCAAGTTGACCGAGTCTGATCGAGACAAAGTTTTGTACTTGGCAAGTACACAAAAGAAGAGCTTCAAGCTCTTCTTTCATCTTCTGTGAGTACCCTTGTCGACAGCAACATTTTCAGAATTCTAATACAATATAAGAGAAAAAAAATGATAAAGAAAAAAAATATATACATAATATATGTCCTAACTAAAGGGCGGGGTTATTGCCTTTGGTAATCTCTTCCAACCCTTCCATCTGTGAGCCTCACACGTGTTAGGGGATGAAAAAGTATCATTTGAAGGTATGCATGGTATTTTTTGTGCTAAATAAGCAGGTCGCCAGTCTCGTCTTTATCATCTGAATGATACCATCCGCCGCACACTTGTTTCAGCAAGAGTTCCATCAGCTGTTCTTGAGCCAGTTGGATTGAATGGAGACGATAGACGTCGACCTGATGGAATGTCCATCATACCTTGGAAAAATGGCAAGTGTGTTGTTTGGATTCTACTTGCACAGACACGGTAGCCCCATCACATCTTCAATCTTCCTTACGAGTTCCTGGCAAAGAAGTGGCGGCTGAGAAGACAGAATCAAAATCCCAGTCCATTTCCAGGGATTATTTCTTTGTGCCACTCGCATTCGAAACAATTAGGCCCTGTAGCCCGTTCCAGAAACACTCTCCACTCTCATAATCTACAAATCTCCCTTTCGACTGTCACACAACGCACTCTGAATGGTTAATTTGAACGCAATAACCTATCAGAGTGCGTTGTGTGACGGTTCAAACGGAGATTCGGGGATTCGGAGAGTGAAAAGTGTTTCTGGAATGGGCAACTGGTGCCAAGAAGCAAAACAGGACACACAAGTTAAGAACTCCTGATGGTTCCACTATGTATGGGCAGCACTGACAGACCATACTCTCAGATATATGTAGCTACACATATGGAGTTCCGTTACTTTTCTCTTCATTGCTGCTAGCCATATTCTATGTATGTGTGGTACATAGGTTGCTGTGTACATACATAACCCATATGCTGTGTATAAACTAGTTGTGTTTTCTACTGGTTTGAGTGGTTTGTTCATCACATGTATCCAATATTGTTATATTTGCTATGACTGTTCTGTATGTATGTTTTGGTATACACTTGTACTGTATGTACATTTTTTAGGTCTCCATTTCATGTACAGGTACAAAAAATTAAGGTTTCCATATGTTTTAGTGACAAACATGCGCAGGATAGTAGAATACATTCAGTCGAACGTTGATATATAAAATAATTCAAGGGACCGGGATTTTTTCTCTTACATCCAGTTTTCTCTTAAAAAGAGGTTATTTTCCCTCATAGATTAGGTTAATTGTACCTGGAAATTGTTCTCTTACATACATCAAGGTTTCTCTTATGTAGAGTTCTCTTGTATCCAGGTTCGACTGTATGTATAATATGTATATTTTAGGTACATATTGTATATACATTATACATATTGTTATGTATTATGTATGTTCTGGTCACAGTCACTAAGTGGAGTAATTCTTTTCCACACAAGATCGGAACAGAACTGAATGAATACTTTGGTATATAAATTGTACCAGGATTTCCAGCATATTGAGGATTTCCAGAAAGTTAAGTATATTATATGACCATGTTACATCTACATATTCTACATATAGATAACATAAATGAGAAACATAATATAACAGTACATAATATGTAATTCACGTATAATATTATCTTGGGCATATTGAGGTGAACTCAATATCTCAACAGCTGTTTTTGTTGCCTGGGGCACATTTGAAATTTTTCAAAGAGATGTAGCAGACCAAGAGGCAAAGTAACATCTTATAGAGGCTAAATAAAGAGGAACAGTCGAACTTGGATGTAAGAGAACCCAAGGGAGAGAGCAAAAATTCCATTATAAAGACGTTTCTAATATAGTCAGTTCTCTAATACACATAAACAGGTAACGCAGGGACCTGAGATTTTCTCTATTCTAAAGAGCTTTGTATTACATTCGAGTCCAAGAATTTTCTCAACATATTCAGTCCCAAATTCAGTCTTCACTTCACAAGAACTTTCTCAACAGATTCAGTACCAAATTCAGTCTTCACTTCACAAGAACATTCTCAACATATTCAGTCCCAAATTCAGTCTTCACTTCACAAGAACTTTCTCAACATATTCAGTCCCGAATTCAGTCTTGAATGAAATACAAGCACATGAAACTCGGCTAGCAATTTGAAGATTTTCCCAACACGCTAGCTAGACCTCTGATTCCTCTTCACTGAATCCCCATACCCCACTCGGATACACAAACATACCTCAGCACAAGGACACACACGTGAAATTCTTGGAATTCTTCAAAGTTCATCACGCCGAGAGGAAAAAACCCGTCCACAAATACGGAATCCAATTTTCCGATACATTCCAAAGCAAGAAAATTCTAACTAGAGTGTCTCGATGGCACATTGAATACTTCTCGTTCTGTCACTCAAGTTAAGCAACGTCCAGCGAGGTTATGAGTTAAAAAGTTATCATATTTGTGTTTTCGTGATGTTACAACTAACTACTCAAACTTGCTTTTACTGAATCAACGCTGAAACCGGGACTTGAACCTTGTAGGTAGGGGGAAATTTTAGTGATGCGTGAGGCCAGAAAATTACTGATTTATTATTGTCTATACCAAAAAAATCTTCAGACCAGCTCACTGGATTTAATCGGTGCCGCCGATTTCAGGCCCGAAACGATGCGATGAACGACAATGCCTCATTGTGTAGATACGAATTAAATTGAATTGAATACTTTTATTTATCTGTACAAGAATGATATTATAAAGAATACATCTCCTATAAACTAAGTCTAACTTCTGAGAGAGTTAGGAAAAAAATGACAAGGGCCGGAGAACGGGAATTTTTATATATTATATAAATTTTATTTTTTCATCTATGAAAAAAATCTCTAGGCCACCTCAATAGGATAGAATAGTCACCCATATGAGTCACCGGACTCACCGGTCATTCCACCGATGACACCCCTACCCTTCCTTGGGTCTCCACCAAATTCCCCATACTGTTCCCAATTCCAACCAAACACACAACAAAATCTTGCAGACGTCACTTCTTGTGTTCAATGCAGTGTGCAACATACTGGGTGGAAGTGTAAACGGAATGCAAATGAGATTTTAGCCACAGTTGTTGCAGCCGCAAAAGCTATGCTAAGGGGGGTGTGATAGTCTCTAACCGGGTTCATAAATTATAGCTCAGAAGGAGTGTGGTTCCTTTGTAATTTTGATGGACACAAATATGATAAGTGTTCATGTTTACACATCTAGTTTTCCTGATTTGTGCACTGGTAGTCAATTGGTTAATGTGCTAGTCTGGTAATCCAGGTAACGTAGGGATCCGTTGGTTCGAATCACACCCAGTGCATGAATTTTTCCTGATTAATTTGAGTTTGTGACCACACAATAATAAGACTCTGAGGGTTAGGTGGTAATAGAGACCTTACACTCTGCCGGGCTGTCTCTTTCTTTGTATTGGCGTTCTTCACACCTCGGCCGAGGTGTTTGAATACTTTTAGCATTCACCTCGCCTGGTGGTTACCTTCCATTAAAGAGTGTTATTATTATTTAAAAAAATGCCAAGTCGCTTTCTGTACTGATTTTAATGAGCATAGAGGGCATAAAAGTAAACACCCTGTATACACGATGTGGCGTAGATCTCGTACAGAAGACCAGAACGTAATATACGTCTGTTGCTCAACAATTACCGCAACTTGGAACTTGAAATTTATATTCTCCACTTAGTACTGAATATTTATAATATAATAATATGTAGTTGGAGAAAAAAAAAATCAACAAAAAACAAAATGCGTCATTCAATAACAAGTCCTTCTAGCCAAAGTTAAAAGTTCGGTGTCGAGCCAAATCTCCATGCATGTTTTTTTTTTTTTTTTTTTTTTTTTTAATTTGGCAATAGATAACTAATATCTACTGACCAACTTTCTTAAACACATAATATCATATTCATGTTTTTCAATACTATTTTTACCGACCTCAGTAGCTTGATTGATAAGACGGCGGACTTGTGACCTGGAGGTCGGTGGTTCAAGTCTCGGATTCAGCGTAGTTTTAGTAAAGCGAGTTTGAGTAGTTGTGATATCACGAAAGTGATTAACACAAATATTATAACTTTACTACTATTTTTTATATAAAAAAATCTGTGTTTCATAATTCGACTGCACTATATGATACCGATTTTTTTGTTCTCAGAATCAAAACATAAACTCAAAGATTAAACATTAATTAAAAGTTATAAATGTGCAAGTCTTATTGTTATCATCTATTGTTTTTTTTTTTCATTGAAGAAAAATGAAAGTGATTGATTCACAACACCCGTCAAAACAAGATGCAAAATAATAATAATAACAACAAAAATAATACTCTTTTATTTTTATTTTAATAAACATTTATTTAAAGAGAAGACTGTAATGCTTACGAGTCCTTGCCAGGTGCGTTAAGTTGACAGCCCACCAGAATTGATTTTGACCAATTATGGCGAAACGAAATGAGCTCGATTTGTGCCAAAAATATTTTCCTAATACGACCTTTCGTTCCCGAGATATAATAATAATATCGCCTTATTTATACAGCCCGATTAAGACTTTTGAAGTCCCATTATTCCAGCAGTGAGCCCAAGACATATTCTTATGTGGTAAAAATCCCAAATGGAAGGATAACTTGTCATGTCTCGGATGGATTTCGAACCCACGACATCTGGAATCTAGATTCACAGAGTGCCGCTTTTACAGTGTCACTTTTTTTTCATTTCTTTTTTTTTCTTGGAATTTTCAGAATATTTTTACTTAACCGAAATGTGCTCGATATGTGCTCCAACTTTGGTAATCAAAACTTTTTGTACCCCTACCGTTCTCGAGATAACGATTATACTACAGTCGAACCTGGATATAAGAGAACTCAAGGGACCTGAACTTTTCTCCCTTATATCCAGATTTCTCTTATAAAAAGATTATTTTCCCTTGTAGAGTTAATTTGGTCCTGCATATTGTTCTCTTATATCCGAGTTTCTCTTAAGAAGAGGTTATTTTCCCTTGTAGAGAGTTAAATTGGACCTGGAAATTGTTCTCTTATATCCAGGTTTCTCTTATAAAGAGATTATTTTCCCTTGTAGAGAGTTAATTTGGTCCTAGAAATTGTTCTCTTATATCCGATCGAGTTTCTCTTAAGAAGAGGTTATTTTCCCTTGTAGAGAGTTAAATTGGACCTGGAAATTGTTCTCTTATATCCAGGTTTCTCTTATAAAGATTTTATTTTCCCTTGTAGAGAGTTAAATTGGACCTGCAAATTGTTCTCTTATATCCAGGTTTCTCTTATAAAGAGATTATTTTCCCTTGTAGAGAGTTAAATTGGACCTGCAAATTGTTCTCTTATATCCAGGTTTCTCTTATAAAGAGATTATTTTCCCTTGTAGAGAGTTAAATTGGACCTGGAAATTGTTCTCTTAAATCCAGATTCGACAGTACGATTGACTGAAAGTGGTGAGTTCGAAGATACTTTTAAATCGGCAATCTCCATGTAATAATTAATACATGGACATACACATTTCTTCTTCTTTCTTAGCGCGGAATGTGCGCGAGTACATCTGGCAACGCAGGATCACAAGTGAAAGTTGAAGAAATTGATGAACGACCGGCTCAGAACAGGCAAGAAATTATTAAATACTAGCTACCTACAGGGTGCCTGAAAGTGGCAAGAGTTATTTTCCCACCGAGTCATGATGACAGGGTGTGCCAAAAAAATAGGGACGATGAGTAAAAAGATCTCGACGAATCGAGATCTGGAATTGAACAAGAATTGAACTGGATTGAATTGAACTGGAATTGAACTGGAATTGAACAAGATCCGATACATTCCAAAGTAGGAAAATTCTAACCAGAGCGCCTCGATGGCATATTGAATACTTCTTGTTCTGTCACTCAAGTTAGGCAACGTCCAGCGAGGTTATGACTTGAATGGGTGACCATTCATATTCGAAACCTCGTGATACAGGCTATTCCCGGCCCCTCTCAGTCTGAGTGAGGTTTCTTTGCTAGTTTGTGAGTTTCCACAGCGGATGAAGGGTGAATCCCCGTCGTGATATATGACCATAGAAAGCGACATTAAGTCTGGCTGGGGGACTATAAGCAGGGAGTAGACCAGCAGTCTGGCTGGGGGACTATAAATAGGGAATAGACCAGTAGTCTGGCTGGGGGACTATAAACAGGGAGTAGACTAGCAGTCTGGCTGGGGGACTATAAATAGGGAATAGACCAGTAGTCTGGCTGGAGGACTATAAACAGGGAGTAGACCAGCATTGCCTTGGTTCTGGGGGGAGGCTTCTCAATTATAAGCCTCCTTGTAAAGACAGTGGTAGAAGTGCTGAGTCATTCCTCCACTGTCTGGCTACCATCGTTCACGACGACGCCACCCTATGATGATGAAGGGACATTAAACCCAAAAAATCAAGTAAGTAACCTATCTAAGTTATGAAGAAAAACAAAACAGACGCATCCGTAGTACGATCGATAAGGCGGCGGGCTTGTAACCTGAGGTCGGAGATGTTAAAACACATATTAAAAAAAAAATATTTTGAGGAACACTTTTTTCTTGTTATAATTGCTTTTCCCATCACAAATTCACTTCTTTTCATTTTTTCCCCGTTTTTCTCTTCTTTTTAATCAGACACAATTTCATGAACCTCATCAGCACTATCAGCAGATACAAGACCTGTGTGTGTAATAATCATTCAAATTATCTTCCAACTTTCTTTTTTCCCTCTCTCTCTCTCACGCTGTATTATGATCTCACGAGACAGAGAGAGAGAGAGAGAAGCGATCAATTGAATTGCAAGAATTGAAAAAGTAAAAGTGAAACGCCGTGCTCAGGCCAAATACATTGAATACAATATTAAACGTAATGATGATAATATTGCAGATATGATACGTAAAATATAGAAATTCAGAGTAACACAGCGTGTAACGAATCGGCAAGGACGAATGAGAATCACTTGTTACAGCATACAGAGTGTCACTTGAAGAAAAATAAAGTTTACCAATTTGGGTGTAATCGTACAGGTATAGCACAGCGTGTAACGAATCGGCAAGGACGAATGAGAATCACTTGTTACCAGTGGCGGCTCCTGACTTCAAGACTAGGTGAAGACAAATTATACCCAGAAGTATTGAAAAAATAAAATTATTAATTTATCAGATCTTAGTTCTTATGGTCTCATAAACACAGCCCATTGTAAGTTATGGCTGTTTCCCTGCAGAGCATGATTTTCTCTCATACCAGTTTTGCATCATATAAGTTTTTATAGGTACTTTTTTTGGAGAACACTTGGTACTTAATAAATAAACAAGGCCAGCAGAACAATTTGTCAACACTTGAGCTGGTACACTGCCATTCATTTTTCATAAGCCATTCAGGCTTGAACTGTATGGCTGTGGGGCAGGCATTTGCTTTACTTTTTTAGTGGTGGTTATAGTAATTGGAGAAATTGGACATCCAGTAATCATAATATCTTTCTTATCCTCATTACTTCTTAATCTGAATGGGGTTACTTTTAATGTTTGAACCCCCTGATTTTGTGGGAATCTCATTGTTTCTTTGAAATATTCATCTTTATAAAAAATATTAACTAAAAGTTGGTAAAAAGGAATTAAAATAAAAATATTAGGATTATAGCTCAGTAGATAGGTAGGTACAACATTTTAAAGGGGGGTTAGAACTGGGAAGGAAAGAAAGTTAGTTGAAGACTAAAAATTACAATCCAAAACTGGAAGAAAATCCACCACCAGATTACAAAATAAATCTAAGAAAACATACTTACTACAAATATAAAATCAGCTTAAATTTGTGTTACCATTGATGTTTAAATGACTATTTATGAAAAACACAGATATTGCCTTATAATTTTAAGTACTTCACTGGAAGCTGTGTGCTTAGATACCTGCAACCTGCATAAAAATAATAATGATGTTTCTGACACTGAAAGAAGTACATAGCTACTTCATATTCAACTTATTATGAAAAGCACAGGTCAGATCAGGTAGGAATAATATTTCTATCCTGTATCAAATACTGGGAAATAACTTTATTAACTAGTTACACCAATTAAAAGTCACTTGATTACCGTTGAAAAGATATGAAAATAATCTAATAAAATTTAAAAAGTGCGCGACTAGTTTTGTTTACATTCTAAAGATAAGAGATACAATGTTGCCAAGTTAATTTCATAGCTAAATTTCTACAAACTTCAAGAGCTATATTTTAAATTTAAAGAAATCCCTCAAATCATGTAAGACGTATTTATTTATTTTAAAAAATAATACTACACCGCCTGAACAGAATTTTCTCTTGAGAATTTCATTTCAACACGTCTAATTTCATGATTCTTTTTAAAGTGGTTCCATAGTCAGGATCTTAAACAGGACCACCATTGTCCCTATTTAAAATCTTCTTGGAACAACTAGATACCAGATTATCTTATTTGGCTCAATTTCGGTACCTACATTAAATAATAAAATTATTTCCGAGATTTGACTTCAATCGAGATGTCCTTTTTAAGACTATAGTTGACAAGATACATAAATAGTTAAAATTTATTGGTATCGGCTATCGTTTAGGAACTATGTACAAAACTAGAACCCAAAAAATGAGAAATAATATCCAAAATTCCTGACACAAAATCCTGCTTTCCTAACGCCTATTATTATTATTATTATTTTTATTTTTTTTTAATATTACAAGATTGTGCTAGATATGGGAGGCTAAATCATTGAATGGTTTCCTAGGTCTGGCATGCTACTGGCAACAATGTTCATATCAAAAACACATGACATCGCACATCATGGTATGTGGCTTCGTGACATTTCGTATGAGGTCGTGTAGATAATGTAAACTGAATACAACTGAAGACTGTCCTCAGTAGCATATTACATAGATATAGTTCTTGCCTAATATTTCATGATACCTACTTGGAAATACTCAACTCTGATTGGTTGATTCAAGGACAACTGAAGACAATTTCGAATTGTCTTCACATTTGGTGTTCTCCTTGGAAAGTAACATGAAATGTTAAGCAGCATTGATCTATTTTACACAAAGCTTACTCTTTTTTTTTTCTTTTTTTTTTCTTTGAGTTGGATCAATTGTGCCATGTTCAAGGGATTATGAGTAGTGTTTTCACTGTTCAAAATTAGGTGAAAATGTCTTCAGTGTCTTCACCCGACGAGCCGCCACTGCTTGTTACAGCATACAGAGTGTCATTTGAAGAAAAATCAAATTTACCTATTTGGGTGTAATCGCATAGATATTACTTGAGTTATCTCGCGACGGCGTTTCAGGGTCGAATTGTTCGTGTTCAACACACAATTTTAAGACATGGTATACATATTTCAAAGGTAAAACATTTATTTCAATTCATTACCGAGAGGAAGCGTGCTTCTGATAAGAGGAAGAGGGTCGAACTATGTTAAATATCTAGGATTTGTGAATCCAACCCAGAAAATAACAAAAGATAAAGCCATTAAACGAATTCGGAGCATAAAAATCAAGTTTTATAAAGTGGTCCCGCATTTCCAAATGTTCAGGTCACGTGACTCACGCCTCCCGCATTTCCAAATGTTCAGGTCACGTGTCTGAAAATCACGCAGCATCCGGGTCCGTGAACAAGCGTGCAGCGGCACCTTTATGAAACTGTGATAAGAAGAAAATTATTTATCCTTACCAGTGACCAGGCGCGGCCGGTGCTCAGGAGCTGCGGAACTGCAGCACCCCCAGACGAAAAAGAGCTAGGTTTATGTGGTAGCACCCCCAAAACATTTTCTCACCGGCGTGCCTGCCAGTGATAATAATTATAATAGTAGTGATTTGAACTGTGCATTGGTAGTCCAGAGAACCTTACAAGCCAGGCTAGTTTGCAGTTTCCTAAGGGTTTAGTCTATATGTATAAAACTCAAATGGCTTTTAAAGAAAAGCCCAAGTCATTATAATGGTTGATCCAAGCTGGCTACAACAACAACAACAGGTGGCGAAAGAGGTACATGGAAAATCACTATAAAAAAATAAACGCTATAGGAATATTGTAGTTTACGATGAAGGAAGCTAGGTAGGTATATTGATAAAAATTTAGTGTTTGAATAAATGAGATCACGAAATCTGGGTGATAACGTTCCTTTCCTCTTTAAAGCATAAGAAAAGTAAAAAAAAAACATGATTATATTACAAAATAATATAAATGATGATTTTGTTCAGTTGTTGATAAAAAATAATCCTTATAAAACGAAAAAAAAATGATAATTTTCTTCATAATCTGAATACATCATAAGTGGTTGTAAATAAATTGAAAACTACAATTCGAAAGGCCATAGTATATATCGGATCATTCGGAAGGAATGAAAACTCTTATCAGAAAGAGAGAGAGAGAGAGAGGGAGAGAGAGACAGAGAGAGAGACAAAGTCTTTGATAGGATTTCGAGGTGGGAAAATTAGTAGAAATATAAAGGAGGTTCATTATACCGCTGGTGTTTGGACCGTTTCCAATGAAAACCTTTGATAAGGAACTCCTGAGCAAACGTATACGAACTCTACAATCTGACATCCTTTGGAAAACCAACATTCAGCCTTTGACTTGATAAGGGACCTGGGACTAGACAGCAGAGTGTGTGACCAAAGACCAATTTAGAAAACCAATGAAGTATCACGAATCCATTGTTTCTCTCTCTCCTCAGATATTTTCTATCAAGAGACTAATTATGTGAAAAATAATTCCTACAAACATAGAAAATTGACTTTTTCTTTTTTAATCATTCCAACACTTGACGAATCTTTTTACACGAAGTGTTTTTTGGGTCCATTGTTTCCTCTCTCAGACAGAGGAGATATTTTCTTCATTACAATATTGAAATATTCTTCGGCAACTTTCTATCCACTGCGCCAGCCACGCATTCCACACAACTGCAACTTTCTTTTCTGCCACGACACAAAAAAAAAAAAAAATTGGTTCTCAATTGCTTCGCTCTGGAGAAATGAGATTGCAGAAACTGGAAATTCGATATTTTTTTGGTAGTTTTTTTTTCTCTCATTATTATGATGGAACATGATTTTTACGTATAGCAAAGAAAAAGGTTTAGTAAAAAATTGTTTCGTTCAAGAAAAATTAGATTTCAGAAAGTGGAATTTTTTTCCAGTTCATTATTGCTTTTTACTTGGCTAAGAAACTCTATATGAAGTAAAAAATCCCGTAGGTGAAGATTTAAAGTCTTGCAATGGGCTTACTGCTGCGACTTTAGTGCAGCATTGTGGTGTAATACATTAAATTTTACACGGGGGCTGATAATTGACAAGGGCCCCCAGAACCATGTCAATCAGAGTTTGTCTTTTTATCCTTTACATGAACATTGGAAAGATTAATGATATATTAGTGTTATACAATGGTATTATAGTATTATACTAGGTACGTCGAACCAAAAATTCTATTATAAAGAGGTTTCTAATACAGCCAGTTCTCTATTACACATAAACAGTTGACAAAGGGACCTGAGATTTTCTCTATTAAAAAGAGGTTTCTAATATAGCCAGTTCTCTATTACACATTAACAGGTGACGCAGGGACCCGAGATTTGCTCTATTATAAAGAGGTTTCTAATATATCCGAGTCCATTCTATCCAGATTCGACTGTATAAGAGAAAGAAATTATTTCATTCAATCATACATACATAATTAATAATTGTGTACTCACATTTAGGTATGTACTACAATAATCATGTACTACATTATGGGTACATATTTTATTCACGAAACTTTCCTTTCTAGAGGATTAGGAAAGTAGAAAGTTGCGACTGGTTTTCGACAGCTAACACACACGGAAGAAGGAAATCACCATTACCGCACAATCTCTTACCTTACGTAAAGACCATCCATCACACGCTTGGCTGGTTTCACATATATGTGTGAGTACCTCAACATTAACATTTACAGAACATACCATCAGCAGCAAACAGTTATACATTCCATATCTGCTCAACTCGATACAGGATGGATTGAAAGCTTTGATTAAGAAGAAATTGCTGCATATACAGGGTGTTCCCGCAACGGAAAACTCGAAAATTCACGTTTTTTTAATGTAACTTTAAAAAAAATATTGGTTTATTGTATTTATTATAATACGTATAATACAGAAGTTACACAAAGAAGATTACCTATTTTTACAATATTAATTTCCAGGTAAAATATACTCCTCTAGACTCTATGAAGAAATAACCTCTGTAGGTATAAGAGAAACCTCAACATAAGAGAAATAATTTCCCGTCCTAAGAGTTCTCTTATATCCAGGTTCAATTGTAATTATAAAGACAGTAGCTGCTGAAAGAAAAAAATTAAATTCAAAATTCTAAAGGCAAACATTTTTAACTTGCAGAATTGTTTTCATTTATTTTAGGTAGGTATTCTTTTTTTCTTTAATAATAAAATAATAATAATAACTCTTTAGTGGAAGGTAACCAACAGACGAGGTTAATGCTCAAAGCATTTTCAGAGTCTTATTATTATGAGGTCACAAACTCAAACTATTGAGGAAAAATTCATGCACTGGTTGGGATTCGAACCAATGGATCCCTTCTACGCTACCTGGATTACCAGACTAGCGCGTTAACCACTTGACAACACCAGTTCACGTTTTCTTTCTCTATTTTTTTCTTCCCCTAAATCAGCAGAATGAGTTCTGTTTCTATACAAGACTATAGTGTGAGGTGACTCGCAACTTTCTGGTGGCACTGCAACTTTCACCGAGGCAAGTTGTAGTTGCTGTACGCCAGACTTTCCAGTCAAGGAAATGTAGTGCAAGATGTAGTCATGTAATGACTGGTACAGGGTGTTTGTAGAGTGTTGACACTTCCAGTCAAGTCAGGAAAGTCAAGTAAAGCAAGTTTGTACTGATCAACTTGGAGATAATAATAATAATCATTTTTTTGTTTTTCATGTTTTTTTTTGTATCTTATAATTTTTTACCAAAACTAAATAAATGTTTAAACCGTACAAGATGTAGTCATGTAATGACTGGTACAGAGTGGTGGCAGATCATCGTACTCATAATTGGCATAAAGTTATCATATTTCGTATCAACTTTTTGTTCACAAACCACTCAAATCGCTTTAACTAAAATCCCCACTGAAACTGGGACTTGAACCACCGACCTACCAGGTTACAAGTCCGCCGCTTATCGATCACTTGCGAGTCGGTTCCTTTCGGCAGTAAAATAAGCGACGTATTATAATTAGTGCGAAAGCTTAAAACTCTGAACTCAGGAAGGACGATATTATGATCTAGTAGCGAAGTCTAAACTCGGAAACTCAGAAGGGACGATATTATTATCTAGTAGCGAAAGTCTAAAACTCTGAAACTCAGGAAGCGACGATATTATTATCTAGTAGCGAAAGTCTAAAACTCTGAAACTCAGGAAGGGACGATATTATTATCTAGTAGCGAAAGTCTAAAACTCTGAAACTCAGGAAGGGACGATATTATTATCTAGTAGCGAAAGTCTAAAACTCTGAAACTCAGGAAAGGACGATATTATTATCTAGTAGCGAAAGTCTAAAACTCTGAAACTCAGGAAGGAACGATATTATTATCTAGTAGCGAAAGTCTAAAACTCGGAAACTCAGGAAGGGACGATATTATTATCTAGTAGCGAAAGTCTAAAACTCGGAAACTCAGGAAGGGACGATATTATTATCTAGTAGCGAAAGTCTAAAACTCTGAAACTCAGGAAGGAACGATATTATTATCTAGTAGCGAAAGTCTAAAACTCGGAAACTCAGGAAGGGACGATATTATTATCTAGTAGCGAAAGTCTAAAACTCGGAAACTCAGGAAGGGACGATATTATTATCTAGTAGCGAAAGTCTAAAACTCTGAAACTCAGGAAAGGACGATATTATTATCTAGTAGCGAAAGTCTAAAACTCTGAAACTCAGGAAGGGACACAGACAAGAGAAAATGCTGAAAACTTTATTATCTCGAGGGGAGCCTCTCACTGAGTGAAGAGATGAGATGATTTCGTCATGAAAACTGGTTGAAAAATAAGAAACGGAAATAATGGGGGGAGATGAGAGAGCAACTTTTCTTGCTGTAAATTTTCACCCCTTGCCAGAAACGAACACTCAGTAATAATAATGGATTGACAATACTTTGTATGTGGCGATAATACATCGTTGTTATAATTACATATTTTTATTATTATATTATTATTAGACTTTTTATTAACCATTATCACACCGATCTTTATTTAGATCTATTGTGACCAAATTACCTATTTACTTAAAAACAAAAGCACCAACACAACAACTAACCAAGTACAACCGTGCACTGGTAGTCAAGTGGTTAACGCCCTAGTCTGATAAACCAAGTAGCGTAGGGATCCGTTGGTTCGAATCCCACCCAGTGCATGAATTTTTCCTCATTAATATGAGTTTGTCACAAAACATAAAGACTCTGAGGGTTAAGTGGTAGAAAATGCTTTGAGCATTAACCTCGCCTGGTTTATGCCTTCCACTAAAGAGTATTATTATTATATTACTTCTAATAATAATAATGAAGATGATTTTTCTTGGTCTTAATATGTAACAGTAGGTTGCGCAGAATCATTGGACTTTTTAACATTGTAATAGGTATACAATTTCTTGTTTTTGCATATAATTCCGCCACAGCTCGCTGCTCACATTAAAGCAGACACTCATTTATCCTCACGAGGTATGAGTGGACCACATCAAATCCAAGTACAGAGCAGAACAAATTCTGCTGGGAATAATAATAATATCGCCTTATTAATACTACCCGATTAAGACTATTAAAGTCCCATTATTCCAGCAGTAAGCCCAAGACATATTATTATGTGGTAAAAATCCCAAATGGGAGGATAACTTGTCATGTCCCGGCTGGGTTTCGAACCCATGACCTCTGGAATCTCTGGATTCACAGAGTGCCTGCCGCCTTTACCACTGAGCTACCGGGACGGAATCGAATCGTGTGTGTGTTTGGACACACAAGGAGACCTGGGAATCGAACCCAGGTCTCCTTGCGTCCAGTGCGCAAACTCACTCGGCCACGCTCACAACTGCTACTACACACTACGAATCATTAGAAATAAATTAATTCTCTTGCCTGTTGTCTTTTCTACACTGAGGAACCCTCCTAGCCTCATGTAGATTGCATAATAAATAAGTATTTTACACACACACCACACACACACACATATACACACGCACACACACACACACTGAACCAGTGAAAATGGGGTCTTCCCCCTCGCCTAATAAAGTTCAGGAAATTCGTGCTTCTTCTTTGTGTGCGCGCGGAGTGAAAAACTGGTTGAGCTTTTTTGCTTTGTTCTTCAAAGAGGGGTTTTCCTGTGAGCTCGTTAGCCCCCCCCCCCCCCCCCCTTTCTTCCTATAAGCTTTGCAACCCTTATTCGAATTTTGATTATGTTAATATTAGTTATTGCCATGGTGGTGTTTAAATGTTAATAATTATTACGATGGTGGTGTCTATGTTAATAATTATCTCTGTGCCAATAGCATCATGATTTGTTCATGTTATTATTATTATTATTACTTACTTACTTACTTTTATACAATATACAAGAAAGCATTATAATAATGATAATAACAAGAGAGAAAAATAAGGGCGAAAAGGGATTGCACGTTTTTCCCGATTACGAAATTGATTGCCTTTGAGTAAATTATAAAACTGATACGCAGATACGGGATACGGGCCTCATACATACACACACAAAATTAATTTTCAGTTTTTCCCTTCCGGAGATTAATTTTTTCCCCACTCATGGCTATGAGGTTAATTATTGTAAATGCTTTTTTTCTTCATTAAAAGATGAGGGAAGCCCCGGTTTTCATTTGAAAATAAAAGATCTATTAACACACTTCTATTCCATGCGGGGGAGGTATAATAAGAGGCAAGAATTTTCCCGTATGATTTGCAGTACTTGTTTTCTCAGATTCTTAAACTTTTTATTAAACAATTAGAAAGATTTTAATTTCTAATTCTAAGAAATAATTAGAAAAAAAGGAGGGTGGTTTGATAACCAACTTTATTAATACCTTACTTGAAGATGAAAAACAGACTAAAATTTAACATAGGCTCTCGAATTATCTGAAATTTCCTTTAGCCGATTTGTTTTTGCACTATAGCGAGTACTCCACCCTACCAACCTCAACCATGAGTTTGAACAATGTCGACCCCAAAAGCAACATAAGCTAAAAATATGGGAAAATGACAAGGGAAATATTTATATCGTCTAGCGAGTGCGCTCAGCCTATGCAGTCTCTATGCACCCATCAGAACTGCATTATTCGCAACCAGTGACCCTGTACTATTATGCGATCGGTGCGACCTTGAACTTCACATGGCAAAAGTTATCAATAATAACAACAACACACAGAGAGAGACAGACGGTACACTCACTGCAGTGTCTAGAGAAGTAGTGCGATGACCAGACGTGTCTAGTGTCTACTCCCGACACTACTACAAGTTCCTGACACTACTACAAGTAAAGTATAACAACACAGACGGTACACTCACTGCAGTGTCTAGAGAAGTAGTGCGATGACCAGGCGTGTCTAGTGTCTACATCCGACACTACTACAAGTTCCTGACACTACTACAAGTAAAGGTGTCCATTATAACAACAACACAAGACGGTGGTACACTCACTGCAGTGTCTGGAGAAGTAGTGCGATGACCAGGCGTGTCTAGTGTCTACTCCCGACACTACTTCAAGTTCCTGACACTACTACAAGTAAAGGTGTCCATTATAACAACAACACAAGACGGTGGTACACTCACTGCAGTGTCTGGAGAAGTAGTGCGATGACCAGGCGTGTCTAGTGTCTACTCCCGACACTACTTCAAGTTCCTGACACTACTACAAGTAAAGGTGTCCATTATAACAACAACACAAGACGGTACACTCACTGTAGTGTCTAGAGAAGTAGTGCGATGACCAGACGTGTCTATGTCTAGTGTGTACTCGGTGTCTAGACCCAACACACGTGTCTAGTGTCTACTCGGTGTCTAGACCCAACACACGTGTCTAGTGTCTACTCGGTGTCTAGACCCAACACACATGTCTAGTGTCTACTCGGTGTCTAGACCCAACACACGTGTCTAGTGTCTACTCGGTGTCTAGACCCAACACACGTGTCTAGTGTCTACTCGGTGTCTAGACCCAACACACGTGTCTAGTGTCTACTCCCGACACTACTTCAAGTTCCTGACACTACTACAAGTAAAGGTGTCCATTATAACAACAACACAAGACGGTACACTCACTGTAGTGTCTAGAGAAGTAGTGCGATGACCAGACGTGTCTATGTCTAGTGTGTACTCGGTGTCTAGACCCAACACACGTGTCTAGTGTCTACTCGGTGTCTAGACCCAACACACGTGTCTAGTGTCTACTCGGTGTCTAGACCCAACACACGTGTCTAGTGTCTACTCGGTGTCTAGACCCAACACACGTGTCTAGTGTCTACTCGGTGTCTAGACCCAACACACGTGTCTAGTGTCTACTCGGTGTCTAGACCCAACACACGTGTCTGGTGTCTACTCGGTGTCTAGACCCAACACACGTGTCTAGTGTCTACTCGGTGTCTAGACCCAACACACGTGTCTAGTGTCTACTCGGTGTCTACACCCAACACACGTGTCTAGTGTCTACTCGGTGTCTAGACCCAACACACGTGTCTAGTGTCTACCCGGTGTCTAGATCCAACACACGTGTCTAGTGTCTACTCGGTGTCTAGACCCAACACATGCACGTGTCTAGTGTCTACTCGGTGTCTAGACTCAACACACGTGTCTAGTGTCTACTCGGTGTCTAGACCCAACACACGTGTCTAGTGTCTACTCGGTGTCTAGACCTAACACACGTGTCTAGTGTCTACTCGGTGTCTAGACCCAACACTACCATCAGCAAGTACCTACACAACAACTCGTTGCATCCGAGTTACGGCCCGAGGCATGGCCCTATATTTATTTTTCTCAACCCTACTCTACACAATGAGGCATTGCCGTACATTGTTTCCACCCTGAATTTGGCGCAACCGCTTACAATTATAATAATAATAATGCTCCTTAGTGGAAGGTAACCACCAGGCGAGGTTAATGCTCAAAGCATTTTCTACCACCTAACCCTCAAGAGTCTTATTATTATGTGGTCACAAACTCAAATTAAAGAGGAAAAATTCGTGCACTGGGTGTGATTCGAACCAACGGTAGATTTCCAGACTGGCGCGTTAACCACTTGACTACCAGTGCATAATTCACCAAAGACTAAACATAGGTGAACCCCGTGGATTTGTTTTTAAAAAAATGAACGCTTTGAAGAAAAAAATGTAGGTAAAACCATGTTTGCTCCACTTATCACTTCCTCCGACCAATTAATCAAAGGAAGTGTCCAACCAGAATCTCTCTGACTGTACACAGTGTACACACTTCGCAGCACTGGGGGACCTGGGGTTATTCCACTCAGTAGAGGAAATAGTTAGCTTAACTCGAACACGAGGAGAGCTCTGATTAAGAGCAACTAGGAGAAAAAAACCATCTCACTAATGAGTCAACACTCAGGTTTGACCAATGGGAAACTAGATCACCACTTAACGTTTATTTACTCGCAAGATATTCCGAGCAAACAGAGCTGTGTCAGCTAGGAGGAACAAGTGTGAAATACAAGTAAAGCAGTTTCATTTTCTTAGTTTTTTTCCCCCTCGATTTGTTTTCACAGTTTAATTAGAGAACTGGTGTTAGCCGAAAACCACTAATGAGTCAATAGAGACCATTCAGAAAACTGGAACAAAAGTTAACATTTACCCAAGAGATGTCTTGTGTAACTTGTGTTACTCTTCCACAAGTACAATAGAGCCCAATAGAGTAAACTCAAATCTAAATAACTGTGAATGATGGAAATTTCAAATAGCTCGGAATCTAACTGTTAAAGATTAGTACCTCTATTGTTTGAAGAAAGAATTAACTAAGGAATGGACTTGTAAGGGTATAAGTAACTGTATTATTAGTCTGAAAAATATAATTTTAGGTCTCTTTCTAGAAGTTAAATGTGCCACAAACCTAAAGTGGTGTCATATTGCTAAAAATAAATGTGAGGGGATGGATCTATTTTTATTTCTATACCAAACTAAATTTATACCCTACGGCCTACCCTCTCCTGTAAAATAATAAATTTACCTTTACAAAAATTCTAATTTAATAAAACTGGGCGCATAGAGGACTTGTTCTTAACAGACAGTCAGGTGTAGGAAATTTTCTACACCTGAATACACCTACTAGGATAAATTTGGTAGGAGTTTGCTTCTTGTATTTTTTCACTAAATTCAAAAAAAATTCATAAGAGGAAACTATATTTAAAGTGTCTAGCAGAGAGGACAAAAATTTGCATACACAAGTTGTCAGAAAAACATGCAAATATTAAAATTAAATAAAAATCGTGATGGAAAAAAAACCATAGCCAACATAGTGAGCATGTAAAAAAATGATATCACCTGCCCTACCTATGTGTGTATGGAGAAGAATAGAGTAATAGAGGTAGGATCATCATATCAGAGGTGCTTGAGTATTAATAAAATATAAGGGTAGCTAGCTTATGTGACAAGTGAATTCCTTTCTTCTATTTTAGAAGACACAGGTGTACAGTTGTAGACACACCTTTTTAAATTGCTTATTATATCTTGGAATAAGAATATTGACAATATTACTTCCATTATTTCAAATATTGACTTGTTACCTACAGGAAAATTAAATGCTTTCTGACATTATTTTTTTCTCTCTCATTAGTTTCACAAACTAAGAGGGGGAAAATTTTGAGACCAAAAAAATACACCTTCTACATATTTTAATACATACATATTTTTTAGAAAGATCAAATCAGATGTTTACTATTATAGTAAAAATATTAAATACCAACACTGTTATTGGTAGAATTGTAAAATAAAAATTGGTTTTTATATAATTTTAAAAACCAATTGGCTACCTTATTTAAAAATCATTTAACTTATTTGTGTAGGTAGATAAGGGAAGTGAGTCATGAATAATGAAAAGATCCAGTTATAACATCTTTGGGAAATTCCATTCAATAATAGTTGTTAAAGGTATTGGAGAAAAATCATTGACCTTTCTCCTTGCCTCTTCTAGGAAAGAATCAGTTCACACAGGTCAATTTAAATGATTCTTATAATTATTTAATTCACTCAATTCCTATCTTAGAATAAATTCTTTAACCAATTTACTTAGCAATTCTTTGAACTATTATGGAGTTAGGGGAAACAAGGAGTGGGTGAGATAAGAATCAATCATTTGTGAATACAAAGATCTTTTTTTTAATTTTACTATGTAGGACCTTTAAAGATTTTTGTTCATTCGTACAACTGGAGTGAGGAGTATTTAGATCCTCTTAATCACTTCAATAATGATTTTAATAAGATTTGTGTTAATTATCTGTTAACATGTTTGTGTCCCAAAACACAGAAAACAGGCATAGTTTAGTTAAGGTTAAAGTAAGATTCTATAGTGGTAACTAATTAATAAAAATGTAGTTAGTTTAGGAAAGAATATCCCATGAAATCAAATCAATCAACAACATTCCAGCATTTCACACACAAATTAAGTAATTCTCAAAGTAGCCTGGATTTCCTCAAATCATGCAGATTGCAGCAAATTTCCATAAAGTGTTAGGTATCAACCAACAGGAACAGGTAAGTAAATAGCACCAAGTTTAAATTACCCAAAAATGAATCCACAATTTTATTGAACTTGGATAATTCCAATAACACCAAAGGAATAGAGTAAAAAGTCTATTATAGAGAGGTTTCTAATATAGTTGAGTAAGGTGTAATAGACACCTAAACAGGTGAAGAAAGCACCTGAGATTTTTTCTATTAGAAGGAGTTTTCTAATATTATCCCATTTCCCATTCTATTATATATATTATGAAGGTTTGACTGTAGTACAATATCTCCATGTTAGCTTTACAAATGGGTGTTAGGACATAAACTACCTTGATGAACACTTCACAACATGACACCAACAAGAACTTTTCACAAAAGGGCTAGAAAAACTTTCAAGTCTTGGAACTTACCCCCAAGTATGGACTGCATGCCGACAGCACAACTTTGTGGGCTTTCAAATACTGCCCCTCGGCAGCCAAAGTACAATCCACAAGAGTGCCACTTTCCAGCAAAGCCTCAAACACGGAAATCAGAGTAGACTGGTGGTTATTCCAGCGCAAGCAGAATTGTTGATTCGGATTCATGACGGAAAAACACTCCTAACACACTCGGTAAAATGAAAATAAAATCACACAAATGTGTGGAAAACACTTGTCACTGAGAATATTATGGTAAAAGAAAATGATAACTAAAAACTAAAAGTTAATGCTTAAAATACTGGATAAAATATTTTAAAATAAAGAATTATGCACTGAGTTTTCCATGTTATAAGAGGATTGAACACTTGAGAAATTAATTTCACTCAACTCATTTTATTAAAGAAAAGTCTATCTGAATGGGCAACGATTGAGAAAATGGTAGTTTAATATTTTTAAAAAACAAAAAGCCGACAACGAATTTCGGGTACTAAACTTTGAAAATTATATCTGAATTTTTAAGAGTTGCAGACTGAAATAAATGGAGTAATTTTCTTAAAAACTATTGAGAACTTGAAGCCAAGTGAAAGAAGTTGAGTGAAAATAAAAAGAGAAAATCGCGTTTGAGAATTTGTCTCACACCACACCGCTCTCCTTCCTCTTTCCTTTCTATTTTCTACTGCGTTCATTTCGTCAGCCATTGCCCTCATCCTCATGTGGAAAACAGGCAGGAGGTCATTGAACAGTTCGCACGCTTTGCAACAGAGCGCAGCACCGTACGCGCTGAAATCTCAAGGAGGTTTTGAACAAGTGGACCGGAGTGGCTACGGGGATACTAAAGTGTGGTACTTTAAGCTGTTTAAATTGTGGCGGTGGCGTTGAATTTTGGTACTTATCCTATTCGTATGTAGAGAGAGATATGCTGAAATGCCGTCTTCCTGCCCAGCAGCAGGCTGCCCGAAGACAAAGAATACCAGTACAGAAGTTTTGATGGTTAGAGATGAAATTTGGAAAAAAAACCCAGGGATAAATTTTGACTATAACATGGCATTATTCAAATATTAGGATTAGTAAAATAGATCTATGAATGTAAAGCAGATGGGGGTTAATGTAGGAGTTAACGAGGTCCATATATGTGATTTCTGACCATTGATATTGATGCTCTAATGACATGTTGGACAATTGATTTAATGGCATCTTCTTTGATGTTGAAACGTCGGCAGAAATCTCTGAAGAAGGAGGTAATGGTACCTCTTGCCCCGATCATGATACCAATGACCTCAATATGAGTCTCAATTTGTAAAACGCCATGAAAACGGCTCTACAAACTTTATTTTCTTTAAACCCAAAAAATATAGGATTTTGTCTGTACTTGTTTCGAGTCTCAAAACGGGATGAGTTCTTTATTTTATAAGAACAATATCAAAATTTACGAGCATGACGCTAATTTTGTAAAACGCCATGAAAACGAAACGAGCGCCGAGCGTGCGATAGCAATTTTATCAATAAATCGCCGCGGTTTAATTAAATGAATGGCCTCAACGGCTCTCCATCCCAAGCGGCTTCATCCTTTCCCTTTAATCAGTAAGACAGCAAAATCCAACTTGTCAATTTAACTAACAAATTTCACCTCACACCCACGTAAAAACACAACTAAAATTACTCAAACAAGAACACACACCTATATACGAATCGGAATTCTCAAAGAAGTACTGTACAAAACGTGATACGCTCTATCACGTTGCTTATGTGCTGGAAAATGTCGTTCAACAAGAGATGAAACAGACAAAGAACAGTTGATACAGAATCTATATTCCTAGATTGGACGTACCTATGAAAATCTATCATTTTAAATTACGCAATAGAAACAGGTGACGAAACAGCAGAACGAATGGAACAAATAAACTATAGTAATTTTTGGTGTCAAACAGAAGATAACGTCAACTCTTGTAAGTGATAACAATAAATATAAATAAAATACAGCATTTTCCTTGCGATTCACCAAGGGACTTAAAATAAAACCAACCGAATAGCAGTAAAAATGGATGCGGTCATGCCTTTCGATAATTTTCACTGGTAGCTGGGCCTTATTCCAGAAAACACTCTCACTCTCACCAAATCTCCCTTTCAATCGCCAAATTTCGTTCAAAAAACCTAATCAGAGTGAAGTTGAAAAGGAGATTTGGGGAGTGATAAGTTAAAAAGGAGATTTGGGGAGTGATAAGTTGAAAAGGAGATTTGGGGAGTGAGAAAACTTTCCAGAACGAAGCTCTAGTAGCGTGAGAGATTTGAAGGAGCAACGAAATGATCATTAAAAGTTGTCATATTTGTGTTTATCACTTTCGTGATGTCACAACTACTCAAACTCGCTTTACGAAATCTACGCTAAAACCGGGACTTCAACCACCGACCTCCGGGTTACAAGTCCGCCGCCTTATCGATCAAGCCACTGAGGTCGGTGAAATCATCATTATGTACATGTAATTACGGTACTTGGTTTTGATGACTCAGCAGGGCTCTCATTGAGTGAATTGTTCAAGAAAGATTAAGTTAATTAATTTAAAAACAACAACTTAGTGTGATCTTTGTTAACTTTTTTCATAGACTATTGCGATCACTCTGATGAGGAACAGTACACGATTGAGGTAATTTTTTTGTACCGGTGCCGCACTTAGGGCGGAATTAATAGACAACATCAATAACTTAAGTCGTTGGTAAGGGCGGAATTAATAGACAACATCAATAACTTAAGTCGTTGGTAAGTGTCAATTTTCCCTATCTTACACAGTACGCAATCTGTGACTTAGCGCCACAGAGGTATTACAAAAACGTCTATTAATTCCGCCCTAAGTGTCGGTTTTCACTATCTTACACAGTACGCAATCCGTGACTTAGCGCCACAGAGGTATTACAAAAACGTCTATTAATTCCGCCCTTAATGACCTTTTATCGACCATATTAATGTCTCCAAATTTCGTCTGTCTCCTTGACCTTTTCAGGTCCACGGGGTCAAATCCTCATGGCCACTTACGAGGGCTACGAAATTCATCAACCGGTTTTCACCCAAGTCCATTTGATGCCTCCTTCTATTGTCCCCACTTGGCGATGGTCCTATCGGAAACCTAACGAGCGTCAAACCTGGACCCAGCTGATTGGCGAACCGGTGGGCAGCCGACTAGTTGGTAGATTGGATGGTATAGTGGAGAAGTTGGACAATATTCCCAAAGCGAGTAGAACGGATAAATGCTTGAATGAGCCAAGAGACAGTAGAACCCTTCCAAGAGCCGAAAAGTTGACGGTTACAACTTGTGATGTCAACTGTCAAACGGAACCTGAAAGGTTAGTCACTAAATAATAGTAAGTAGATAGGTACGTACCTACATCTAGTTTATAATGGCATACAATATTACAACAACTTAACAACAGAAATAAAAACACTAACCCTACCCCAATTCAAATCAAAAGTAACCGAAAATATCATAAAAATAACACCATACAAATTTAAAGACCTAGAGAACATTACATACTAATTATACCACACAATTCATACCAAACACATCCATGTACACACACCCACACCTCCACATACAACACTTACTTAACTCACACTCACGCGCCACATATCACCAAAATAAATTCTGTCCATTTTTTAGTCATAAGTTAGTCCATAAGTTAGATAGGGTGACAATGTTTTATACATTTTTCAATGTCTTAGATACTAATAAATATACTATACTAATGTATGAGTAGAGACCAAAAAAAAAAAATCGTTTTGTCTATGAATATTAAATTTAATATAGGTCCATCTTTACCTATATCAGTTGGAAATTGACAAACTTTGAATTTCAATTTTTTTAGATGTCAGGAGCAAACTGTTTCTGGAGCTGCTGTACTGAACAGAGAGCAAGTCGAAGCATCTCCTAAAGAAAAAGACACCTCACGTGCAATAACTAAAGGAAAATCAGGTGAGAAGAAAAAGAAGAATTGCAAAAGAAAATCTAAAATAAAAGATTGCTCTGTAGAAGAAAGGAAAGTTAGAACCACAACAGATAAAAGTAGATTGAGAGGCAAGAATAAGGACATGACAGAAACCACTCGCAGACACGTGTGGAAACAATTATTAAGAATTGAAATGAAACCCAATGGCGATGTTCAGAAGAGTGTTAAAACTAAACCAAACGTCGCTTTGAAAAAGGTTGCAAAAAATGACAAATTGAACTGTCATATCAGCGAAATAAAAAATGCAAAATTAAACCTCTCAGTTAAAAATAAAAATAAATGTGATCGTAAGCGTCCTGGAACCGTAGAAAAACAAGACCTTGACAAACGTGTAAAATTTGGAAACGAAACAAATAAACCAAATCAAGATTTGGACGAATTCATCAAAAACGTAAAAGTTCCATGTAGACTAGTACCGACTTCGAACAAACAGAAGACGCATCAATCCCATTGCGACTTTGAAAAATCGAACTTCTGCAAAACAAAAAATTTCAAACAAAGAGTTGCTAAAAGTCTATTAAATGAAATTTGCTGTTCCAAATACAAACTTAGTCCAACAGGGATAAACCAAGATTGGACAAAGAAACAGAAGTTGCAAAACCAAAGTTATCAAACTCTGAAAAAATGTCCGTGCAAGTCTAAGAAGAGCCCAGCCTCAGGTCCCTGCAAATCAAGAGTTTCTTCGGGACATGCGGGTCGGGTCTCTAAAGAGAGAAAACAAACTAGTCCACGGAAGACTTCATTACAAAGAAGTGTATGTGAAAAGTGTGGAAAGTTTAAGCAGAAAGTGTGCAATGAAAGGTGTAACGATGACATTTGTCCCAAGCAGGACAACAATATTCAGCCTCAGACCCCGAGAAGGTCTTCAATGAGATTGTGTATAAAGTGTGGAAATAATGCACAAGTCTGCAGCGAGAAAATCCATGCTAAAAGTCCAACCAAAATAGTGTTTCAAGAAACACTTTCAAAACAAATTTACGCAACTTGTACCATACCTGAGGAATTTAGAGATGTTGCCCTAAACCGAAATAAATCGGTACAAAGAATGGACGACTCAGAGCAAACACAGGATTCGAGATTAAAAAGTGTTGGTGAGAGGAAGAGTTGCAAAGAATTAGAAATGCAACAAAGTGAGACTTTCTTCGAAGAATCCGAAATGGAAAAACAAAAATACGAAAGAGCTGTTTCAGAAAAAAATATTGATATAATTAGAAGCTTTGAGACATGTAATTACGGTAGTCATGTAATTGAGTCAAGCGATGGTGAAAAATGTAAAAGAAATACAGTTAATTTAAATAAGAAAAGTACTGACAATATCAACATTCTTTACAAAACTCAACACGAAAATGAGAAAAATGATGCACCACCAGGAGAAAATACATATAAGGTATTAGACAAAAGAAAGAGCATAAAAGAAAAGATCAATCAAAATCCAAAAGCAAATGCTAACAGTGTAATAAAAGAACTCTTAGACAGAAGACGGGATATATACAACGAAAAACGATATAACATTGCACGTCATTCAAATCAAAGAGGTCTATCTAAAATTGATGTCCAAGCATTAGTTTCTGAATACCAAAAGAAAACCAAAAATGAGGAAATATGCAAGGAAAATGATAAAATAATTTCAAAAAACAATAATACTAAAGTAATAACCAATGGTAAATGCATGAGAAGAAAGAGGGTTCAAATGAATTTCGACAAAAATTTCTATGGTGTTTTGAATAAGAAATTTGATATAACCCCATCAAAAAGTAGAAATATTTTTAAAAAGGAGCTTAAAGAAGGAATCAAGAAAACATACAGCGACCAAGTGTGGAACGCTTATAGTGCCCTGATGGAAGGCGACAGAAAAATCTTCACTAAAAGTATCCTAGGAACAGATAGCAGACGAAATGTATCTTTAGAAAGCAAATATATTAAATTATCTCAAAAAGAACTGAGATCATTACATGAAGTTTCAATGGCTAGAGAACACTGGAAAAACAAGAAAGACAAAAGCAAAACAAAAGCCCAAGGAGGAAATGGACATCAAGAAATCAATGCAACAGAAAATATAGAAAGAGGAAATGGTCAAGAAAGCACACAAATAGAAAATAGCGTGACACTGCAGGATAGAAATGAGCAGGAGAGTACAAAAGAGGAAATGATCAGCAGCAAACAAAATAAAGCCATCAGTACAACACACATTGAAAGACTTCAGGAAATAATTATGAAGAAAAGAATGGAAAGACTCAACACCCTCGAACAACTGGGACTAACAATTGATAACATAAGTACAATGATGACTACTCTTTCCCCAAAACTTTCATCAAACAGTACCAACGCAATCAAAGAAAGACAAGCATCAGATGAGCTTATATCTTCTTCCAATTGCGATAGATCTGATGACATGATACACGACGAATCTTCCAATTGTGATATATCTGATGACATGATACACAACAAGTCTTCCAACTGTCATAAATCTGATGACATGATACATAACAAATCTTCCAATTGTCATAAATCTGATGACACGATACACAACAAATCATCCAATTGTAATAAATCTGATGACATGATATACAACGAATCTTCCGATTGTCATAAATCTGATGACATGATACACAACGAATCTTCCAACTGGCAAAAATCTGATGACATGATACACAGCGAATCTTCCAACTGGCAAAAATCTGATGACATAATCAACGAAGAGGATCCCGAGAAAGATCTTTTCGAAATGTTCATCAATAGTACTCCATTTATTGAATTCAAAAGAGTTGCCCAAACTATCTGTCCAAGACATTCAAGTGACTCAGTTGTACATTTTACGAACATAAATGAAAATGGGAAGGGAAGTGCAGAGACAGTGGTGGAAACTCTCAATGATGAAATAACTGATGAGGAAACTGAACTTCTTGTTAGGGACGACGGAAACTAGAATTCAGCTATGAAAAAATGTTTCAACGTATTGGAGAAAAACAAGGAAATAAAAAAACAAATTATACCATTGAAAAAAAATAAATTAAATCTTCCCTACAGAAATTCACCATCGTTTGAACTCAAGGTTTCAAACCCATAGCTGTTCAAGATAGCCAGACAGGATCTTGCTGATTCATTCCCTGTTATCGAACCTCTACTGACCACTTCAGTGTGGCTGTATGGAATGCCCTTGCCTACAAATGCCAAAAAAAAACCACTTCAGATACTTGACCAATGACCATACCTGTGGAAAAATGAGAGGACCTAAAGAAACACAAGTTACGAACAAATGGTTTGTGAAGGGATGTATAATTTTCATTCAGATTATTCAAGTTTTGTACAGAGTTCACTAAATTTGATGGGCTTGGATAAAAAAGAAAGAAAAATAAGTAATATTTACACATGATTTCTAAAAAGTACTTTACTAATATAGCGACGAAATAATTAGTTTCTAACATGACTTGAATGTAATTTCTACACAATCTTCCCTTGAGTCTCATATTTATGAAGAAAATATTGCCTTTTTATTTACACCTAAGTAGAGTTTTATTCAAAGAAATCATTAAAACTCATGCTTCAATGTACCTAAAACCCAAATTTTCGTCAATAACATGGTTGTATAGATCAGGGGGGATGTTGAGAAATTTAAAAACATGTACAATTCCAAATTAAAATACATTTAAAATTTAAAGGAATCAATCAATGCCTTTATTGAACATTTGAACAAAGTTTATCATTCTGTCTCAATCAATGGTTATGATACACAATTTATGATTAAGATACATCACTTATTGGAAACATTAGTCCTGCATCTCGCAATGGTGAATAAACCCATCTTTACTCACTAAAGCAAAAATATAAACCTTTTTCATTGTGGCTTGTTGAAATAATCCTATTCGAAGAGAAGTACCTATACTCAATTGGAAAATTACACAATTTTTTTTTACGGAAAGTTCTGAACTATCTTAACGAGAGATTTCAAACTTCAATAAAAATAGTAAGTAAAAATTACAACATAAAAAAATAAACCTTGTCATACCTGAATAAAAAAATTAGTCAAATTAATGTTACCATTAAGAAGCAGGTAATTATTATTAAAAGCTATTTCTAGGAAAATATCTTTTTTTAAATATTCTTTTCTAGGAAAATATCTTATTTAAACAGTATAACATTGACTTATATCACAAACCTATTTATTGTGTTTCTGAGTCGACATTATTTTTTCAAAATAGAAATCATGATTAATTGGCATTCCCCCCCCCCCCCCTTCATTTATTAAAAGATATTACTTTTCTTATAAAATATTCCCTTTTAATAAATGAACCCATTTACAAAACATTCTTATCTACTTTCCTCTGATGAGCTTTTAATAAAATTTGAGAGTTTTAATGTTAAATACAACATTTTTAAGTAAAAACCAAGAGGAAATATTATGAGCCGGAGATAAAGGTTACACATTACACAACACTTAAATTATTTGTACACGTAACACTATCCTTACTTAAAAATAAAATTTTATTTATTTGTTGCAACGAAAATATATCAAGATGATAAAATAATCATGCAGGATAGATTTGTCAATTACAATTACCATTTAAAGTGAATATTTGTCGTTAAAAAAATTAAGAAAAAATCAATGAAATTATCTATGTACATTTCAAAAATAAAAGGGAAGAAAACACCCTCCTAGAACACTGTTGTCATACACAAATTGAGTGACTGATTCAAATTTTTATCCAGCCTCCGTGGCGTAACGGTTGTGACTACTGCCCGCAGTCCAGAGATCCTGAGTTCGATTCCCGGTTGGATCAGACTTTTCACACAGAAAATTCTGTTCCCTCCGAACAAGTGAGGCTGGCAATTCAAGCCCTACCCAAACTGGGTGAGGTTAATGTGGGTAGCTGGTACGATTCCCAGCGAATGGAGGGTAAACCTCCGTCCTGTCTACCTCAAGTCAGGACGTTAAAACCAAATAGAATCAATGGACATGAAAGGAGCCTGGACATTGGATCTGGGCGTCTCTATAATCCTCTCACCACCGTGATTTAGGTATCAATACCTAACTCACAGACACGGAATTATTATTCAAATTTCAAGAGCGAAATTAATAGACAAAATCGTACATAGAGTTTCAGTGAGCACTCTATTTTACCCAACAGGGCCGGGGCATTCTCACGCCAACGACTGTCATTGGCAGTACAGCGTGGAAATGCCTCGAGCCTGGTAGGCACCATGTGTCGGGAGAAGAACAATGACATTTTTGTTGTATGAAGATACAGTTAAATAAAACAAACTTTTTACCCAACTAACACAGTGTGTGCCATATCACACGACAGTTTTTGTTCAACACTGTCACACAGTAGAGTGCGAAATTTACTTTAATAAAATCACCCTGTAGCTGTCACAGACTAGTGTGCGACGTAGTCTCACAGAATGTCATACCCTTACATGCGACCAGGTTTCTGGGGAAACATTAAAAATACACTGTTGTTTACGTTTAGACATTATTGCATGATTAAGTGTGACTGGAGATTTTCAACAAAATGTGCCTGACCCTTGAGGAAAATTTTGGTGAAATCTTTAACACACAATGTGTTTAATGTGAAAAATTAGTATCAAAGTGAAGTTCCATAAAATGTTCATTTATTTCGCTCTTTTTTTTTTTAAGTCCCAACGGAAAAATATCTGAAATCAAAATAACTCTGTATTTTACTGCAAATAAGTAAAGCAATAATTTTCACTGTAGAGCAAATTAATAAACATTGAACTTTCTCACTTAAAATATGAGTAAAAAAAAGTGTGATATCCCCACAAAAAACATTTCGTGTTACTCCAATATAATTTATTACAATACCTGCACTTGCCTTCAAAAAAGCAATAGACTCTACTTCGTTATTTATTAAGAGAGATATATAATATAGATGTCAGTGGCATGGATCATGTACCACATGTCAGTGGCATGGATCATATTATATACAACCTGCAATAGATGTTGATAGTTATGTATTGATACAATATAGATTGCCTTTCCTCAAGGGTCGCTCAATAACTTGGAACCGGTTTTCAAGTAATTTGCAGTGAGGATTTGCTGGACATAGATGTCAGGACGACAGCTGGTGTGCTACACTGCTTCTTATTTCTTCAACGGCCGAAACCACCGCGACCTCCCCCCATCAAAGGATTCTTGTTCCCTGAAAAAAAAATCAATAGGATAAAGTCAGAACTAACTTTTTTTTAAAAGCTTTATTAGGAGGACAAACAGGCAACAGTATAAAATTAAGAAAAGAAAGGAAAAAAAAACAAACAAATGACAAAATAAATAAGTAAAAAAAAAAAAAAAAAATAACAATAATGTCCTACCTAAAGGGCGGGGTTATTGCCTGTGGCAATCTCTTCCACCCAACCCTTTTAAAAGCCTAACTAAAATAATTATAAGAGATAGAAGAAAGGAAAAAAAAAAAAAAACAAAGGGCTAAGGGGGTAATAATGATTTTTTGGGCTAAGGGGGTAATAATGATACAAACATAATAATACCGCACCGACCTCAGTAGCTTGATCGATAAAGCGGCGGACTTGTAATAGGAGGTCAGCAAGCTGAAGACGTATTATTATGTGGTAAAAATCGCAAATGGGAAGATAACTTGTCACGTCCCGGCTGGGTTTCGAACCCGCAACCTCTGGCTTACCAGTCAGACGCTTTGACCACTGAACTACCGAGACAAACTTTAGGGAGCTGCAACTGAGGAAGCAGCAAATTAGAAGACGATAAAGTATCAGAACCTCATCAACCAAGGTTACATTTTCAAAACCATTGAAACTCTCGGCCCCAGGAGTGCAGAAACCAAACACTTCATTCAAACCGTAGGCCAAAAACTTACAACTTTGTCCGGAGAAAATAGGTCCTTGAGTTTTCTTCGTCAAATACTGTCAATTGCTATCCAACGAGGCAATTATGACTGTGTCAGAGGCACACTGCCCCATCAACTTACTCTAGATGAGGGGTGTTTTACAAAATAAACATTGTGAAAACTGGTCTTGAACTTGTGGTGATTCTATACACGTGGCAACTTTAGGGGATGTTCTGGGCTTAATAGCTGTTCTGGGCTTAATATCTTTACTTATAAAGCTTTGCCCTTATAAGATTTACTATTATTATTATTATTATGAGAGTGAGAGTGCTTTCTCAACAGAGGGTCCGGGCCTACCTTGGAACAGGGACTGAAGGGCGCGCTGTACAGTGGGGTCCTGCAGGATGGGCTCCTTCTTAGCGGCGCCCGCGGGCACCTGGGGTGGTGGGCCGTGGGCTCCGTGGAATCCGCCGCCCTGGGGCGGACCGCCCATCTCGGAGAAGTTGTTGGTCTTGGGCTTGTTGAGGAGGCCCATGATGCGGTTCTGGAGGGCGTTCTGTGTGTTGGGCGCCACGGAGGTGTCTGGGGGAGGGGAGGAGAGGGTGAATTCAATAGAATAGACAATAGATTATATAATAATAGGTTATTGCCTATGGAAGAGATTGCCATAACCCCACCCTTTAGTTAGGACATATGTTTTTATATATTTTTCTATTCTTTTTCATTTTATTATATATATATTGTTTACATTTTTTCCGTTGTTTAAATAATTATTTACATTATGTCCATTTATATCTAATAAAGTGTAGAATAATAATATAATGGACAAAAATAAAGTATAGAATAGACTAGAATATAAATATTGTAGAATAGGCTAGAATATACAGGGTGAGCATAAAGTCTCACCCCACCCCCCGTATCTCGAGAATGGCTGAAAATACAAGAAAACGCAAAAACTCGTATTCTTTAATTTTCAGGGGGATTAATTTTCAGCCAAATTTTTTTTTACAAACACGGCCCCAGTCAGGCTGGGCATGGACCAACTTTAAAATCTTAAATAGAATGGTATGTCTTGTGGCATATTGTTTTAAAGGTCTTGTAGAAAGAAGTTCAATACAACAATTTTTAGTGAGCTACGACTTACCGTTCTTGAGATACAGGGTCGAACGTCCTGCGTAATATCCATATATTTTGACCAATAACTCGTTAACCGTAAATTTTAGAAAAATGAAATTTCTTGATAATAACTCCTTATGACAAGCCCTGTCGAAAAAGATATAACTCGACATACTCTGTTGATATTAGTTTCTGGTCGGTTTCGTCAGCCAGCCGGACGAAGAGTCCGAAAATTTTTAACGAAAAAACAAATCAAGTTTTAACTTGTTCGAACGTGCTTGCCATAAGGAGTTATTATAAACAAATTTCATTTTTCTGGAATTCACGGTCAACGAGTTATAGGTCAAAATATATGGATATTACGCAAGACGTCCGACCCTGTATCTCAAGAACGGTAAGTCGTATCTCACTGAAATTTGTTGTAATGAAATTCTCTCTATGAGACCTTTAAAACAATATGCCACAAGACATACTTTTCTATTTAAGATTTTAAAGTTGGTCCATGCCCAGCCTGACTGGGGCCCTGTAGGCAATTTTTTTTTGGCTGAAAATTAATTCCCCTAAAAATTAAGGAATACGGGTTTTTGTGTTTTCTTGTATTTTCAGCCATTCTCGAGATACGGGGGGTGGGGTGAGACTTTATGCTCACCCTGTATATAGTGTAGAATGAACGGGAATATAGAATATAGTAGGAATATAAAAGAACAGGAATATTTTTTATTTTATTCTTTATGATTTTATTTGTGGTGAAGCACAAGGCCTCTTCACAATTTTTTGTGGGTAGCGCAGCATTACTAAGAGCCTCCTTCACTTTTCGAATTATTCTATTACATTAATTTCTTTTACCTCTGGTAATGCCGCCACTGGTCGTACAAGTAACTACTCATTTTTCCTCAAGAGGTATGAGTGGACCCCAAACATCCAAGTACAGAGCAGAAAAAATCCTGCCCCGCTGGGAATCGAACCCAGGTCACCATGCGTGCAATGTATAGAATATAATAATTGAATAGGATAGAATTTAGAATAGAATAATAATATCGCCTTATTTATACTGCCCGATAAGGATTATTAACGTCCCATTATTCCAGCAGTAAGTCCAAGACATATTATTATGTGGTAAAAATCCCAAATGGGAGGATAACTTGTCATGTCCCGGCTGGGTTTCGAACCCACGACCTCTGGAACCTGTGGATTCACAGAGTGCCGCCTTTACCACTGAGCTACCGGGACAGACAGACAGACAGAATATAACTAATCTTCTTCTTTAAAAAAAAAAAAAACAAAAAAAAAAAAAACAAGGTCCTAATCACTCACCAGGCTTGTCACTCGAGATCTTCTTGCTCATAATCTCCGTCAGATCAGTATCGTTCACCTCGAGCAGGCACTGCTTCTCCCGTCTCTCTTGCAGGTAGCTGATCACGCGTTCGTACTCCAGGGCCGACAGAGACTTGTTGTCCGCTATCCGGCTCAGGAGATCTTGCATCAGGTCCGGATGCTTGGCTGCGGGGTAGATAATAAAAATACTCTTTAGTGGAAGGTAACCACCAGGCGAGGTTAATGCTCAGAGCATTTTCTACCACCTAACCCTCAGAGTCTTATTACTATGTGGTGATCACAAGTTCGTACTCCAGGGCCGACAGAGACTTGTTGTCCGCTATCCGGGTCAGGAGATCTTGCATCAGGTCTGGGTGCTTGGCTGCGGGGTAGATACATGAAAATAATTCTCTCTCATTATCTGTATCTGTAACTGTAACTCCTCTCTCATTATCTTCACTGGCCCTCCTATCACCACATGTTACATCTTGCTATCTCTCTTTAATTTTTCTTCTTTTGCTTCTCCTTTTCCCGGGGCCACTTGATGCCTGAGACTGGTTGCCTCTGGCGCATTAGTTTAAGTTTAGTTTAATTTTTTTTTTTTTTAAGTGGGGTTTTAACGTCGCTTTCAACTGCCATCGTCATATCACGACGGGGGTTTTACCCTCCATTCGCAGGAAACTCACAAACCTGCTACTCACATTGACCTCACCCAGCCTGAGTGGGGAGTTTAATTTTTAGTATCTAATTAGTCATTTAAGATATATGTGAAACACATATTTTGTGTATACATATTTATTCACAGTAAACATTTGATTAATTGATTTGATAATTCTCTTCTTTATTATTTCGATTTATCTCTCCTATTACTATGGTTACATTTTGTTTCTAGGGGCTATTTTCACAGCAAACATAGATAAAATTATTATTATTATACAACACTTTATTAGATATAAATGGACATTGGTTTGTGTTTGTGTCTGTAGAACAAAGAAAAAAAATCTTATCTTATATTTTGTTAATATTGTAAATTGGTTATGTACCGTAAAATATACAATACCTAACGGTATTATTATTATTATGTACAGACAAATAATTATTTTAACAATGAAAAAAATAGAAACAATATATACAATAAAAATGAAAAAGAAACTATTAGAGATATTAAATGAAGGATATGTATGAATATTAAAATATAATAAAGTTATTGGAAAAAAAAAAAAAATGAAAATAATATATAAAACATTATGTCCTAACTAAAGGGCGGGGTTATTGCCTGTGGCAATCTCTTCCACCCAACTTCTTTAGTGACATGTAACCAAGCGAGGTTAATGCTTAAAGAATTGTCTACCACCTAACCCTCAGAGTCTTATTACTATGTGGTCAGTGGTCATATTACTCAAATATATGAGGAAAAATTCATGCACTGGGTGGTTCCCCATGCTACCTGGATTACCGGACTAGCGCTTTAACCACTTGACTAACCACTTATCATTTTTTTTTTAACATCTACGTTTCGTCTTACGGCTTAGCATAAATGGACAATGATTGATGTCAGGGTAAGGTCTCTTAGTCAGTGGTCAGTATGAATTTTTGGGATCTGATGAACATCAAGGGTTGGGTGGAACAGATTGCCATAGGCAGAGGTTATTTTCCCTTATAGAAAGGTAAATTTGACCTGTAAATTGTTCTGTTATATCCAGGTTTCTCTTATATCCAGGTTTCTCTTGTATCCAGCTTTCTCTTACATCCAGGTTCGACTGAATGTACCTTGTTTATACTTCACTTTACTCCAGCAGTCAAACAGGTCTCATGTATTTTATAGGTAGGAAAATAACCTCTTTAGAAGAGAAACCTGGGTATAAGAGAAAATGTGTATTATAATGTAACTGGATGTATGTCAAATTTCATTGTAATTGACATACATCTGTTTTGTATTGCAATTAAAAATAAATAAAAAAATTAAATTAAAAAAATTCCGGTCCCTTGAATCCTCTGAGGTCCAGTTTTGACTGATTTACTTACTGTCTAGGGGCAGGCCCGTTTTCAACGACACCTCAATGCCCCCCGGCCCTGTTTTTGCCGCATTCTTGGCCCCTTTCTTGTACGCCTGAAAGTTTTTGTCCACTAGCTCTAACGCGTCTTCCACGGGAATGTTGCGGTGCTCTGGGGGGGACAATGAGACACGATGGGTTAGTATATATTTTTATAACCATCTGCGATGGAACATATATCTTTCAAGGTTCCATTGTTGGGTCTGAGACAGAGAAAACAGTCCCCCTTTTTCTCCTCTGGAGGTCCTAGTCTAAGCCCGGTATACAGTGACTCAACACTGCCCACAGCCATGGATACTTATAACATATATTCCTCAAATCTGGACTTTGCAGACCTACCTAGTGTTTTTAAAGAGAACACAAAAATTTTAATTTGTGAAATCAAATCATAGTTAATAATTTATAATAGATAAGATAGATTTAGACATTTTACTTAGTAATTGCTCTCGTTTGCAGGGCGTTAAGTAAAATTAAAAAAAAAAAAAAAAAAAAAAAAAAAAAAATTACAGAAACATATCAAAAAAAAAAAAAAAAAAATACAGGTTGTCTACAGCAGCGGTCGGCAACCTGGGGTCCGCGGACCCCCGGGGGTCCGCGAGAGCTATATTGGGGGTCCGCGAAGCCATTTCAGAATTTAAAAAAAGAAGAAGAAAAATAGCTCATGAACTCGAATCATAAATTGCATCCGCATGCAAGTCCAAACCTGAGTTTTCTCTTGTTTCTCCCGAGTCTCGGGAATCCCAATAATCCCAATTCATAGTGAATGTTTATTAAGTTTAGTTCTCCTTGATTTGTGCGTTAGGTAGGTAAGTGATAAATTTTCTTTTCGTTTTCTTGTTTCCATAAAGAACCAAATCCATTAAGAATCTTAATGACCATTTACATATCTACCTACCTACTTTTCTTTCATACCATCCCCCCCCCCCACGCTTTTGTTATGTGGGGGTCCCTTAAAAAAATCGAGATAAGCTAGGGGTCCGCGTAGTTCAAAAGGTTGCCGACCGCTGGTCTACAGGACTTAATGTATTGTATTTTATTGTACAATTATAAATACTTTAATTGTACTGCCAGCATAGAACTAAAGAGTCTCCTTTTACTAGCATTTTAAACAAACAAATTAATAGGTATATAAATACAATAATTAAATACATTGATCCATGTGGTTCAGGACGACCCAACTTTGAAATAAAGTTGGCTGGAGACCATCACTCACCCCTCCAGCTGTAGCCAAGCTGGCTACAACAACAACAACATTGATCCATGTATTGTATTGTGTCTTACCTTGTGGCACGCCCCCATGCAGTATATGCAGGGTCATACTGCGGCGTTGTTCGTGTTGATGCATCACTACAATAGCATACAGGGTGCCGCGGGAAGATATGTTGCCCAGAACTTTGTCCAGAGGAACATCGTCCTTCGGAAACAGGAGGTCCACCGCGAGCTGTATCTTTTTTAGTTTGATCTCGATGAACTCTGCGTATTCTCTGGAAATCATGAAGGAATGAAATTTATTGAAGATAAAATAAAGGGAGAAGAATATACAGGGTGTCCCAAGTCCCAATATAAACGAAACCTGGCCTGAGACAAAGAAACTTATTCTTTGACTTACAAAACAATATTTCACCAAAATCCCCATCACATCTTCCATGAACACATTCAATAACTTGGATATAAAACCTGATTTTTTCTTAAACTACAACGAATTCACAGATTTTCTGAACTCTCAATAGCAGAACCTAATTCAAAAATGAAATATCCATTAATACATTTTAAATAGGTACATAGAATTTATCAATCTATACATATAATATTAAATTTATCTTTATGTACTTAGACTTAGTTATAAGAATTAGTTTTATGAAAATTATTATCCTATTGTATCAATTAATCAGACCTATATGTATATTTATGCTAGTATTGTTACATTTAATTCCTTTATTATATGTAATGTTGCATATCTAATAAAAAAAAAAGAAAAAAAATATTTCGAAAACTACTGAGAGATTTTTTTGTTGTTAAGGAATCATTTTCATAGCGCTAAAGGGGACAATTATTGGTGACATTTAGAATTTTCTTGAATGACCTCTTCAAGGTTATTTCAAGGTCAACTATGGAATTTTAAATGGCATGCGATATTTTTTATGACAGTTTTGAAATCTACACAAAATTTTAAGTTCAAAAAAATTCTCACTTGTAATTATTTTTGTCACACCCACTTTCACAACATTTAGAGGGAGTGTGAGAATTTTTCCATCTTAGAAGAGGAGTGCGGCGTATCAAATCAGTCAAATTTTAGGTACTGAACAAAATGAACATAACAGAAATATTGCTTTTTCATTTTACTTTTTTTTTAAATCCAGGCGACCCAAAAAGTTGGCCTGGTTAAAAACTAAATGACAAAAACGGTACATATAATAATTAACAAACCGACCTCAGTAGCTTGCTCGATAAGGCGGTGGTCTTGTAACCTGGAGGTCGGTGGTTCAAGTCCCGGTTCCAGCGTAGTTTTAGTAAAGCGAGTTTGAGTAGTTGTGACATCACGAAAGTGATTAACACAAATATGATAACTTATAACTTATGGTGGTGGTTGTAACCAGCTGGCCACAGCTGCAGGGGTGAGTGATGGTCTCCAACCAACTTTATTTCAAAGTTGGCTCGTCCTGAACCACATATTTCTATGTGTGATCAACCATCATGAGGACTTGTACTTTTCTCTATAAGCCATTAAACCCTTAGGAAACTGCAAGCTAGCCTGGCTTGTAAAGGTTGGCTAGTCTGTTCTCTGTTTATAGTCCTCTAGCGAGACACTGGTCTTCTCCCTGTTTAACGTCCCCCAGCCAGACTAGTTAAACTTATAACTTATAATAATTAACAAAAAAGTAATAAATAAAAAAAACTCACGTTAGGTTTCGGTCACACACAATAATCTCGACGTCGTTGGTCCTGTCCTCATTGCTCACGTGGTGGGGGGCCCCGGGAGGGTGGTGGGGCCCTGGGGGCCCGTGGGCCATGTGTGGGGGTGGGCCACCTATCCTGGGGCCGGGGGGCCCGTGCTCCTCCCATCTGTCATTGGGGGGCCCTCCGAATCTGTCTCTGTGAGAACACACACAAGAGTATGTTTTTAAAAAAATCTCAGTTCACTATTCAGAATTGAACATATTATTACATGTTTTTTATATTATTATATCTTTTTTTTTACAAAAAAAAAAGATACGTGTTTCACAGCCTTTTTTTATTTTGTAGCTATGAAACAGAAGCTACTGTAGACGCATGTTGTCTGTGTTGTAGCCTGTCCATTCCGTACTATGCCTCCCCTCTGATGGGCGAGAAGTGACACAATACTTCCCATTTAGTAGCTGGGTCAACACGAGCGCACCGGAAGGTATCCCTTATAAACAACTATAACCAAGTTTTGAATACAAATTTTTGTCGGCGCGGGGGTTCGAACCCGAGACCGTCCGCATGGTAAGCGAGTGCTTAACCACTGAGCTAGTCGTGAGCTCTTGGATGAACTTCTACTTTTTCCGAATTCAAATTACTTATATGATTTAAATGAAATATTCTTCCTTTGTAATAGAAACAATACCATTCGTAAGTAAAAGCACAGAGAGAGAGAAAGAGAGAGTGAAAAAAATAAGCAATAACTCCTTTAAAATAAAAAAGGATCATTGCAAAATCAGTGGGGGTTCTATCTCATTTGATCCTGATGGCCTAAGGCATTGACTTCGCCCTGGATTACAATACATTGTACATTTTGAATTTAAATATTTTTTTTCTATATCTTTTTTTGTAAATATTGTTAATTTTTTTTATCTTTGTTAATAATTTAGTGTTGTTTGTATTGTAAAAAAAATAAAGTGTAGAAAAAAAAAAAAAAAAAAAAATGGCCGGTTCTTTCAATTCTACAAAACCTCGTATTGGAAACGTCAGTTCCAGTAGGATTTGTCAAATTAGCGCTAGTGTGCCGGTATTTTGCGACTACGAGATTCAGCAAAACCTTCACGAAAGGTCAGTTTTGTCATTTATTAATAGAACCGACCATAAAGGAAGTGTAGAGCGCGGGCTTTGACAATTATTGTATATATTGTTTCCATTTTTTTCTTTGTTAAAATAATTATTTCTACTGTACATAATGTCCATTTATATCTAATAAAGTGTTATCTATACTTATAAAATTTGGTAGGTAGCTTTGTCTTATATTCTAGATGTGCAATAAGACGGGATTTTTCGAAATTCCCATTACAACACCTGCCATTGGCGAAAAAGGATTTTTTGCTTTCACGGCCATGCCTCGGCCCGCAAAGCGGGCGACAGCCCGCTAGTATAATAATAGTACTCACTCTGGCTGGTTCCACCTATCACCGCCAGGGGGCGGCCCGCCTCCCCGGCCGCCCCTGTCGAATCTGCTGCCCCTCCCGCGGCCCATGGGCCCCCCGAGTGGACTACTGTTCGGGCCTGGGCTGTCGAAACCTTGCGAGTCCTCGTCGAAACTGTTGCCGCTTCCCGGCCCTGAAACAAATTAGGGAACTTATAAGTAAATGAGGAAACTTGTGAATAAATGAGGAAGCTTGTAAATAAATTGGGAAACTTGTAGCACCTGTCACTTGAACAAACAGATCTGGTTTTGATTGGTCTTTTTTTTTTTTAACAAAAAAGCAGATTTGTTTATTTAACAAAGTGGCCTTCCTTTTTTGTTAAGGTTGCCGGTTAAGATAGCGGACATACAAATTCAAACCCTCGTGATGCTATCTATTCCCGGCCCCTCTCAGGCTTGGTGAGGTTAATTTGAGTAGCTGGTTTATGAGTTTCCAGCGAATCGAGGGCAAAACACCCGCCGTGATTTGACCATGCATGTGTGATGTTAAACGAAGAAAATAAAAATAAAATATTCATCATCAATCAAAACCATATTATTTTGTTCTGTTAAGTTTCAAATTCTGTTAAGATTTGTTCTTTTAAGTGACACATAGATGAACTAATCCCTTATCCCTCATTTTCTTCTAAATTCAACCTTCTTATTTCCATACTTAATTATCTAATTTAATGTTAGACCTATAATGTGATTGTGAATGTGGTCTCTTTTCTCCCTTCCAGCATAGATACCCACAGTGTTTATCGCACAAGCTCAGATAGCGCTTTCTCCAGACCAGTGCAGGAGTGAAGACTGTCATCTCAGATGTTGTCTCACTACCCACGCCACTGATCTGTCAGTGCACATGTAGCCACTGACTTCAGGACCCCTACGCAATTCATCATAGCCGACACTGGATTATTAGAGTATTTTATTAATTCATCCTAAAAATGTATTTTGAATTGGAGATTCTCAAATCGTCTTAATAAATTCAGGTTACTTATTTTTCAATAGTACATCAAAAACAAAAATTAGGATTGTGACTTGTGCTATTAACTATCAAGTCATCCTTAGGCAAACAAAAAACAAAGTAAACATCAAAAATATCCAAGAGTAGTTAGTCCTATATTTGAAATTATATCCAAATAAAATTAATGGAACTTGATTTTTCATAGTGAATAGCTCAGTAGACCGCATGATTCCAGACATCCTGCCCTCTCCCTTCTGGTTTTCTCTCAGACAAACACCTCGGAGATAGACAAGATGTCTGACAGTAAACATGACGACTCGAGTTCAGATGACCCCTACGGCAGCTCATCATTGCTATTCAATTTCTCATCAATGGATTTGTTGTAATTTTTTTCAATGCAATTTAAAATTCTAAACATTTATATTTATGTTAAATAATTAAAAGTTGTTGAAAAAAATATAAAAGTAAATGTTGTTGAAACAAAATATGATACAAGCTCAGATAGCGCTTTATCCAGACCAGTGCAGGAGTGAAGACTGTCATCTCAGATGTTGTCTCACTACCCACGCCACTGATCTGTCAGTGCACATGTAGCCACTGACTTCAGGACCCCTACGCAATTCATCATAGCCGACACTTGTTACTATCCAAACAATAATTTGGAATTATTCAACACTATTTATGTACATTACATTAAAAAATTCAATCCTAGTAGCAGAACCTGGATAAGAGAGAAACCTTGATATAAGAACAATTTTCAGGTGCAATTTACCTCTTTATAAAAAAAAACCTGGAATGTCATGTAAATAAAATGTCTAAATTGTAATATTTCAATGTAAAAAATAGTGTAAAAAATGGTTTAAAAAAAAAATGTTTACAAAAAAACTTAAAACTGCTCAAAACTCACTTGAGTAGTTGAAAGCTCCTCCTCCGCCTCCTCGTCCCCCCCTCCCTCCCCCCCACTCTCCTCTCCCCCTTCCTCTCATATCTCCTCCCCTGCCGCCTCCTCGCATCTCCCCCCCGCGACCCCCGCCGCCTCGACCTCCCCCCTCATCACCTCCTCTCCCCCTACCCCTCTCTTCGCCTCTACCTCCCATCGGGGGAAAGCCCCCCCGCCCACCGCCCCCGGGGCCTCCATTGTTGACAGCCCCGGGGAAGCCACCACCGCGCCGCCGCCCCATGGTAACCTCCGCGGGGGGAGGAGTTGTCCCCACCACGACCCCCCCCTCGACCTGAAACACAAAAGATAAAGGACATCAGACAGCGTAAATGGCAGGTAAGTAACATCCAGCAAGGAAAACAATGCTGTTGGCATTAGCACCGCCCTTGATCAAGTTTTGTTTTATTAATCTCATTTTCTATGTATTGTATATATTCTATGTAAATAAAACTTGATCCAAAAAGTTTAATAATAATTGAGACTTGGGTGGGTGACCATTCAAATTTGTACCCTCTCCTGATTCTGGCTATTCCCGGCACCACAAAGGTGAGGTTAATGTGGGTGACTTGTTGGTGAGTTTCCCACAAATTAAAAAATCTCTGTATGTATATGACCTTTGCAGTAGAGAGGGATCTTGAACCCCAAAAACACAACAGTAATAATGGCTTACCATTATGATTTTGGAAATTTGATGCAGTAAGAGGTGTCAAAGCAAAATGTTGTTAGTAAATCAAAGACTTATTTTCAGAGTTATTTACTTTACAAGAAGGTATATTATTGACATTTATTATTTTATATATAAAAAAATAGAAGAGATAAAAAATGAGATACACATGATAAAATAAAGATAAATCAGTGTAAAATGACTGTGTCATGTATGATAGAAAATAACATGTATGGCGTCTCGATTTTTGTTCTCTTTTTTTATTAAGGATGGTTTTTATATATTTTTCTGTTTCCAAGCAAAAATACTTTACCTCCACGATCAGAATGTGAGGGAAAGCCACCACCTCTGCCTCCTCCCATATTACTGTCAAAGTTGTGATCTCCGCCACTTGACGATCTGAAAAAAAAAAACAATCCATTAGTGGCATTAGTTATTTTGTTTTGAACGGGTTTATGACTCCTGCCCGTAATCCAGATATGCCTTTTCAAAGAAAATTATGTTCCCTCCATGCACGAGAAGCTATCATACCCAGCCTTACCCTGGCTGATTACTGTGAGTAGTTGGTACAATTCCCAGCAAATGGAAGGTAAAACCCCCACCCTGACTATAGTGACTATGTATCTCAAATCAGGATGTTAAAACCAAATAGAATCAACTGGTCACAATAGATCTAATTAGGTTGCAGTGTTAATTGTAAGGGTTTCACTGAAAACCCTTCAACCAGGTCAGATAATAAAAATAATGATGCTTAGACCAACAGTAAAATTGTATCAACTGATCCTAAAATCTTGTTTAGCCATCATTTTTTCTGTCTGTTTTTGAACCAACTAACCAAAAAGTTCTAATATTAAAAGCAAACAATATTACCAGTGTAGGTAGCATTTAAATTTTAAACTCTTGATCAGCATTATCCACTGGATTAATCAGTTAATTGATTAGCCTTTGATTTTATACTATGGCCTTTGTGTAGCAAAGCAATGTTTCTGTACGTGAGATTTGATGTCATTTGATTCTTGAGAGAGAGCATAACATGAATTTCAAAACAAAATGTTTCACTTAGTGGGATACTTGCCTAATATAATAATATTAACTCTCTGTTTTTCTTCAATTTTGATATTTTCTTACCTTTCATTATTGAAGGAGGGATTGGAGCGAGGAGGTTCAAGATCTTCTTTGGGTATGTTCTTCAGAGTTTCTGCTAATGAAGAGGCAATGTTGTATGAGGGGACATTACCCGAGTCTTCCTCATCTGGTTCTGGCTCTTCCCTTTTGGGTGGAGCTTTTGCTTCTTTGACATCTAAAATAAAGTCAGCAAAAAAAATTAAAAAATAAACACTTATTTATATTGCTCCATTAGAACTAAGAGTGCTTAAAGAGCAGTTTTATTTGTACAGTTATTCCTCAAATACATGAAAAATAATACTTGCATTGCCAGACTAGCACCTTAACCACCAATGCATATAGCAAGTTCTGACTCTTGGCTAAGAATAAGACCACAGAATGTTCTCCTGTTTGCAAAAGGTGATTAACAGGAACATCTCTCAGAAGCTATTGAAAAGCCTCAAAACAAAGAGATTTTCATAAAACTCTCAGGACCTGCTAGGAAGCGGTTCAAATGGCTGCTTAAACAAGGCTTTAATCCACAAGAGGTCAGGCAAATCCTATTGGGATGATTTACACCAAATAATATTATTATTACTAAAATATCCTAGTAGAAAACATATTAAAAAGATTAAACAATCTTCTATCTCAATTCTACTTCTTGTTAAAAATAGATGAGAAAAGAAATGGTTTAAAAAAAAAAAACACTCCAGAACAACAGGGTGAGAAGCTAACAGAGCAGAAGATGCCAACAACTTCAATTATACTCTCTTGTAAACTAAAGAGTTCAGAGGTGGCATCCAAAACCCCAAATACTTCCCAAAGCTTTGCAACGCCCTGAAGACTGTGAAAGTTTGAGTATTTCTGAAGAACTTCCTGAATGACTCCCAGCTACAGGCAGGCAAAAATGTTCATATCTCACTCGCCCAACAGAAATGGATTTTTTTTCCTTCATACAAGGATGAAAGTTTACTTAACAAGGGAGTTTTAACCACTTACCCATTTTCTGACCCAAAAATTCCTTTCCATTTTCCTGTCTAATAGCTGTTGCAGCACAACTTTCGTTAAGGAACTGCACAAAGGAGAATCTTTTCTTCACAATCATAGCTGAAAATATTAAACCAAGGAATAAAATTATGTATTATTTTTGTTTACATACATGATCCAAAGGTTGACTTCATAATAAAATAAGGAAATTTACATTAAATTACCTTGAAAAAGGTAGTTTGTGCTTGGCTATTGTTAAGATGAGTTAAGAACTTAAGATTAATACCTAACTAAATTTCTTGACAGATAAGTTGTTTATGATATGACCAAAATCAAGCAACATCCAGCAAAGTTAAAAATTTAGAATGACAATTTAAATTTTAATAGAGTTGGTGGCTATTCCATATTCAATCAAGGTAGGGTGAGGATGGCTGAGTTGTTTAAATATTAATTTGACACCAACAAAATAAAATATGTGATTGCATAAGCTACGCTACCATGTGCGACCATTCCAGGGCATTCGAGCTGTTAAATCATGATATATTGTTACTTAAACTTTCACATTATAAATTCCAACCCTCCAGCATTATTTTTTGAAATCTTATCTCGAAAATAGGGTACACATTGTGAAATTGAATGAACATCTCTCAGACCCTCAAAGAGTTAATACAGGAATAGCCACCGGTTCCATATTGGGGCCATTGATGTTCCTACTCTATATCAACGATTTACCATCAAATCTACCCACCTACGGAAAAGCCACCATTTTCGCGGATGACTCTACGTTATACGTAGAGGATAAAAACGAAGCTGAGGCAGTTAGAAAAGGGGACATAGTTCTGTCATATGCACAGGCGTGGTTCAATGCAAATAGATTGCACCTAAATCGGAATAAAACACAAAGAATTATGATAAGTCTTAAAAAGATATCCGTCCCACATAACCCAACATCTGTCAAGTTACTAGGCTTCTACGTTGACCCTCACTTAAATTGGCAATCCCATATTAATTACGTTTCCAACCTTTTAAGCAGTAGAATCTTTCTTTTACGGCGGTTGCAGAAAGAAGTGTCTCCCCCAATATTAAAAAATGCTTACTATGGGCTTATTCACTCAATCATTTCCTATGGTGTTTTGTTGTGGGGCCACACTTCAAGCTCTCAGCAACTTTTTATAATTCAGAAATGCGCCGTACGCTTAATTAGTTATGCCAAGAGCAAGGACCATGCTAAGCCTTTATTTATAAATCAAGGTATCTTGACACTCCCATCATTATTCATTCTTAGATGTCTGCTAAGTGTCAAGAACAACCTTTCCAATTACCGAACTCCAGATACTTTTCACTCGTACAATACCCGCAACAAACAAAATCTTATACCTATACGACACCGAGTAAATGCAGCTAGAAATGGTAGTAACTATCACGGAGTGAAGTTCTATAACAAACTACCCAATAACATCCGAGAATTACCAGATAGAGCATTCAAATTATACATCGAAGACTATCTACTTAAAAAAGCATTTTATTCCATTGAAGAGTTCCTCAGTTCCGATTTAGGTGCAAATAATTAGTATAAATAATTATGATTTTATTGTGTATTAATTATCCCACAAAAAACTACCGTTAAAAAAAGGGCCAAGTTCCAGAACTCCTATCCAAAAAGGTTTTGCCAATGAATGCAGTGATATCTTGTTTGCGGCCAAGTTATCTCGGTACTAAACTATTTCTTTTATTAAAAGCCGTTTTCTGAGTTCCTCATTTTGTATGTTTTCAACTGCAAACTATCCTCTAACTTGGCCAGTTTCGAACCTTGTGATGGTTATATTGTTATTCTGTACCTATACATATGTCGTAATATTCCATACAACCGATGGCATAATACTGGCCAAGTCAGAGGATAGTTTGCAGTTAAAAACATACAAAATGAGGAACTCAGAAAACGGCTTTTAATAAAAGAAATAGTTTAGTACCGAGATAACTTGGCCGCAAACAAGATATCACTGCATTCATTGGCGAAACCTTTTTGGATAGGAGTTCTGGAACTTGGCCCTTTTTTTAACGGTAGTTTTTTGTGGGATATCATTACTTTTTGTAAATGGTTCCTTTCACAGCACGTTTCATTATTTTTTATTAAAAAATTCAGGATTCTTCAGTTTAATAATCTCCCTAAAACGACACCGTTTAACAGCAGAAATAGTGCGAAAGTGCCGGTTTTCAGATTTTTCCCTGTACTTTTACAATAAACCCTACCATCATGCAAAATTTAAGATTTCTAGGTAGTCGGGAAGTGCTTCATAATTTAGATCCATAATCGATTATATATTTTCTCCCTAAAACGACACCGTTTTACACCATGATAAGTGAAAAAGTTCCGGTTTTCAGATTTTTCCCAGTACTTTTACAATAAACCCTACCATCATGCAAAATTTCAGCTTTCTAGGTAGTCGGGAAGTGCCTCATAATTTTGATGATCTGTCAGTCAGTCAGTCAATCAGTCAGTCAGTATCAAAATCGCAAATTTCAAAATTACATTCCTCTGAAAGTTTTTTGCATAGAGTCTTGAAATTTTCAATGTCTTTTTAATGATATTAGGACAATCTCTGTTCCAAATTTCATATCTCTATGATCAATTGAACCGAAGATATGAGGGTGTGAAAAACCGGGTGAATCGGTTCGTGTAAAGATACACTGCCGTGCTTGCTGGAACTTGGCCTGGCGCACTGCCGTGCGCTCAGATATAATCCTATAAACAACTTACCTATTATCTCTCTCTCTCTCTCACACCTTTTCTTTCTCAGTCGCTCTCTCCCTCTCTCTTCCTCTTCTTCTTTCTCTCTTTCTCCCTTTCTCTTTCCCTCCTCTCTCTCTCTCCCTCTCTCTCTCTTCTCCCTCTCTCTCTCTCTCTCCCTCCTCTCTCCTCCTCTCCTCCCTCCCTCTCTCTCTCCCTCTCCTTCTCTCTCTCTCTCTCTCTCTCTCTCTTTCTCTCTCTCTTCTCTTTTCTCTCTCTTCTCTTCTCTCTCTCTCCTCTCTTTTTTTTCTCTCTCTCTCTCTCTTTCTTTTTTTCTCTCTTCTCTCTCTCTCTCCTCTATTATTCTTTTTCTAAGTTTTTAAGTTTATAGTTTTTGTTTTTTTATAATTTTATTATTTAACATACAAAATAATTTAATTAATTTAAGTATTTTGAATAATAAAAAAAAAAAAAAAAAAAAGCTTTTCATCAAAATATTAGATTAACCAAGTTTTACCCCAAATGTTCTACAGTTTTCCTATATTTTGACAGACCGTAGACACCCAGGCAGAGTTGGTGGTGTAGTGGTGCACTTGGCCAGTATGCTCATAAGCCATGTTCAAATTATGGCTGTGTTCAGATGTCTACTTATAATTTACAAGTTGAGCTCATACTTTCTGATACCCTATGAACTGAGCTCTGTTGCTCAGGGGACCATTTATTCTTGATTATCTCTTGAGTGATTTAAGTTGTGGGAGATACTCAAAGTCAATGGAAATTGTGGTGCTTCTTGTGAGGGAAACCTTCAAGTTCTGATACTTAAAGGCAAGCGCGGGAAAGAACATACCTTCAATGAGACCATATTTTCTGAAAGTGCGCTCTAGTTCTGAGCGAAACCTGTCTATTTGTCCATCTTGAGGAGTAATGCCATACACAAATATCCTTCTACTAACACCATTGGGGTCTTTCAAGATCTTGTTCATTTCAGGCGTGTTTTTGAACTGGTCACATTCCCCTGCACCGCCCGACCCCATTTTCGTAGCTGTGAGAGTTTAGTGTCACTCAAACATACAATATATTGTTGAAACTTTGGCAATAAATGAAAACTTTAGGAATTTTGGAAAAAATTGGAACTTTCGGCTTTCTGAATTCAAATTTTTCTTTTCGAAATTCAAAAGAGCCGAGTCGAAACTCAAGAAATCGAAATTTGGTTTGTTGTTCCAACGAGCACAAAATTTGAATCGCTATTTCAAGCCTCGTCCATATGAAAAAAAGTTGCGACCACTCAAGAGTGACTTCATATTAATTTATGGGCGTAATATTTATGTCGTTAATATACAGTCGAATCTGTAGTCACCATGACCGAGTGAGTTAGCGCGCTAGGCATTACACGCATGGTGACCTGGATTCGATCCCCAGCGAGGCAGGAATTTTTCTGCTCTATACTTGGATGTGCAGAGTCCACTCATACCTCGTGAGGAAAATCTATACATGAGTATCTATAGATGCACTATACAGATTAATCTTTCGGTAAATTTTTTTGGAACTGTCTGTCTAACCAAAAATTCATCCACTCAAAAATAAAAATGTATGAAATTGCATTTTTCCAAACGATGTATCTAATCTGAGCATTCTGTGGCTGAATAAATTTAGCCTGACTATAAAGGCTTTATTGATAGAAAAGCCAAAGGTTTATATTTATGCCATCATTGATTTGTTTATTTGTTATAAGGATCATATTATAAATCCAAAGTAATGTTATAGGTAATATTTTTATGTAAAACTAGGTAACTATAACATGATTTGTAAACAAAACTAAATACATTTCCAAGTAACGTCCAACGTAACACAAACCTGTCTTGTATAGTAGCCTTGACTAGAGTGGCCGCAAAAAAACACGACTAGTAGTCGTGTTTTTTTATGTAACTAAAGTTTACTTGAATCCAAATCCTAATCCATTCTGGTAAATTCTAGTTACCCCCACCACAATTTTTTATAACTTACTCAAGTCAAACGAGAGTGCGCTTCGAATGCTAACCCAAGAGCGGCATGCTTGAAGTGAGGTTAGAATACTACAAGTTGTATGGAGGGATTTTTGAGATGAGATGAAATAATAGTGTAAATAAATCTATTATTAGAAGTAAATTTCCAGGAATTTACTGATCTGGTTTTTTTTTTTTTACTTAGATAAGTTGATTATTGATTTGTTAACGCAATGAACATTTCAAAGAGGTTATCATTTCTATACGAGCTACATGAAATTATGTTTACTGAAACCAATACTGTAGATGAGAACAATAACACATGCATGATCCTCACAGATTTTCATTCACATTGTCATTCACTAATGGTTGAAAGTGAGAAACACAATAGACCCCAGAATTATGACAAATTAGTTGATAAGTATGTGTCCTACGACAAGAAAATATTTTGTTCCATTTATACAAATTAATATTTTACTTTCTCCTATAATTAAGAAAGTTTAGTATAATGAAAAGTTAGACCTACCTATTTTCACATTTCTAGCAGAATCATAGTATTAATACTATGATTTAGGATACCAGAAAAGAAATTTGGTTTTTCTATCAATATAATAGGTATTTCAAGAACCATTAGCACAAGACTTGAAATTGGGTATGATTTTATATACCACTTAAACCACAATCCTTTTGGTTAAATTCACTCCAATGAACTCCTTAGGTATATCCTTAATATGAGCAGCTTGAAATTAAGTTTCCTAAAACCAATACTAAATATGAAATTAACAATCAATTTTATGGTCAAGTGCAATGACAACAACAATTCTGTGTCTGAAATGACCAAAGCAGCCAAGTGTAATCATTAATAATTGTACCTTACAAATAAACTAATTGCACTTTGTTTTATAATCATTTCAGCTATTCAGAGGAGGATTTTTTCCGTATGTTTCGAATGTGTAAAAATACGTTCAATATTCTACTCTCTCCTCAAGCAGAATCCAAGCTTCACCACAGCTTGGTCAAATGGTATACAGCCAATTTCACCAGCCCAAAAGGCACTGGTGACATTATTTTATTTATCATCACAACAAACAGTGAGACAAATAGGTGACAAATTCAACATTGCTGATAGCTCTGTAATAAAATCTAGGAACGACTTTCTGAAAAGTATCAGTACACTAAGAAACAAACTTATTAAGTGGCCTACTACAGAGGAAGAGCAATGTATTGTTTCTCAACAATTTGAGTCCTTAGATAATTTTAAAGGTAACACCTATAACTTACCTAACCATTTGAGTGTTCAACAGAATAATTTCTTTTTTGAAATTTATCCTCATGGTTATATTATGACAGGTGTTTTACTCTACATTCACTAGAAACTTACAAACAACCCACTCACGTAAACCTCACCTAGCCAGAGCAGGACAAAGGAAAATGAGAGCAACAAGGGTTCAAATTAAAATTGTGACCCATGCAAGTCCTAAACTTGCTGGATGTTGCTTAACTTTAGTGATCCATGCCACCTTATTTATTTTTTATCTTTGATCTTTAGCAATTGGATATTTTCTTCTGCAACAATGACTTTCACATTTTAGGTGATTCAGCCTACCCTTTGAAGTCATGGTTAATGACCCCATACAAAAAAACCAGAGGGTTGACCAATTCTGAAACCCGTTTTAATAAAGCACACAGTAAGAGTAGGTTTTCTGATTTAAATTTCTGATTTTCTTCAAAACATTATATAAAATAAAATTCTGAATGATTTTGTCCTAATATCTAATATGTATAATTAAAAATGGCTTAGGATGGGTCCTCTGTAAAAAAGAAAAGAAAAATAAAACAAATGAATAATTTATTTATTATATATTTATTTTTATTGCATACACAATATTTATAAGTAAATTATTATACACAATATTTATAAGTAAATCGGGAAATAATACAGAATAACTTAAAGTAATAAAAAGATCAACAATTTTAAAACATAAAATAATAGAACTGAAAAATAACGCGACAACAACAAATTACAAATCACAACACAAACAAAAACAAATTAATAAAATGGCGATTTCCTAATAGTAAACTCTGGTAAAAATCTATGGAAGAGAGATTTTTTCTCTTCCCCGAATACTGGAATAATTTTTACCAGAGTTTACTCAAAAGGAGGGGAAATTTCCTAATCCAATAAAAAAACAGAAATCTTCCAAAATGTAAATTCTGGTTAAGTCTGGTTACATAAAAAAACACGCGTAGTATCTTCCTTATCGGGATCATTCGTGATCGTTCATGCTTATTTTCGCGGGAGATTCAAAATTTCAAATTCAAAATACCGGGCAAAGTGCAGATTCCGCCAATGGGGCTTTCCCAAATGACTATTTTTTTCTAGCAAATGATTGATTCTAATGTAAAAAGACCCGAGGAACACGATTTTGATGTCCAAAAATTAAAAAAGTCATTCCTTAGGGATGAAAAGGCTCTCCAAAGGTCTTCCTTGAAATAACGCAATCTGATTGGTCGCCTACGCTATGACGTCAAAAGTATGTAAACAAACAATTTTGAAACGCTATTTCGAATTTTGTGTGTAGAATTACGTTAGAGTTGAATGTGAAGAGTCGATTTAAAACTGTAATAAATTTGTGAATTTTAACTCTAATACAGTATTTTTAAACTTTAATGTTAACTAACAATGTCTAAAATGTCAGTAGATTACGGTATTGCAAAGGCTGTCAGTGGAAATTTACCTGCAGTAAGGACTTTTACAATGGCCAATTTCTTCAATTAACGCGTGTATTTCACGCGTGCTGCAGTGCAGACGTAGTGCAGCCAGCCGTCTAATCGATCGCTTTGGTTAAAAAACGTCCAGCGTGGTTAGGACATAGATTGGTGAACGCTTTGGTTTAATTTAAAATTCATCATAGGTAATTTACTGACTAAAGTAAATTTGTTTAGGATAACTTTAGTGTGTATGTTGAAAAATATTGGATTGCGAACTATACAAGGTTATTGTGTTATGTAAGAATGAGAAGTTCTGTGCCATATATATGTATAGGCTAGAGATTTTATCAAAGGAATCTCTATATTGCTCTTTTACTTCCGACTATCGAATATGACGCTAATGAAAATCTTCTTCATATTGCGTATTGCATTTTTTCGTTTTAAAACAATTACTGACACAATACTTCTTCGTGATTGATTCACATTGAATACACGTGGCTATTTTGAACAATAAGTAACAACAATAGGGAGTGTGAACAATAAGTAACAACATCAACAGTCTTCTGTGAAAGTGGAACGTGAATTTGCAAAGTGTTCAAAGGTCCAGCATCCTAACTCGTAGCAATCGGTTTTGTACTACCAAAACAGTATGCTGGACTCTTGAACACTTCGCGAATCCTGAATTCTCACAGAACGAAAATAGAAATTAGAAATTATCAAGGTCGCGACTGCAGTATGAGCAAGCTAGACTCGGGGAGTCTAGAAAAAATACCGTGTTTTCAATCGACGTGTTTCACATTGTTTTCACAACGTGTTCCACAAATAATTCTTGTAATAGTCAGCCATAGTACCAAGGATAGTATTTTTAACAAATTAATTACTATTTTTCATTCACTGAAGGCTTCAAAAAACAATTTCATTAAGGTGATACCTATGAGAAACCTATAGAAACAGTAGTATTTCAAAACTCCAAATTTTTTGTTTACATACTTTTGACGTCATCAAAGCAAAAATGGCTGCCCGCGAAAATTAGGGTGTTTCGAATTTTCCGTTTTTCAAATGAAATTTTCTCAATGATTGCGATTCCTAAACTGAAAATGGATGTCACCAATAGAATCAGCGTGTTCTAAACCATAAGAATAATTGGTTTTTAAAAAATGTGGGAAAGCCCCATTTTGTCTTTCTTTTGCCAAAATCATCAAAATATCAGGCTTCTAGCCGCCCATTACTAGTTCATTCAACCAAGTGTACCCGTAGCTGCATGAAGCCAAGCTTTCTGCCTTCATTCCAATTTCTCATTTTCAATTTCCTCTACAAAAGAATCATGGCTGTTGCAAACGAATCCTCTATTCTGAAGTTCACCAAGGTGTCCGAAAACGCTTTCGCCCCTGTCAAAGGTTCGGAGAAAGCTGCTGGATACGACCTGAAAAGTGCCTACGACTATGTTGTCCCAGCTCGTGGCAAGGAACTCATCAAAACCGACATCTCCATAGAATTGCCTCATGGTAAGTCCTATAAGTTCAAATGGTTTCAGTGTCCTTAAATTTTTGGTGTGAGGTAAACTTGGCTATCATCTGCCTAGCCCAGTATTATTAGAACTTGCTGTGACTACTCAAAGGCCAAGAGGTGCCTTTACTGTCTGAGTGCTTAAAAAGATCCTACAAGTCAACGAAAGCTGCGGAAAATTTGTTCACCATTCAGGTAATATTGTTGGAAAGAAAAATGACCTGAATACTGAGTGCAGAGTTCAATGTACTTAGGTCATTCAGTATTCCCTTGTAGTATGTAGAAGTAAATTGACCTTCCTTAACCTGATATCAACGTCTGACGGTTTAGTGATAAACTAGGTAATACAGCTGATTGGAGAGACAGTTGATTTTATTTTATTTTCAGATGTTTTTCTTGTTGTGATAGATAGGCTATTCTTTTGTATTATGAAATCTATAAATTTGAAATTATATTCTACCCATAATTCTAGTCTACATAATTCCTGATTTTAATTTTGATTTTTCCAGGTTGCTATGGACGTATTGCCCCTCGCTCTGGTCTGGCATGGAAGAATCACATTGATGTAGGAGCTGGAGTCATTGACGAAGATTACCGGGGGAACATTGGTGTTGTGCTGTTCAATCATTCTGACCAAGAATTCAAAGTTACTAAAGGTGACCGCATTGCCCAGCTTATTTGCCAGCGTATTGACTACCCCGTGTTACAAGAAGTTACCAACCTTGACAATACCTCAAGAGGAGCTGGAGGATTTGGATCCACTGGAACCAAGTGAACTATAACCTAATGTGAAGTGAGGGCTAGACTGACGGTAAGTGATACTTATTTGAGACTGTCTTAGAAGTAAGACTGGTAATGTCATAGAGTAAAAGAAACTTGAAAAATCAGCTGATTTAAAATAAAAAAAAAATTCAGTTGTCTATGATTGAAATCAAAACCAGCTTCTACAAAATCTGAAAACAATAAAATATTTTTTTATCTCTTTCTCAACACCAAAAACAAGTTATTTCCTTATGGGTTTGTGGTGTAGACACTCTCAAAAACTGTATTCTGTACATGAAAAAAAATTAACTATAGGATTGAAGAAAAAATGACACCTCTTGTTGATCATGATTTAGAATTGAAAGTAGTGTCACCTGTGTGAGACTGGAACATTAACCAAGGTTTTTTCTTTCTTCATGGAATTCAATACTAGAAGATTCTCTCCAGTACTTGAGAAAATGCTATGAGTCAGTTTTTCTAATTTAATATAAAGAAACATTTCTATGTTTACAAATATATTTTTAATCTGATTAAAATAGCTGAGTGAGGTCTACAGAACTAAATTTCATTCCATGACAGTCTCAGCTTCATTAATATTTTTAATGTGAACCATTCTTATGTTTAATTTTGATGTAAATAATTTATTGTTTTTATATGTTTGGGACTATAGGGACTATTTTTTTTATGTCTAACAACATAATGAGCATTTTTAGATTTTTTCATTTTTTTATGAAAGGAAGTACATTTTAATAAGATAATAATATTGTTCTCTCATAAAAATTAAAACCACCTATATTTACTCTTCATCCTGTAAAAATGAGACTAAAGAAGAGTCCTTTACTCTCACCATCTAGCAAAGTCTCATATTTTGTTGTTTTTATCTATCTTTTACTATTCTTATCCATAAGGAATTTTATCTAATAGCAACTGGTCCATCAAATAAAATATACTTATTAGTCCCAAATATTGAGTCTCTGATTTAAATGTACCAATTTTTGTTTTTAAAATAAATGATCAACGTTCCTCGTATTTTTTTTTAGTAAAAAAAAATCATCACTCTTCTTCTTTAATTTTGCTTTCAACCAAACCTTCTTGGGTTTTAGTTGGTTAGTTGTGTTACTTCGATATTTTATAGCTGGATGACTGACCCTTCTAGTGCCAACCCTGTTCAGGGTCTTAATGTTCTTTCATTTTGCTTTCTACCAAACCTTCTTGGGTCTGAGTGGGTTGGTTCTGGCACACCTACTTCTACATTTTACAGCTGAATGCCTGTCCTTCCTAGCACCAACCCTGTGCAGGGGCTAAGTGCATGATTTGTGTTATTTTCTTTTGGCCTGTGAAAGCTTAGACCCTATCTTTAACGTCCCCCAGTGAGACGAAAGAATCTAACATTTTTAAAAATAATTATATATTATGTATATAGTCTGGCTGAGGGACTATAAACAGGGAGTAGACCAGCATTGGCTTGGTTCTGGGGGCCCTTGTCAATTATTAGCCTCCTTGTAAAGACTGTGGTAGAAGTGCTGAGTCATTCCTCCATTGTCTGGCTACCATCGTTCACGATGACGCCACCCTATGATGATGATTTTGTATACATAGTTTATTTAAATTTCAGTTGCTCTTAAATGAATATACATTGTTATTAGTCTTCTGTGCTCTTTTACTATGTGTGGAACCCATTTTTTTAAACTTCGAAAGTGAAATTACATTAATAATTCAGCAGAAAGAAAATCGTTTAGCACTCTTACATTATAGAATGTAATAAAGGAAAAGCGGAGAACTTTTCCAGAAGCAGTTATTGTTCAAATTCCGAGCCAAGAAAAGAGAGTGGGGGGAAGTATGGGAACCTACGTCATCACTATTGATTTCCCCTCTTCTCTCGCACTCACTTCCCCTCCATCCCTTGGTTCTCGAGATTTCCTCATGGGCTAGGTCAGGAAAGTTTCAATTGAAAACTTTTTTGAGTACTTCAGTTCTGACATTTCAATTTCCACACTTTATCGCGTGCTAAATCCGCTCTATCGTGTCATTTAATCGTGCAACTGATATCGCGCTGTATCTTTGTGTTGGTAAAACTGCTTATCTCTACTGAATGAGTTTTTTTATTTTTCAGCAAAATTACGCGTTTTTTTAATTTTCTTAGAGAATTTTTAGATTTTTTTTTCATTGGTTTCCTAAATCCTCATTGTGACGACTAGTTATGGAAGCTCTATTCTTTTTTCAAATTATAATATTAATAATTCATCAGGTTATTCCGTGACTTTGAAAAAGTAATAAAATAGTCAGGTGCAAAAAAAAAAAAAGAATTTGTCACGAATAGGAACGAAAAATAATCATTTCGCGTAGTTATTTGAACGGGATTACGAGGGTTCGAACTTGAATGGTCACCCATCCAAGTGCTAGTTTCACTGGACGTTGCTTAACTTCAGTGACTGATTGAGAACTGGTGTATTCAACGTGCCATTGACGCTGGCTCATTGAATGACTCAGACTCAGCTGATTCGCAGGTTTTTCTTGGTTTCATTCATCGTGAGTGAGTAGCGTCACTAACACATCTGTTGGGTGGCTTGTAGGCTCTATCGTGGTACACTAGTACCTATCAGTTCAGTACTGATAGGTATTACTGCGAGTAGGTATCATAGCGAAGTACCTGTTTTGAAGTTAAGTTTCTCAATAAACACCTAAAACGCCGTGTTAATACACACGATTTATTATTTATTGTATTTTAATGAAATACCTTGTTTAAAAAAATATAGGGAGGTACCTATTTCGGAGTTTAGTTTATGATGAAACACCTGAAAAAACCGTTTATTCACGGTATATCGTGTTTATGAAACACCTCGCTAAATAAAGAAAACACCTAAATTAATTATCTCTCTTTATAGTGTTTCAAATAAAACTACTTGTCAAATAAAATGTTGAACTGCTGAATTCGCGATCCATCGTGTTTGTGAATGAACAACTTGCTAAATATTAAAAGAAACACCTGAAATAAAGATCTATATTGTGTTTGAAAATTAAATGGAACACTTAAATAAAATAAGCATTCATTAGAATAGAAAAAAAATTGGTAGAAAAACATGTTCAATAATAGGTACTATGTACCTACATATTAAAAAAAAAACCATTTACCATTTTTTTGAAAGTGTCTGTCTATTGCCAATTTAAAAAATAAACAATGGGTAAAGAAAACTAGTGCCAAAAAAAAAAGAAAAAAAAAGATCGTTATTAAATTGCTTGTGTTGATAAAAAGATAAACAATAATTAATTAGTACCTAATAGTTCCTATACGCTTTGCCAATTTTTTACACATACCTTAACTAACCTATTTAATACATTTTTGCAATATTATCTATGATTTTAATTCCGTTTTTAGAAACTCAGTCTGTTGTATTTTTTAATTACTTTTGTTGTTCAAAATCTTTCGATCAGTTAATTTTTTTTACGTTTTGTGTAGGTACTGGGATTCCGCAGTACAGTCTATTCTAATATCTTCTGTTCATTTTAATTGTCAAAATTTTCATTCGAGTCTGATAAAGTGTTTCGATTTCTTGTTTTTTTTTTCTACCACATTTTTTGTACGCACTGTGTTTTGGTTTAGTACCTCTATTGTTGTTGAGAGAAAATGATCCAGCTTCCTCGGTGAAAAAAATGTCCATGAAGGTATGTATGATTTGTTTTATTACTTCCCCAAACTATAAAAATTATTATTTTCCTAAAAAGGGAAGATACTGGAAAGCCAGCAATCTGAGCTGAGTTCGATCCCCTGAGCCGTATTTTTATTTTGGTTACACATCACGACGGGGATATTCGCTGGAATACCCTCCGTTCGCTGGAAACTCTCGAAATAGCTACTCAAATTAACCTCACCCAGCCTGAGTGGGGCCGGGCATTGGTAACACCACAAGGGTTCCATCTTGAATCTTCACCTATCCAAGTTCTAACCTCGCTGGACGTTGCTTAACGCTGGTGTAGTCAACGTGCCATCGATGCTGGCTGAATTTTCATTTGGAATAAAGTCTAGTTAAGTGCGGTGTTTTCTCAATTCTACTAAATAGGTGGCCTTAACGAGGACCCTGAGCCTAGACCCTCGACCCCAGACCCTGGTACCTACAGCTTGATATAGACGATTTTCGGGAGCCTACTATAAGTGCGCGAACACAACGGACTGGGGTAGACCCAGCCTATACCCTGGGGTAGACCTCGTACCACGTAATACTAAAGAAGAACGGGGGGGTTTTTAGCGGGTGAGCCGACAGAATTGGCGCCCTTCAAGAGGGGCGACACACCATACCCTGCCGGCAAGTCCCGCATATCCTTCAGCACTGGAGCTTTGCCGAAGGAATCTTATAAGATTTTCCCCCTCAAAAAAAAGTACCTACCACGTAAAATAATGTAACCATGTTATTGAATGCAATCGGCCACAACGGGGTCCCGAAAATAGTCTACAGGGTGTCCCGTATACAGATGCAAATATTTTGAGGGTAGGTTCAGCCCACCGTAGACTATCATATGAGCGAAACTTGCAGTGGGGCATTTTGCTTCGTTAAAGAGTTGTGGCCAAATCCCTGTTTTTCCCACAGGTCTAGAGGTCACTTAGATCGATGCACGTTTTTAAAGAAATGGTAGCCAGTAAGTAATTTTTGACTTCATGTATGGATAGTCATGCATATTTTCCTTGAAATGCAGTTGGTTGCATGAAAAAATATTGAAAGACCAGAGAGATATTTAATCATAAGTTCAATATTTTTCTAAAATTTGATTTTTCCCTGTTTTCCCTTTCGTGAATTTAGAATACTTCTACAATTGCAATTCTGCGTATCACTAGGTAAAAAAATACCCTTTGCTTTTTTGTTTCAATAAATACAAAGTTCTTTCAGACGCGTGAAGGAACGAATGAGATACGCCTTATCAAACGGCACCAGAAGGAGAGAAACACATCTTTCAAATTTTGAATCTGGGCGCTATTGCATTTTGAAGAACACTCGTAGCCTGTTCGAATATACTGCCCAGATTCTCCGAATCTCCTTTTCTCCGTTTGAACCGTCAAATATCGTTCAAATATCGATATCACAGAGTGCAATCGGAATGTGAAAGAGGGAGTTGAAATAGCTGTTCTGCGCATGACATTACGTCAAATAACCTATACTTCCAATGCCAACAAATCTCGATTTCTCTTTCCTTTTCAATTTCTGTTCGAATAATATTTTTTGGGAAAGTCAAACGGGGAGTAGAAAGGGCGCGTGATTTTTAAAAAAATGACTTCGAAACGGAGATTTAGGGCAGTAAAATGGTCGAAATTCGGGAAGAATAATTTCACTCCCCCAATTGGTTTTAAACAACCCTAATGGTAATTACTCGCCATAATTACTTATTATAATTATTAAATAAGTAAAAGTATGTCATTTTATTAACATATTATATCATAGAATATTATTTTCCGTCTTTTTTAACGCAATAATTCCTTTAATTGAGAGGTCGTTGTTTTCGAAGATTTCCAGCCTAACAGCCGTTTCCATAGCTATATTGCTATATTTTACTATTCTTTACAATTATTTTTACCTTGGTAGTCATTACTGCGCACTCTGAAACCAGAATTATTTTATACTTAACTAGGGGTTTAACTGTACTTAGCAGCGGAATTTTTGTTACATCTAACTAGTCGTCTACCCGTACTTCGTAAAGGGATTTTTTTTAAATATACTAATCCGTACTCCTTCAAGATATTATTATTTCACGTTTTTTAACTAACTAACCATTTACCCATATTCTGCAACGAAATTTCTCTTATACACCTAACTGGGTGTCAACCCGTGCTTCGCAATGTCATTCATTTTTAAATTAACTAGAGTTTTACGTGCTTCGTAAAGGAATTTATTTTACGTTTTACACCCAACGAGTTATTTACTCGTACACTGCAACGTGGTTTCTTTATTACCGAACTAGTCGTCTACCCGTACTTCGTAGCTGGTTTGTCATTTCACGTTTCATACCAAGCTAGTCGTCAACACGTACTCTGCTACAAGATTTCTCTTATACGTAACTAGTCGCTACTTTCTTACGGGATTTTTTTTACTAATACTTTGTATCTCTTACTGGCCGTCTACCCATACTTGGCTACAAGATTTTTCTTAGAGCTAACTAGTCGTTAACCCATACTTTGATACGAGATTTATCTTATGCCTAACTAGTCATTAACCCGTAAAATACCGATTTTCCTGCAGTCTAGATTGTACAAAAAATAAATCTAGTCCGTCTGATTTTCTGCACAAAAAAACGAGCTACATTTATTCACATTTCCCTGTAAATACTTGAACAGAACAAAGCGGTGGTCAAGGCGACCGACTACTTCATAGATCGCGGGTTCAAAACCCAACCGATGCCGAGATATGACAAGTTATATCCTCCCATTTGGGATTTTCACCATATAATAAGTCTTCTGCTTACGCTTACTATTAATGAGTCCCATTATTAGGACTAATTAGTCGTAGTCGGCCAGTATAAATAAGGCGATACTATTATTAAAGCACAATATACCTACGAGTATTCACTTGTCTCAGTAAATATTTGAAGACGTGATGCTACCCACTAAAAATTGTGACATAAGAACACAAATAAATCTTATCTTATCTTAAATGGGATCTATTGAATTACTTCTCGCCCCTCAGAGGGAAGGCATATTACGGGATGGTCAAGCTACAACATAGACCACAAGCGTCTTCAGTAGCTGCTGTTTCATTGCTACGAAATCTAAAATGCTGTAAAACCTTCTTGTTCTTCTTATTCTTCTTCTTCAAAAAATTCCCCCTTTAAAGTACAAAGTAAATGCTCTTTAGGTGAATTGAAAATTTCCTTATTATTTTAAAGTACGTGGTGATGACTCGTTAGTTATAGAAACATTAAGCCCGTTGCACAGTAAGCATAAAATTAAATTCAATATTTTGTTGCAAATTACAATTTGACAGATATTTGGTTTTAAAAAATATGCTGTTACAAAGTACGGAATAACATCTAGTTAGGTATAAATCTTATAAAAAAATACTACGTTGCAAAGTATGGGTTGACGGCTAGTTTGCTATGAAAAAATTCCCGTTGCAAAGTAGAGGGTCACTACTATTAAGAGGGCACAATATTTACCAGTGTAAAATCAAGAAAAAATTATAAAAGATAGAGTATTATAAAAAATACATACAGAAATGAATAAGTAAATGATACTAGTGTCCTAACTAAAGGGCGTATAAAAAAGGTATAAAACCCGAAAAAAATTCCGTTGCGAAGTACGGGTTGACGGCGAGTATGCTATAAAAAATATGCCGTTGCAAAGAACAGGGTATCACCTAGTTAGGTATGAAGCGTATATAATACTCCGTTGCGAAGTACGGGTTGATGGCTGGTTAACTATAAAAATTATTCTGTTGCAAAGTACGGGGAAACATCTAGTTAGGTATAAATCCTATAAAGATAAATACTCCGTTGCGGAGTAGGTTTTAGCGGATTGTTGGCTATAATATATAGCAGAAATATAGGATTTTTTTCCTTACCTTTAACATCGTAATATTTTATTTTATTTTGCTTATAATTCCGCCACTGGTCGCTGCTCACATTGACACAGTTACTCATTTTTCATCACGGAGTATGAGTGGATGCAAGTACAGTGCACAAAAATACTGCTCTGCTGGGGATCGAACCCAGGGCACCATGCGTGCAATGCCTAACGCCTAGCGCGCTAACTCACTCCGCCACGGTGACGTCAGTGACTACATTGAAAAGGAGAATCGGGGATTTGGAGCAGTATATTCGAACAGGAATTACTCCCTTTTTGCGAAACGGAGAATTGGAGAATCGGGGAGTGGGCAGTATATTCGAACAGGCCATCGATGCCTGAAGCGGTCTGTGTGACTATTTTTGTGCCAACTGCAAGTTATAAATGAAAATTTTCTGAGTACAATTAGTTCTATTAACCAACTATATCAATCAAATCGAATAGTTAAAATAACAAGGCGATCAATTTGTTCGGTGGAAGAGAAAGCCACAAGCTTTACCTCGCCCTTGGTTCGCTACATATTCTTTTGGGTTCTTTTCATTTCATGTCCTGTGTTGCAGAATGTATCATGTTTGTAGTTTAGCAATAAACCACAAACATGTATCACTTTATCACCACCCTTGATCAGTCTTTGTTTATATTTATTTCACAAATTGTTACCATGTTCATTGTAAAAAAAAATGTAAATAAAGCTTGGTCCAATTGTTTATAAAATAAAAATAAAGTATTAATAATAATAGTAACCTTAAGGTTGGATGTTCGAGTTTTACCCAAGGTTAATTTTCGGCACTGTTTGTTATGTTTTTGATATCTTGATTGTGATAAACACAAAAATGATATTTTTAATTTTACTTCTAAAAATAAAATCATAATTTTTGTTGGTAGCGCAGAGTCTTTCTCCATGTGTATTCTTTTTCCATAATTACACCACTGGTTGCTGCTTTCGTTGCAGCCTCTCTCATTTTTCCTCATGATAACCCTGTGATTCCGTAACCCCATTCACATAATAGTTCACACCGACCGACCACTGTGAATGATCAATTTCCCTCTGTTAAACATCCCAGAGCAGTGTATTTATACCTCAAATTACGCGCCAATTCTGTTAAAATTCAGCCAACTTTGAATTTTCCATCATGATTCAGAAGTGTTTTTTGAGCTTTGTGTGTACTGCGTTCCATGATCTTTAAAGTAATATAAATGAGCTTTCTTTTTTTTAAAACTAAACATAATAGGGTATTTTTTTACCTAGTGATACGCAGAATTGCAATTGTAGAAGTATTCTAAATTCACGAAAGGGAAAACAGGGAAAAATCAAATTTTAGAAAAATATTGAACTTATGATTAAATATCTCTCTGGTCTTTCAATATTTTTTCATGCAACCAACTGCATTTCAAGGGAAATATGCATGACTATCCATACATGAAGTCAAAAATTACTTACTGGCTATCATCTCTTTAAAAACGTGTATCGATCCAAGTGACCTCTAGACCTGTGGGAAAAACAGGGATTTGGCCATAACTCTTTAACGAAGCAAAATGCCCCACTGCAAGTTTCGCTCATATGATAGTCCACGGTGGGCTGAACCTACCCTCAAAATATTTGCATCTGTATACGGGACACCCTGTATATCAAGCTGTAGGTACCAGGGTCTATATCAAGCTGTAGGTACCAGGGTCTATATCAAGCTGTAGGTACCAGGGTCTATATCAAGCTGTAGGTACCAGGGTCTGGGGTGTAGGGACCAGGGTCTGGGGTGTAGGGACTAGGGTCTGGGGTGTAGGGACCAGGGTCTGGGGTGTAGGGACCAGGGTCTGGGGTGTAGGTACCAGGGTCTGGGGTGTAGGTACCACGGTCTGGGGTGTAGGGACCAGGGTCTGGGGTCGAGGGTATAGGCCAGAGTCCTCGTTGTGGCCGCCTACTGACGTTCGAAATTCCGCCGATTTTTTTCTCCGTCTTCATTCGCGCCCAAGCCAGGTCAATGGTTTTGACGGGTCAGCGTACCTGGTCGTCATTTTTTTGTGATTTGCAAACTCTTCATTTATTAATTTTTTGTGCATACAGAGTCTCTTACACACGAGTCTGTGTAATAATTTGACCCATATAGTACGTCTAAAAATAATGTTCAGTTAAAAACAATGAGAGGTTGTTTTTCAAGTGGAATATGATGATATTACATATTTTGAACGAAATAAATAGTGGTCTAATAAACTTGTTTGTCGAGTAAGAAATGTTTTTAGAAATATTGCGCAAGTAAATCCCAAATGCAATTTGGAAAAGGCAAATCCAATCAAAGTTAATTTTTTTTAAAAACTTATCATATTTGTGTTAATCATTTCCGTGATATCACAACTACTTAAACTTGCTTTACTAAATCTACGCTGAAATCGGGAATTGAACCACCGACCTCCAGGTCACAAGTCCGCCGCCTTATCGATCAAGCTACTGAGGTCGGTAGGTATGTATATTGGTGCAGCAAAAGTGTAGGTGCGCATAACAGGCATAACGTAATCTATCACTGTTAATGTAGGTAGGTAGATAGCTTTGACCACATGACTGTTATTCCGTTACCTACCGCAGTCATTTATTGTCATCACGACATTTTCTGTCATTCCCTATTGAATATAAAACATGACCACAGTCCTGACTCCTGTCACTTGCCATTAGATATAAAACATGACCATTAGTATGACTTCACAGACCAAGATTCTATTATGTTGGGTAAGACGGGGCAAAGCCGAAACACCAGACTTTTGTTTTATTACCGCAGTGGTCACCGGGGCCGAGTGAGTTAGCGCGCTAGGCATTGCACGCACGGTGACCTGGGTTCGATCCCCAGCGGGGCAGGATTTTTTATGCTCTGTACTTGGATGTTCGGGGTCCAAGTACGATTTTGATGTGAAGCAGTGACCACTATACTTATCTATTGGGGTGTTCGGGGTCCACTCATACCTCGTGAGGAAAAATGAGTGAGTAGCTGCTTAAATGTTAGCAGCGACCAGTGACGGAATTATAAGCGAAAATAACATATTTGGATATTCAATATACGGAAAAGTCCTTCATTCTGCGCTATCCACAAAAATTTGGATATAATAACACAAAGAAACACATAATTATTATTTTATTACTGCAATCACTAATGTCATCAAGACATGTTTTGTCATATATTATTCTATTAAATAATAAACAAGACCTTTGTATGACTCGACAGACCACGATATTACAAGATGTAGGGGAAGATGGGGTCAAACCGAGATTCTAGACTAAAAAAATAATTACTTTTTTGCTCTCAACTCTTTTTGTTCTCATAATTTCATTTTGATATTTAAAATGGATTTCTAAAAAGAACAGTCAATGTGTATTTTTATTTTTCTACTCCATATCCGTAGATGAAACCGATTAATTAAAGAACACTCAATATACATATAAATAATGGTGGTTATGTTTCCCATATTCCCCATCGTCTCTGTTTACCCCACGTTCCTCTACTATAAACTTAGCGTCCAAGTGCAATTTGTGTTTTTTACTGTGCAAAACATTTGTATTGAATCACAAAAGAAAATAATGAAACCGCTTTGATAGTTGAAAATTGAAACTGAATTGAAACCAGATCACTGGAAGGTGTGGCTTCAGATCGTATCCATCTTATTTCCAAGTAATTTCCAGATGATTATGTTTGACCACATCAATATGCTATTATTTATAGCGATTTTTTTTTTCAATGTTCTATCATTCACCATTTCTATTGTCTTGCGGATATTGCAAATTTCCAGGTAATTTCCAGTTTATTATGGATATGTTGTAGGAACTTCCCGATTTCAGGAACTTCTTGATATCGAGAAGTTCCTGAGCGCTCTAGAAACATCGCGAAGTTCCTGAAGATTTCAAAATTCAAATCAGGAACAATTAGATGTTTCTAGGAACTTCGCGATGTTCCCAGAGTGCTCAGGAACTTCTAGAAGTCCTGAAATCGGGAATTTCTTGTAACAGATACACCACACCGCATCAACATGCTTTATTAATATGTTAATGTTTAGTTTAATCTTTTTCAATAGCCACCAATTTCATTAACTATATATCTATTGTCTTGCGGATATTGCAGACTCTGCGATTTATCCTGTCTGCGGTTTACTCTACATTTTTTTTCTTCTTTAGATACTGTCTATTTTATTCTGTCCGAGATTTGATAGTCAAGACTACAGCGGTAGGGTTGATTAGATAGTATCTGAGGCACAGATTACTGGAAAAATAGTTTTAAATAAATCAAATTGATTTTTTTTTTTCATTTTTAACCAGTCTTATTATTATTATTATTATAAAAGTTGGGATGCGGAAATATTCCGCGCGTTCCTTAACACGCTCTGCTGGCTCAACGACTTAAACTTTCTTATTTATTTTTCTCATTTTAATGTGTCAGCAATTAATTTAAAACTAGATTAGATTGTGCGTGTTTGCGTGGCGGAATACGAAGATCTAATGTACTCAGAGGTATTTATCTAATCCAACTTGTTAGTCAACATGCAACTTTATCCGAGGGTCTACTTCTCAACAGGTAGACCGACTGTTGAACTATCTGTTGACTTAAAAGAGGAGGTTTGTGTTCTTCAATGAGGTATTTATCTAATCCAACTAGTTAGCCAACATGCAAGTAAACAGGTAAGTACATTGACCGACCCAAGTAGCTTGATCGATAATATAAGGCGGCGGACTTGTAACCAGTGGAGGTCGGGGGTTCAAGTCCCAAGTTATCCAAAAAAGCGAGTTTGAGTAGCTGTGACGTCACGATTGTTGTTTGTGATTTACACAAATTTGATAACATGAAAAAAAAAAAAAAAAAAAAAAAAAAATTGGCTGCACCCGAGGCATGGTCCCATAGATATTTTTAGTTTTCCTAATTTTACTCTACACAATGAGGCAATTGAGGCCTAATTTTACTCTACACATCGTATCGGGACTAAATTCAGCGCCACCAAGGTATAATAATAATAATATCGCCTTTTTTATACTGCCCGATAAGGACTATTAAAGTCCCATTATTCCAGCAGTAAGCCCAAGACATATTATTATGTGGTAAAAATCCCAAATGGGCGGATAACTTGTCATGTCCCGGCTGGGTTTCGAACCCACGACCTCTGGAACTTCTGGATTCACAGAGTGCCGCCTTTACCACTGAGCTACCGGGACACTGGTATATGTAATATACCAGTGGCCGGTGGTAACTTTATTCAAGGGACTACTCATGAAGTTGACTACCACCTAACCCTCAGAGTCTTCTTATTATGTGGTTACAAACTCAAATCAATGAGGAAAAATTCATGCACTAGGCGGGATTCGAACCAACGCGCAACGGATCAATACGCTACCTGGAATACTAGACTAGCGCGTTAACCAAGTGGTCAAGTGACTACCACTGCAGGTAAGCAGGTATCTGCTACAACCAAGTGCTGGAATGCAGCTAGTCATAACTGTAAAGATATCTAATCGAATACTTCCTTATCATCATGCCCACTGCCTACACTAGTATGGTGTCATTATCTAGTTATTAATAGGATGTAATAAGTACCTGCGAATGTAGATATAAGTACATAATAATACATAATATGTAGTACAACTGCAGATATTATTGCTAGTGCAACCATTAAATAAATATCAACGAATTCATTTCTGCAATTATTAATATACTTTCAAGTCCTTTGTCGTTCTGTTAGTTTTTTTATTATATAATTTGGGTTTAACGTCTCTTTCAACTGCATGGTCATAATCAGACGGCGGTTTTACCCTTCATTCGCTGGAAACTCACAAACTAGCTACTGAAATTAACCCAGTCTGAGAGAGGTCGGGAATAGCTAGCATCACGGGATTTCGAATTCCAATTGTCAAAACTTCCAAGTCCTAACCTCGCTGGACGTTTTTTAACTTCAGTGACAGACCAAGAACTGGTGTATTCAACGTGCCATCGACGCTGGCTCATCTAGATTCTATATTAATGATCTAAGAATATCCTAGCTTTCCACACATATGTGACTAGCCTGCGTGCTATCTCAGAATCTCAATTGCTTCGTTCCTCTGGCTGACAATGCGAGAACTGAGAAATAATCTCATTTATATTGTCCAACATGGTCCAAGGAACACATCAGATAAAAACTGATAGAGAATTTACAGAAACCATTATGCGACCATAGAATCGAGAAGACCAGTGCGCGTACCCATCAGAAAAAATCTGGTGTAAACATCACACGACTTTCCTTATCCACCAAAAGGAAGTCAGATTCCGCCACTGGTGACTCAACGGTAACAGATAGATAAATCAATGCCAAATTCGTTATCAGGACTTCAAAATCATTGGATTTGACATGTCACAACCTCCATCTAGGATCAATAATAAAAAAGTTAGTCAAAGCGGGTCCCCCCCAAAATACCGATATAATTGGGGCCGAGGTCCAAAAAGTTCAAGATAAAAAAAAAAAAAATGGTCACAGTAGACCCCTATTATTTTTTTATTCTAAGAAAATGTTCTTCTACAACTTTTTTTGTATCTTCAACCAATTCAAAGAAGCGGCCGATGCTGCCGATTTCAGCGAAAAGTTTCGTGGTTCGTCTGGTGTATAAAATAAATTTCCATACCAAATTTCAAGTCTCTAGCTCTTACCGTTCTTGAGATATCCTGTTCACACACAGACAGACAGACAGATGACTGAAAACAACTTTTTTGGTAACCTGAGGCTATGATTCGTCCAGAAATGTGAAAAACTGGGTTGGTCAAATTTTCGACGAATACAATACCTACTTTCCTTATTATAGGATAAGGAAAGTAAAAAGGTCCCAATTTTAGAGGGTTCCGCATGGACTAACTTTTTTAGTATACATCTTAGATAGGAGGTGTGACTTGTGACATATCAAATTCAACGATTTTGAGGTGCTGATTACGAATTTGACATTGAATTTTAGCTTACTGTTACCGTTGAGTCACCAGTGGCAGTGACAAGAAAGTCCCGTGGTGCCACACCAGATTTTTTAGTGGTATAGTCAAATGACATAAAATGAAGAATGGTTATTTATTAACTTTCAAACATTAATAAAATTAATAAAACAGTAAATGATATTATAAGCATGTATTATACTCGGTCACAGGTATGATTTGTATGACCATAAGGGTTGGGTGGAAGAGATTGCCCTATAGTTAGTGACATATGTATAATTGTATATATTTTGTTTATTTTTTTCCTGTTTATATTAATATGATCAGTTTTGTATTTTAATTTTTACCATTATTTGTTTGTATACAGCCTCCGTGGCGTAATGGTTGTGACTACTGCCCGTAGTCCAGAGTTCCCGAGTTCAACTCCCGGCTGGGGCAGACTTTTCGAAGAAAATTCTGTTCCATCCAAACACGTGAGGCTGGCATTTCCGGCCCTACCCAGGCTGGGTGAGGTTACTGTGGGTAGCTGGTACGATTCCCAGCGAATGGAGGGTAAAACCCCCGTCCTAATCCAGGACGTTAAATCAAATAGAATCGTTGGCGTTAGGAAGGGCATCCAGCCGTAAAAAATGTGCCAAAACCAATCAACCTCAACCATGAGGTTGAACAACGTCGACCCTGCTTGAGCGGGATAAGACAGAGTAAAAGAAGAATTTGTTTGTATACATGTTCTTTTAATAAAGGGTTTCATAATAATAATAATAATAAAAGTTGTTAAATCAAAAATAAATTGAATCACATGTCATCGCAAATTAATATACGAGTATGTATCGAGCTATAACTAACAACAATAAAAATAGATATTAACAGTAATCATAGCATTAAATATAATAATAACAATGAACCGTATAACAATAATAATAAATTCTTGGAATTCACAGCCGTATAACAGATCATCTGATGATTGGCGGTCATAACTTATTTTTCAAGTACTTATGTATTATATACTTATATTACCGTCATATCCTGAGGATATAGCGTCGTAAAAACTGTTATCTGTTAGGCCGACTTTGTAGTTGATGTCGCCAGCCTTCTGTACCGGAGGTAGTCAGTTCACATACCTACATGATGCATTTATGTCTTCCGGAGTTATATCTATGTCAAGAAACTTTCAAAAACAGTACAATTATTATACAGTCCAACCTGGATATAAGAGAAACCTGGACATAAGAGAAATCTGGATACAAGAGAAACCTGGATACAAGAGAAACCTGGCTATAAGAGGAATCTGGATACAAGAGAAATCTGGATATAAGAGAAACCTGGATACAAGAAAAACCTGGATATAAGAGAAACCTGGCTATAAGAGGAATCTGGATACAAGAGAAATCTGGATATAAGAGAAACCTGGATACAAGAAAAACCTGGATATAAGAGAAACCTGGATACAAGAGAAACCTGGATACAAGAAAAACCTGGATACAAGAGAAACCTGGATATAAGAGAAACCTGGATACAAGAGAAACCTGGATATAAGAGAAACCTGGATATAAGAGAAACCTGGAAGAGAAATCTGGATATAAGAGAAACCTGGATATAAGAGAAACCTGGAAGAGAAATCTGGATATAAGAGAAATCTGGATACAAGATAAACCTGGATATAAGAGAAAAAATTCCGGTCCCTTGAGTTCTCTTCTATCCACAGTTTGAACTGTATAAAAAGTATTGTATACGTGTATACTCTTATACAGGGAAAGTGTTTCAGAAAAGTGTGTCTTTATTTTAACCACGTGTTATATGGACCATTTTAGGGAGGGGGGGTATCAATTCTATAACAAAAAGGCGAAATTTCTTTATAAGGGAGATACAGTTAACCGTCCTGGGGCCGCCCCTGAGAGTGCAATGACCTCAATTTCCACATCTAAAAAACGGCGTCATCTTGTATTGGGAGTCAATTTTTTCCACGTTTCAATAACTCTGACAGCTAGGTAAGGCGTAATTCAAAATCTTAGATTTTTTAAAGAACCTTTAGAGGCGTGTATCTCCCTTATGAAGCAGTTTCGCCCTCTTTGTTATGTACTTGACCCCCCTAAAATGGTCCATATAACACGTGGTTAAAATAAAGACACACTTTTCTGAAACACCTTGTATGAAAAAACATAATTAGCTTGGTACACGTCTACTAAGACATGTTAAATAATTTGGCTGGGGGACTCGGGCTGGATTTCGTTAAATAATCTGGCTGGTGGACTCTGGTTGGATATCGTTAAATAATCTGGCTGGTGGACTCTGGCTGGATATCGTTAAATAATCTGGCTGGTGGACTCTGGCTGGATATCGTTAAATAATCTGGCTGGTGGACTCTGGCTGGATTTCGTTAAAATAACCTGGCTGGTGGATTCTGGCTGGATATCGTTAAATAACCTGGCTGGGGGACTATGGCTGGATTACATTGAATAGTCTCGTTGGGGGACGTTAAATAATCTGGCTTAGGGACAGAGCCTGTCTGAGGGACTTTAAAGAGTCTGGCTCTTGGACTATGACTGGATTACGTTAAATAGTATGGCTCGGGATTTTTTTTTACTATTGCGTAATATTTCTTTAAACATCTTGGTAATTCAAGTAAAAATTACTTTTAGTCGCTTTAAAAATTAGTGTTCTTCAAAAAATTGTGTGTTCTCCTCGATTATAGTACTGTGCTAAATTGGTTGACATTACTGGGACTCGAACAAAAACCCTCTGATTAAGAGTCCTCCGAGCTACTTATTTAGCTACTGATAACTACGTTGGTTTACGTCATTTTCATGTTAAGTAGGTAAACAAGATGAAAACTACTAATTAGGTCCAATCCGTCCATTTTGTTACAAATGAACTTAATTGCATTGTATACAGAAACTATACAAAATACAGAGGCTATTATTGATGTACATGACTGTACAGAAATTATACAGGGTGAGCATAAAGTCTCACCCCACCCCCCGTATCTCGAGAATGGCTAAAAATACAAGAAAAACGCAAAAACCCGTATTCCTTAATTTTTAGGGGGACTGATTTTCAGCCAAAAAAAATTTGCCTACACGGCCCCAGTCAGGCTGGGCATGGACCAACTTTAAAATCTTAAATAGAATGGTATGTCTTGTGGCATATTGTTTTAAAGGTCTCATAGAGAGAAGTTCATTACAACAAATTTTAGTGAGCTACAACTTACCGTTCTCGAGATACAGGGTCGGACGTCCTGCGTAATATCCATATATTATGACCTATAACTCGTTGACCGTAAATTCCAGAAAAATGAAATTTGTTGATAATAACTCCTTATCGCAAGAACTTTCGAAAAAATTATAACTCGACATACTCTGTTGATATTAGTTTCTGGTCGGTTTCGTCAGCCACCCGGACGAAAAGTCCGAAAAAATTTAACGAAAAAACAAATCCAGTTTTAACTTGTTCGAAAGTTCTTGCGATAAGGAGTTATTATCAACAAATTTCATTTTTCTGGAATTTACGGTCAACGAGTTATAGGTCATAATATATGGATATTACGCAGGACGTCCGACCCTGTATCTCGAGAACGGTAAGTTGTAGCTCACTAAAATTTGTTGTAATGAACTTCTCTCTAAGAGACTTTTAAAACAATATGCCACAAGACATACCATTCTATTTAAGATTTTAAAATTGGTCCATGCCCAGCCTGACTGGGGCCGTGTAGGCAATTTTTTTTTGGCTGAAAATTAATCCCTCTAAAAATTAAGGAATACGGGTTTTTGCGTTTTCTTGTATTTTTAGCCATTCTCGAGATACGGGGGGTGGGGTGAGACTTTATGCTCACCCTGTATTTATTACTAAGTTACACCTTCCAGCACGTATATGAAATTAATTTCAGTACGTTATGCATGATTGAGAACCAATATTATGCGTTGGAATACATCTTATCTAAATAACTAAAAAATTAAATGCATTCAGAAATATAATACAGGGTAAACGAAAAGTCCCGGAAGGGATTCTTATCTTTTTAACGGCTCAAGATAGAGACTTGAGTTTTTGCATGAAGTTCTAACGCAAAATTGTCCATTTTTTGGCTGAATTGAAATTTTTACAGGGTGTCCCAAAAGTAGTGAAACAGGCATCAACTTTCGATTTTTAAACCACCTATTTTTTATTTGATATTCGAAAGCTACGTTAAATTCTAAACACAATTGTCCCCTCGCTTGATACTTTTTCAAACGGATCTTTGATCAACCCCGCTGAATTATGAACTTTTATTCGAGAAAAAATTGTTAAAACCCAGAGTGTGATACATTAAATCAGTGTAATTTTTCATGTTAAAGCACGTGCTAAAATTGCTTTTTCCACATATTACACATCCGGTTGAACACATAGTGTTCAAGCGAGATTCTTGGAGGACAACACTTTGATTACGCGCTGTATGAACAGAGGCTGTATAAAATATAGAAAAACCAAGTCTACAACATGATTTAGCATGAAAAATTACACTGATTTGATGGATTACACTCTGGGTTTTAATTAATACTTTATCACTAAGAAATGTCCATGACTCCGCGGGTTTGATCAAAGATCCGTTGGATCAAAGTATCGAGTGAGGGGTCAATTGTGTGTAGAATTTAACGTAGCTTTCGAATATCAAATAAAAAATAGGGGGTTCTGCTTAAATCGAAAGTTTAGCCACGGGAAACAGGCATCAACTGTTTCCAGCGTGATGCTTGCTAATCCCGACCCCACTCAGACTGGGTGAGGTTAATTTCAGTAGCTGGTTTGTGAGTTTTCCACCGAATGGAGGGCAAAACCCCGTCGTGATATGACCATGCAGTTGAAAGCGACGTAAAAATAATAATAATAAAAAAGTCCCAGTGACAAGCCTGTACCTCGAGTTGAAACTTGGAACTCTATTTGCATAGTCGTAAGGTGTAATAATAGTTGTTTAATTTCCTATTAGACTCTATGACTTCATTTTTTTACTATTTAGACACTATTACGCCTAACAAAAAATTCGGTTTTATGTACTGTAGTAATAAAGATATTGTCCACACACCCCTCTCGTGGTCAGGTAATAAAAAACGTCGTTAAAACTATGGAGAAAACCATATTTGGGCTTTACACATAAAGCATATTATAGCACAATATAGCGTAGGTATAGGTACTTCTAATAAGTACAGACCATTCTCAATAATAGTGAGAGAATAGGTACATACTAACATACCTGATGTAATGCACTGGTAGTCAAGTGGTTAACGGTTAGTGTGGCAATCCAGATAGCGTAGGGATCCGTTGGTTCGAATCCCACCTTGTGTGCGAATTTTTCCTCATTAATATGAGTTTTTGACCACATAATAATAAGACTCTGAGGGTTAGGTTGTAGAAAATGCTTTGAGCATTAACCCCGTCTGGTGGTTACCTTCCACCAAAGAGTGTTATTATTATTATTATTAATGTAAATTTTACTCCCAGGTCTCCCAGTATACAAGACACACAAGTTACATAGGTAGTTGTTAGGTACCAAAAGAAATTAAGCCTAGCCAAATTACCAAAAGTCAAATAAAAATGGCTTAGGATGGGTCCTCTGTATATAAAAAAATAATATGAAAAATAAAACAAATGATTTATTTATTTATTTAAGTTCCTACCAATGTAAGTACCAGGCGCCACCGGTGTTAAGGAACTGCGGAACATCACCCCGAAACGAAAAAGAGAACATTTTCTCTAGTCCTAGCTCGTACACAATGAAAATGATCACTCATTTCTAGAATAATTAATAAATCAATGCCTAATTATTATGATTGGCGTGGGTAAACGAACTCAAACTCTTTAAATACTGAAAGAGCGACTCGATAAATCTCATTTTAGTCCACTTTATGTGGCAGCAGTCAGCCCGCAGCACCCCCAAAACAATTTCCCACCGGCCGGCCGCGCCTGGTAAGTTACTCTCCAATCGCAGAAAAGTCACAAACCTGCTACCCACATTAACCTCACCCAGCCTGGATTAGGCCGGAATGCCAGCATTACAAAGTCTTCACTTCGCTGTGTGCGTGTGTCTGTGTATGTATGTGTGTATGTGTTTGTGTGTTCGAAAAATGAGAATACTGATCAGTGAACACATTTAACGTGCTGGCAAAATCGTGAAACAGATTGCCTTCATTGTAAACACTGCGAAAATACCCCACTAAAACAGCAGTTGATGAAGGTCTAAATATGTAACTAAGAAAACAGTGCAGAAATTTGTAAATATATTTTACTACTTATCTATACTTATATAAGAGAGTTTCACTCACTGACTGACTCACTCACTCACTGATTCATCACTGTTTCTCCGAACTGTTAATCCTAGGAAGCTGAAATTTGGTAGGTAGCTTTGTCTTATAGTCTAGATATGCAATAAGACGGGATTTTTCGAAATTCCCACTACAATACCTGCCATTGGCGAAAAAGGATTTTTTGCTTTCACGGCCATGCCTCGGCCCGCAAAGCGGGCGACAGCCCGCTAGTTTACCTATATATTACAAAAGCTAAAACAGATTTATTCTAAGGTTTGAGCAACGACTTTCGCTGGACGTTGTTTAACTTCGGTGATCCTACGAGAACCGGTGCATTCAACGCGCCAGCGACGCTGGTTGTACATTGTTCTGTCCGAACAAGCTCTAGCAGCTAGGTAGTCAAATTGTTATCATATTAAATTTGTGTAATACACAATAATTAAAGCAACAATCACTCAAACTAAGGGTTGGGTGGAAGAGATTGCCATAGGCAATAACCCCGCCTTTTAGGTAGGACATTATTGTTATTTTCTTTTTTTTTACTTATTTATTTTGTCATTTGTTTGTTTGTTTTTTTTTTTTTTTCTTCTTAATTTTATACTGTTACCTTGTACTTTGTCCTCCTAATAAAGCTTAAAAAAAAAAAAAAAACTCGACTTATTAAAGACTCGAACCACCGACCTCCAGGTTACGTGTCCACCACCTATACCTAGTTTTTTATAATCGACAAGTTAAGTAGTCACCTTGGCCGAGGCATTGCTCATAGTATTTTTTGCTCATAATTGACTAATATTCTTTAACAATTTTGATGAGACTTTATTTACAATTTTTATATACAGGTACAGTGAAAGGGTATTATAACTATGTAAAAGTAAACAAAGCCTGATCAAGGGTGGGGATAATGCCTTTGGCATTCTCTTCCATTAACACTGGTTCAACTATAGTAGTTCTGACATAGTCTCCGTGGCATAGTGAGTTAGCGCGCGAGGCATTGCACGCACGGTGACCTGGGTTCGATCACCAGCGGGGCAGGATTTTTTCTACTCTGTACGTGGGTGTTCGGGGTCCACTCATACCTCGTGAGGAAAAATGAGTAGATACTTTAATGTTAGCAGCGACCAGTGGCGGAATTATATGAAAAAATAATATATTGGGATATTAAAGATATGGAAAAGTCGTATAATTCTAAAATTGTGATATATTAACACAAAGAAACACATTTATTATTTATTTATTTTATATATTTGTAATAATGGACGAGTTATTGCAGGTACCTACTGGTGCTGTGGTGTAGCATAACTCAGCGTCATCTTATTCCGTGATGGAGTTTCCATGTGCCACTTTCACTTTCTATAGTCCATCTCTCTGAGCTAGCTGTCCACTGTCAGGGGTGACCAAACTGGGATTTCGAATTCGAACTCTAGTAATGCCCGCTATTCTCGGCCACACTCAGGGTGGGGGAGGTTAATTTGAGTTGAGGTTTGTGAGTTTCCAGCGAATGGAGCGGAGCGTCATACCGCCGTCGTGATATGACCATGCACTCTTACGCTCGAAATCCCCAAATCTTCCTTCAACTGTCGAATTTCGTTCAAGTAACCCAATCAGAGCCAGGGTCGATGGCGCGTTGAATGTGATATAATAATATAAAGAAACACATTAATTTATATATTTTTTAGATTACTGAAGATAAGTAACGTCCAGCGAGGTTAAGATTTGGTGGGTGATTACACTGAAATTTCTTAACGTAATGCTGATGGCTATTCCAGACCTCAGCTAGGATGGAGGAGGTTAATGTAGGAGCTGGTTTGTGACCCCACCCCCTCGCTAAATCCGCGTATGGATAACTCTGATTATTATTATATTATGCTTTATTAGGTAAGACAAAATATATACAGTAAAATACAATGAAATTATAAAGAAAAAATAAATATATTGAACAAAGAAATAAGAACAAAAAAGAGAATAAATCTAATGTCCTACCTAAAGAGCGGGGTTATTGCCTGTGGCAATCTCTCTTCCACAATCTCTTCCACTCAACCCACCCAATCTGATTCAAGACCTGAATTCAACTAACTGGACAAAGTGGTCAGTTGAGTAGCGTTCGCTCTGTTACATTTTGACCATCACTGACAGGGCTTCTTAGATCCATTACGGACACTCATACGTTACGTGAGTAACGCTTAGTAACGCTTCGGATGACTGAAATAGTTATACCTGCATAACTTAATTACATAGGTACATTATTAGAATTAAATGTAGATATATGATATGTATACGTATTCCCTTCATGTACAATTGTACATAGTAACATACCATTTTTTTGTTAATTACATGGACATAATTATATTTATACATTTTAATTTTTTTTTTTTTTTTAATAATATATTTCATTGAGATCTCTTGGATACATCTTTACTCTGTCTTATCCCGCTCAAGCAGGTTCGACGTTGTTCAACCTCATGGTTGAGGTTGATTGGTTTTGGCACATTTTTTACGGCTGGATGCCCTTCCTAACGCCAACGATTCTATTTGATTTAACGTCCTGGATTAGGACGGGGGTTTTACCCTCCATTCGCTGGGAATCGTACCAGCTACCCACATTAACCTCACCCACTCTGGGTAGGGCCGGAAATGTCAACCTCACGTGTTTGGATGGAACAGAATTTTCTTCGAAAAGTCTGCCCCAGCCGGGAGTTGAACTCGGGAACTCTGGACTACGGGCAGTAGTCACAACCATTACGCCACGGAGGCTGTCTGGATAACTAATACTACCTTCTTTTTTGGAGTATAACGTCGCTTTTAACTGCATGATCATATCACGACGGGGGTAGCTGGTTTGTGAGTTTCCAGCGATTGGAGGGTAAAACCCCCGTTGTAAGAATGTAAAAATTAGGGCTTTAAATCTGTATAGGAGTAATAAAAACAAGAAGCTTTCTGTACCCAGGATGTTATATTAAATGTCAATTACGAGTCAAAGAATCTGCCGGCATTGGGACAATGGTTCTTAGGAGGAATTGTTTTTAACAAGGTTTGGATCCTTCGGGCTGGGTACGCCATTATTTTCTTGACTTCACTTTTCATCAGGTAGAGTGGGGTGGGAATACTGGAAAGGCACGCGTCCAGGAGTAGATAGCTTCCCATCACTTTTCCACCAGAGATGTCATCAGGTAGAGTGGGGTGGGAATACTGGAAAGGCATGCGTCCAGGAGTAGATAGCTTCCCATCACTTTTCCACCAGAGATGACATCAGGTAGAGTGGGGTGGGAAAAGGCATGCGTCCAGGAGTAGATAGCTTCCCATCACTTTTCACCAGAGATGTCATCAGGTAGAGTGGGGTGGGAATACTGGAAAGGTATGCGTCCAGGAGTAGATAGCTTCCCATCACTTTTCCACCAGAGATGTCATCAGGTAGAGTGGGGTGGGAATACTGGAAAGGCATGCGTCCAGGAGTAGATAGCTTCCCATCACTTTTCCACCAGAGATGTCATCAGGTAGAGTGGGGTGGGAATACTGGAAAGGCATGCGTCCAGGAGTAGATAGCTTCCCATCACTTTTCAACCAGAGTGGGTTGGGATCTGGAATGATGTTTCGGTTGCTGGGATCTTTGTCAAGTCATTTTTGACATACATATCTTGGTTGCTGTTAATTTTGATGTCGAGAGTTGTGCTGATGATGTTTCTTGTGTTACTATAATTTTTTGTTTGTTTTTTTTTCTTCATTTTTTTGTTTTTTTTTTTTTAATTTTTTGTTTTTGTTTTTTAATTTTTTGTTTTTGTTTTTTAATTTTTTATATTTTTTTGTAGTTTTTTTTTTCTTTTTATATTTTTTTTTTTTTTTCTTTTTTTCCAATTTTGTTTTTATGTAGATATTTTATGTTTTTCTTCTTGTTTCGTGATGTTTTTACACCTTATACAATTTGTTCTGATGCTTTAGTTAGAAGATGTTGTTTATCATTCCTTTTATTATTTTATTTTTCTCTATTGCCATCTTGAATATACAGTATGTTTCAGAAAAGGTGGCCACCCCCTCGTAACTTTTGAAAGCGACGGAATTTTTCAATTCTGTAAAGTCCTAGGTATAGAAAGTGCCCTATGGCCCATCCTGTGGTCATATTTATTTTTGGCCCCGGTCGGCCCTTCCGGCTTTTAGGCCATATTTTTTCATTTTTCTCGCGAATTTTAAATGGAATGCTATATTTTTTATTCCTGTTAATTAAAGTCCAAGTTAAGCTGAGTATAATGAGCTTTTAAAATTTTCAAAAACCTTATCAGGGGCGGAGCTAGTAGGGTGCAAGTTTCAAAATTGTTACACCCTGTATTTCAGCGTTAGTTAGATTTTTTAGTACTTTCTTTATGTTCATAGGTTCAAAATATTGTTTTACACCATATTAAATCAACAAAATATTCTTGTTTACTTCTAATCAGGGTCATAGTAAGGTTTTTGTAAAAGTACTTTTTTTCTCACGTCAATTTTTCCGTAAATTAATGGTGTTCTCAAAATTGGCATTTTTAGAGGTGAAAGTCTGCAGTGACATATGTTTTTTATGCTTGAAATCGAAAGAAAACTTAACGGAGAAGCCATTAAAATAATAAAAAAAGCCATTTAACCTGCTAGTTTTTTCACGACAGTGTCCGGTAAAGTGGGTGAATTTCGTATTGGATTTTTTTGTTGTTGAGGAAACACAATTGGCATAGAAAATAAATAATACCTAATAAGGGAATAATACTTCAATTAACATAACTAAATGCTAAATTAAATGATTATTTCTTCTAAATCAGTGCCGGATAATTTTTTTTTCTCTCTCTCTTTCTCTCTCTCTCTTCGCCTCTTTAAAATAATTGAATTGGTTTAATTTTCACCTTCAAGAGTTTGGTACTTGACCTGGTATTTTTTTCTCTTAAATTTCGAGATAATTAGATTTTTATTTAGAGACCTGGTATTCATTACTAGCAACACCAATATGATTTTTTTTTTTAAATTTGGGTTTAATATCGCGTTTCAACTGCATGGTCATATCATAACGGGGGTGTTACATTCCATTCGCAAGAAACTCACCAACCTCCTAAACACATTTATCTCACCCAGCCTGGGTTAGGCCGGAATGCCAGCATCACGAAGTCTTCTCCTCGCTGGACGTTGCTTAACTTCGGTGATCCTACAAGAATCGTTGCAATCAAAGCGCCATCGGACTGACTCCAGAATTATTGACAATGTGTTTTCTACAGATTTTACCAACTTACCAACTAAAATTGTCTCAAGAGGGGACCCCTAGGCCGATTTTAGAAGCAGCATTATCCGATAATTATTTTTGATACAACTTGAACTTTGAAAAGTGAAAAAAAGAGAGAGAGAAAAAAAATATCCGGCACTGATTTAGAAGAAATAATTTTCATTTAATTTCGCATTTAGTTATGTTTATTGAAGTAATATTCCCTTATTAGATATTATTTATTTTCTATGCCAATTTGTTTTCCTCAACAACAAAAAACATCCAATACGAAATTCACCCACTTTACCGGACACTGTCGTGAAAAAACTAGCAGGTTAAATGGCTTTTTTTATGATTTTATTCGCTTCTCCGTTAAGTTTTCTTTCGATTTCAAGCATAAAAAACATATGTCACTGCAGACTTTCACCTCTAAAAATGCCAATTTCGAGAACACCATTAATTTACGGAAAAATTGACGTGAGAAAAAAAGTACTTTTACAAAAACCTTACTATGACCCTGATTAGAAGTAAACAAGAAAAAAAAATTAATTTCATATGGTGTAAAACAATATTTTAAACCTATGAACATAAAAAAAGTACAAAAAAATCTAACTAACGCTGAAATACAGGGTGTAACAATTTTGAAACTTGCACCCTACTAGCTCCGCCCCTGATAAGGTTTTTGAAAATTTTAAAAGCTCATTATACTCAGCTTAACTTGGACTTTAATTAACAGGAATAAAAAATATAGCATTCCATTTAAAATTCGCGAGAAAAATGAAAAAATATGGCCTAAAAGCCGGAAGGGCCGACCGGGGCCAAAAATAAATATGACTACAGGATGGGCCATAGGGCACTTCCTATACCTAGGACTTTACAGAATTGAAAAATTCCGTCGCGTTCAAAAGTTACGAGGGGGTGGCCACCTTTTCTGAAACATACTGTATATTTGGTGTTATAATATGAACAGCTTTTAGAGGCATCTTTTTCTGCATTAATTCTTCACATACTCTTTCATGAATTCCTTGTTCCTGAGAATTTTGATTAAGATGTAATGAAGGTTCTTCTTATGTGTTTTTTTTGAATTTTTTTACCGTAATTTTTGCTATCAGTGTAATCATCACTCATCACGAGTAATTCTGAAACTCAGTGTCATTGCCACAAAGAATTTTGATCAGCACGAAGAATTTCTAACATTAGCAAGGAGAATTTTGATCAGCACGAAGAATTTGTAACACCAGCAAGCAGAATTTTGATCAGCACGAATAATTTGGAATTTCTAACATCAGCAAGGAAAATTTTGATCAGCACGAAGAATTTGGAATGTGTAACAACAGCAAGGAGAATTTTGATCAGCACGAAGAATTTGTAACATCAGCAAGGAGAATTTTGATTAGAACGAAGAATTTGTAACATCAGCAAGTAGAATTTTGATGAGCACGAAGAATTTGTAATATCAGCAAGGAGAATTTTGAGATGAGCACGAAGAATTTGTAATATCAGCAAGTAGAATTTTGATCAGCACGAAAAATTTGTAATATCAGCAAGGAGAATTTTGATCAGCACGAAGAATTTGTAACATCAGCGAGGAGAATTTTGATTAGAACGAAGAATTTGTAACATCAGCAAGTAGAATTTTGATGAGCACGAAGAATTTGTAATATCAGCAAGGAGAATTTTGAGATGAGCACGAAGAATTTGTAATATCAGCAAGTAGAATTTTGATCAGCACGAAAAATTTGTAATATCAGCAAGGAGAATTTTGATGAGCACGAAGAATTTGTAACATCAGCAAGTAGAATTTTGATCAGCACGAAGAATTTGTAATATCAGCAAGGAGAATTTTGATGAGCACGAAGAATTTGTAACATCAGCAAGTAGAATTTTGATGAGCACGAAGAATTTGTAACATCAGCAAGTAGAATTTTGATCAGCACGAAGAATTTGTAATATCAGCAAGGAGAATTTTGATGAGCACGAAGAATTTGTAATATCAGCAAGGAGAATTTTGATCAGCACGAAGAATTTGTAATATCAGCAAGTAGAATTTTGATCAGCACGAAGAATTTGTAACATCAGCAAGTAGAATTTTGATCAGCACGAAGAATTTGTAATATCAGCAAGGAGAATTTTGATCAGCACGAAGAATTTGTAATATCAGCAAGTAGAATTTTGATCAGCACGAAGAATTTGTAATATCAGCAAGGAGAATTTTGATGAGCACGAAGAATTTGTAATATCAGCAAGTAGAATTTTGATCAGCACGAAGAATTTGTAATATCAGCAAGGAGAATTTTGATCAGCACGAAGAATTTGTAACTCCAGAAAGGAGAATTTTGATCAGCATGAAGAATTTAGCAGCAAGGAGAATTTTGAAAGTGAGTATCTGCATCACAAGGATTTTGGGTAGTATTTGTGTAGGTACTTTTGTCCAAAAGAATGTGAATGTTGCACTATAATTTAATATTGGGTGTTCTCTGAATTTTGTTGTGTTGTGGTGTTCTTTATTGTTTGACTGAAATATTTTATTTTTTAAATCAAAATTGATTTCTACAAAAGGCCAATTAAAATAAGTAAACATATAATCTGGCCATTCAAACAATCTTTTCTAACAAGATCAAATTCATTATTATTTCTATATGTTTTCATTCAATACAGGTAGGTAAACTAGATAATCCTGGAAATTTTACTGTTTGAACTATCATAAAAATGGTTATTTTGGGTACTTGTCTCCTTGGTATACTTCTTAGATCAGGTCTAGTTGGAGTTTGTGGGATCACAGAGTCCAACTAGAGAACTAGACCTCATTTCAAAAAAATAGACGGGACTTTCAACCTTCATTCGCTGGAAACTCTCAAACCAGCTACTCACATTAACCTCGCCCAGCCTGAGTGAGACCGGGAATAGCCTGCATCACGAGGGTTCGAATTTGAATGGTCGCCCATCCAAGTCCTAGCCTCGCTGGACGTTGCTTTCACTCCATTACCTGTACATCAATGTCGAGAACACACGTCTTGCCACTGCTTACCACTGTCTTCACTGCTCCTCGGCTGAAACCAATAAGGTAGAATTATCTTAGGAGGTGTCATAATTTTATCAAATCAAATCAAAAATAGAGAAAAAAAAAATCAAATTTTCAATTGCATAAGAATAATACTTCCTGTTAAAAAAAATGACATTCCATGATGGACAAAATGCCACCAAAAAAATCAGAATGATGGAATTTCCATAATTATGATATTTTTTTAAGGTGTGTGTGTGTGTGTGTGTGTGTGTGTGTGTGTGTGTGTGTGTCTGTACGTGTACATTATTATTAGATTGCCACTGACGGAATCAAACGGCGGTAGTGAGAAGACTAGTTGGTGGAGGACTATGATCAGAGAACTAGCCAATCCTAACAAATAACAAACCAGAATAGCTTGCAGTTTTCCCAAGGGTTTAATGGCTTATAAAGAAAAAGTCCAACTTCTCACGATGGTTGACGACACAGGAGAGTATGTGATTCAGGATGAGCAAAATAATATTGGCTGAAAACCATCACAACCTAGCTCTAGACATGCTGGCTACGACAACAAAAACATATATTTATTTTTTTTAAATCCAAATACCTACACTTGAAAGTTTTATAACAAACAAGCAATAACTAGTATGATCATTTTATTTATTCACACATGTATCATGTATTCAATTAAATAGATCGGGTTGTTGGGGCTCTTGCTTTTTGAGTCTCTTGCTAAATAATCCATATTTTTTTTATTACAAACAGCTACTAATTTCTGTATTACAAATATCTACTAATTTCTGTATTACAAACAGCTATGAATTTCTGTATTACAAATAGCTTCTAATTTTTCTTTATGAGGTATAACTGAACCCCAGACATCGAAGTTCAGCGCAGGAATGTCTGTACTACTGGGGATCGAACCCAGGTCACCGTGCGTGCAAGCCAGTGTGCTATTTCACTTGGCCGAGGTGACTATAATTCCAACAGCTCATATACTTAGGCTGTTTGGGGTTCACTCACACCTCGTGAGGAAAAATGAGTAGCTCCTTTGATGTGAGCAGCCACCAGTGGCGGACAAAATTATGGACAAGAGGGAAAATAAAACAGAAAATCTCTTCCAAACAAAAGGGTGGAAGAAACTACTCTGCCTGGGTAGGCCCGGAAATGCCAGCCTCACATGTACGGAGGGAACAGAATTTCAGTGTAAAAAATCTGTTCCAACCGGGGATCGAACTCAGGATCTCTGGACTACGGGCAGTAGTCACAACTGTTACGCCACGGAGGCTGACTGCACTACTCACTAAAATCTCACCTAGTTCCGTACAAGTTAGCTGCAAACTCTGCAAGTTTCAGGTTATCATATTTGTGTTAATCACTTTCGTGATATCTAAACTACTCAAACGCGCTTTGCTAAATCTACACTGAAACCGGGACTTGAACCACCGACCTCCAGGTTACAAGTAGTACAATGAATGTACATAATATTATAATATGAACATAATCATAATAATCATTATTTTTCTCCAATATGTCAGTTGCTAATACATATTATGAGTGATACGTTTTTAATTTGAGACCATATTGTTACCAAGAGATAAGTGACAGGACTGAAAATCAATACCATGCGATAGTATATTATGATTATAGGCTAAAGTGTCATATCCAACTCTTATGCCCTAGCTAGTATCAAGGTCTATTCAAACTGAAACAATTGCCAATATTTATTTCAGTAAACTGACACCAGTACCAGGGTCGCTATGGCGGCGCGCGGCGTACTCGTAATAATACCTAATAAATAAATAACTATAATAATAGTAACTGAATTTGAGACATGTCTTTTTCAATTTTGGTTTTAACGTCCCGAAACGAGTAATTCAGGACGGGTCTTTTACCCTCCAATCGCTGGGAACCACACCTGTAGTCCATTCCAGAAACACTCTCCACTCTCAAAATCCCCGCAATTCCGTTTCAACCGTCACACAATGCCCAGACAGCACGGAAGTTGACTTCCAGTCTGGATTTAAGGTGGAAATATCCAGGTGTATAAAGTCAACTGGACCTCCAACTGTCCCGACAGCTGGATTTTTCCATTATGGATTTAATCAGTTGACCAGCCACCTGGATATTTCCAACAAAAATCCATCTAGACTCAGTCACCTGGGCAGTCAGCTGGAAGTATAACGACTCAGTCCAGCTAGGACATGAGTAGAATTTAGTCAGTTGACCAGTCAGCTGGAAATGTTCCATATTTTTCCAGTTTACATAAAACGCGTCCTTTGTTGAAGACGCCATCTTTGATCTTTCGAAATTTCAGAAATTGTGATATTGGTGATTGTAAATTGTTTTAAATAATTAATAATTCTTTTAAATATTAGGTATTTTATGTAGTTTTGAACATTTTTAAATACAAATATCATTTTATTTAGTTTTGATCTTTTTTATAACTACTGGAAGTGTTTAGATAAAACTCGTCCTTTGTTGAAGGAAATTCAGAAATTGTGATATTTTTGTGAATTGTTTTAAATAATTAATAATTCTCTTAAATAATAGGTATTTCATTTATGTGAACATATTTTAAATACAAATAATATTTTAATTAGTTTTGAACATCTTTTTTATAACTACTGAAAGTGTTTACTTTGTCATTTCTGAACTCCAAATTTGCTTTCAAGATGTTTCAAAAAATAGTTCTTTAGTATGTCTAAATCGTGACAGAAGAAAGAGGACAAGAAGCAGTTCATACTGGATCACCTTTTTCATCTGACAATAACCATCCATTTCTAGAGACATCCACTTGGACCCTAATGAACTTTCTGCACTCTGCTGTTCCTGGACTAGCACAATGGATTAACACCTTCAGTTCACTTGGAATCATACCAGCTACCCATATTAATCTCACCTAGCCTAGCCAAGCCAAAGTAGGACCATAAATGCTAGTCTCATGTGTTAAGGGAAACAGAATTTTTTATGCTCAAGATCTCTTGACCATAGGTTGGCTAAAAAAAAAGGTTCTGGTTCAAGCAAAGAAACAGCTGAATGCATAGTGCTAGATAGTGAAATTTTTCACTCTGTGGATTTTATTTAGATGTACAATACATATTATTATAAAATGAATATTTCACTCAGGTGGTTCTGCCACACTAAAAAATGATGTTTACTTTGTGACATGCTTCCTGATTACTTGATTTAAAATTAATTGGCCAATTTAATGTGCACTGTTCATAATAACAATAATAACTATTGTGCTCTCTCTACCACCTTATTACTATGAAGCCCCTTAAATTTTGAGTTAATTTTATATCTATTTAAAAAAAGTGTTCCACACTATTGTGTTTTATAATTTTACTAGTCTTAACAAGTCAATTTTGTTTTAATTTAAGTATAACAATGTTTTTTGATAATAATTCTCAAAGCAAACAACCCAGCAATTCTAATTAGCCACAGCAGTATATAAATTGTCATGAAGGATTACAAATACATAATAACATTCACTAATCCATGTTCCACCACGTTAGACATTGCTTAACTTTTGCAATTTCATGAAAACTGGTGTATTCCATGCCCCATCTTCATTTTCTGCTGGCTATTAGTTTATTTCTTTGTTATTTTTGGTTTCACAAAAGAAATATATTTTAACTTACATAGTATTATTATTTTATTGTGATTATGTACATACATGTTATGAGCATATTTTATAATTGGATATCATTATTTTATTTCTATACTAGCTAAAACCTGGCATTTTGTCACCATTAAGGTTTTTTCTCATGGCCGGTGTCCTAATGAAAATAATAATAACACTTTTAATTGGAAGGTAACCACCAGGTCAGGTTATGCTCAAAGCATTTTCTACCACCTAACCCTCAGAGTCTTATTATTATGTGGTCACAACCATAATGAGGAAAAAATTGAAACAACGGAACCCTACGCTAAGTGGATTATCTGACTAGCACGTTAACCACTTGATTACCAGTGCACTTGAAAATTGTATTACATATTTTAATTTTGATAATTTTCTAGTATGTTGAAGGTGTCTTAGGGGGGGTGAACTCTCAGTGAGAGTACCGTTTCGTATTGTAACCCCAAGAGGACATAGTCAGCCAGACATGCACAACTTTGAGTATTAGAGAGAGATACAGTTTTATTATTAAACGTTGCTGCCCACATATTTGAAGGTTGCTTAAAAATACAGCATAGAGATTATACCTACATAGGAAATACTTGTGATACATTGGTACAAGGTCTTGTGACATGGTGGAAATTTGATAGTGCATTTTACACTTTTGTGACAATTTTTTTATTAATAATAAACACTCTTATTGTAAAATATAATCATTGTAAAGAGTCTTATTTGAATTGTGTTGTTTAAAACAGATTAGTTATTTTCTTTTTCTTTCCAAATTTCTATATAAAAAAATTACACCCAAATTTGTGTGTGTGTATGTGTTAAAAAAAACCTATTTAAAATTTATTACTTTATTTTTATACAAAAAAAATATTCTTCATGAGATTTGAATGTATGGCCTCTAAATTAAATAACTGAAATTGAATTTATGCCTAATATACATTTGTTTCTAGTATTTTTATTACTATTATTATTATTTTTTTTTTTTTTTTTTTTTTAAATGCATATAATGGGATTCGAACCCACGACCTCAAAACCAAGAGCGTAGCATTTGATTATTATGTAGTATAATGTACAGTATAGGTAAATAGGTATGTCAACATTGTGGTAGTGAGTTACTACCCATCCACTAGAGAGCGCTACAAGTAGCTGGAAATAAGTGGAACAAATCCAGTTGACTTTGGGCAACTGACTTCCAGTTAAAAGTTGGGTTACTTTCCAGTTCATTTCCAGTTGATTTCCAGGTGGAGGTCAGGTGGAAGGTGGAAATCTCCAGCTGATTTCCAGGTGGGCAAGTAGACTTTTTCCACCTAACAGTATGGTATACATCCAGTTGACTGTGCTGTCTGGGCGCACTCTGATTGGTTAGTGCGTCAAAATTAACCAATCAGAGTGCGTTGTGAAAGAGAGATTCGGAGATCATGAGAGTGGAGATTTTTTCTGGAACGGGCTACAGCTACCTACATTAACCTCAACCAGCCTGGATCAAATGCCAACCTCACGTGTTCTACCTCAGTAGCTTGATCGATAAGGCGGCGGACTTGTAACCCGGAGGTCGGTGGTTCAAGTCCCGGTTTCAGCGTAGATTTAGTAAAGCGAGTTTGAGTATATGTGACATCGCGAAAGTGATAAACATATGTATGATAACTTGATAACTAACTAACTTGGTTAGCAGCAGATTTTTTTTTCGTCAGAAATTTCTACCCAAACCAAGGATCGAACTCAGGATCTCTGGACCACGGGCAGTAGTCATGACTGTTACACCAAATCTGGCTGGCTGATAAATCAATAACATATCGTTTTATCATTTTCACTTCTCAAGAAACCGACCTCAGTAGCTTGAACGATAAGGCGGCAGACTTGTAACCTGGAGGTCGGTGGTTCGAGTTCCAAATTCGGTAAAAATCAGCAGCAAAGTTCGAGTGTTGTGACATCGCGAAGAACACAAATATGATAACTTTACAACAAAAAGGATATTAAAGGATGAGGAGAAGGTTTGGTAGTCAATAAAGTTGGTAGTCAAGTCACTGGTAGTAAAGTGGTTAACGTGCTAGTCTAGTAATCCAGGTAGTGTAGGGATCCGTTGGTTCGAATTCCACCCAGTGCATGAATTTTTCATCGTCAATTTATTATTATTTTTAAACATGTTAGATCAAGTTTCATTTACAATAAATTACATAGAATATTTACATAGAAATTGAAATTAATAAAACAAAACTTGATCAAGGGCGGTGCTAATGCCAACGGCATTCTCTTTAATTTGAGTTTGTGACCACATAATTTATAATAAGACTCTGAGAGTAAGGTGGTAGAAAATGCTTTGAGCGTTAACTTCGCCTGTTGGTTACCTTCCACTAAAGAGTGTTATTATTAAAGTTGTGATATAATAACACAAAGAAACACATTTATTATTTAACTATTTTCTCACTGCACTTGTATTCAACTACCTACATAGTATCTTTACATATGACCGATACGCCCATGTTGAATCTATCGATCACATATTTTCCCACGACCTTGTAACTAGTAAACTGAAATCTTAGCCCACCTAAGATACAATCATACTATCGTAGGTATTGGATTTCATTTCCCACTATTATGTCATTATTGGAAAACATGTTCTCAAAATCATAAATCAACAAAACACTGTTTTTCTTCTGTTAATTTTAAGAATTGCTATGAATGAACTGGTACGTTATACATATGTATAATAATAATAATATCGCCTTATTTATACTGCCCGATTAAGACTATTAAGTCCCATTATTCCAGCAGTAAGCCCAAGACGTATTATGTGGTAAAAATCCCAAATGGGAGGATAACTTGTCATGTCATGGCTGGGTTGGAGCGTAAGACCCACGTCGTATATGACCAAATGACCATGCAGTTGAAAATTTTCATGAATAAATAAGCAATGCTTTTGCTTTTCTCTTCGTCAAATTAATTTCCTAGTCTTTTTTGAACTTTTAACATTAATTTATTTTTTATTATTCTTTCCTAATCTGTGATATCTTTAATACAGGACTTTGTCCTTAAATACACACCCCTTTGAGGGTAATTATCAACTGTATAACATAAAGATAAAGCATCAACTGTTTAACATAAAGGTAAAGCATCAACTGTATAACATAACCTCATAATTTTGTTCTGGGCTTAACAGCTTTACTTATAAAGCTTTGCCCTTTTAATTTTTATTATTATTATTAGAATAGAATAGAATAGAATAGAATATACCTTGTTTATACTGCCGAGGTAAGACTGAAAAGTCCCTTTACTCCAGCAGTCAAACAGGTCTTATATATTTTATGGGATAGCTACGTTTTTTCTTTCCAGAAAGAGACGCCACTGGACGTGAAGTTCCACCTGGCCGCAATCAATGGAAAGCTGGACACCATCGTCAAGCTCCTGGACAGTGGCCGCATTCACGTGGACTGCCAGGACAAGGTGAGTATGGCCGCATTCACGTGGACATTTTTATTTTATTGTTATATTTTTTGTTGTTGTTGATGATTGTTTTGTAAAAAAAATAAAGTGTAAATAAAAAAATAAAAAAAATAATAAGACTGTCAGGACAAGGTGAGTATGGCCGCATTCACGTGGACTGCCAGGACAAGGTGAGTCTGGCCGCATTCACGTGGACTGCCAGGACAAGGTGAGTATGGCCGCATTCACGTGGACTGCCAGGACAAGGTGAGTATGGACTGCCAGGACAAGGTGAGTATGGCCGCATTCACGTGGACTGCCAGGACAAGGTGAGTATGGCCGCATTCACGTGGACTGCCAGGACAAGGTGAGTATGGCCGCATTCACGTGGACTGCCAGGACAAGGTGAGTATGGCCGCATTCACGTGGACTGCCAGGACAAGGTGAGTATGCTAAAAATAGCATTACACAGAACCACTGCAGGTGAGATCTCGTTCCACACCACAGCAGCACGCCTGTGGAATTCTCTGCCTGTCAGTGCCAGAAACGCGCTATCTCTCGATGGTTTTAGGGCAGACGCAATGCTGTGTCTGGAGCAGCACCACTAAATTTTTCTTTTCTTTTTTAATATATTTTTTTTTTTTTTTTGTATTCTTCTTTCTTTCCTTTTCTCTATAGTGGTTGAGTGGAAGAGCTCACATGTGAGAACCCTGCCACTTAAAAGAAAGCCAAAAAAAAAAAAAAAAAAAAAAAAAGTATGGCCGCATTCACGTGGACTGCCAGGACAAGGTGAGCATGGCCGCAACTTCCAATCCGTGGTGCAATGGTTGCGACCACTGCTTGTGGTCCAGAGGTCCTGAGTTCGATCCCCGCGTTGGACAGAATTTTAAATTTAACAAAAAATCTGTTTTTTTTAACTTGAAAAAAAAAATGGGTAAAAAAAAACGCCCTAGTAAATGATTCGTTATAGGTTGGCATTTCCGGATTTTCCGGTACAACCCATGCTGGGTGAGGTTAATATGGGTAGTCTGGTACGATTAACTGGTAGTCTTGTATGCACTGGTAGTCTTCCATTGTAACAAAATCTGATTTTATTACAAATAAAATTTATCTATCTGGTAGTCAAGTTGTTAACGCCCTAGTCTGGTAATCCAGGTAACGTAATGCGTTGGTTCGAATCCCACCCAGTGGATGAATTTTTCCTCATTAATTTGAGTTTGTGACCACATAATAATAAGACTATGAGGGTTAGGTGGTAGAAAATGTGTCGAGCATTAACCTCGCCTAGTCGTTACCTTCCACTAAATATTGTTGTTATTATTATTCAGAGTACCGGAATAATAGGTAAAAAAACAAGATATTAAGTCCTATCCCAGACAGCACGGCAGGTGACTTCCAGTCTGGATTTAAGGTGGAAATATCCAGGTGTATAAAGTCAACTGGACCTCCAGCTGTCCCGACAGCTGGATTTTTCCATTATGGATTAAATCAGTTGACCAGCCACCTGGATATTTCCAACAAAAATCCATCTAGACTCAGTCACCTGGGCAGTCAGCTGGAAGTATAACGAATCTCTCCAGCTAGGACATAAATAGAATTTAGTCAGTTGACCAGTCAGCTGGAGATGCTCCACATTTTTCCAGTTTATAAAAAACGCGTCCTTTGTTGAAGACGCCATCTTTGATCTTTCGTAATTTCAGAAATTGTGATATTGGTGATTGTAAATTGTTTTAAATAATTAATAATTCTTTTAAATATTAGGTATTTCATTTAAGTTTTGAACATTTTTAAATACAAATATCATTTTAATGAGTTTTTATCTTTTTTATAACTACTGGAAGTGTCTAGATAAAACTCGTCCTTTGTTGAAGGAAATTCAGAAATTGTGATATTTTTGTGACAAATTGTGAATTGTTTTAAATAATTAATAATTCTCTTAAAGAATAGGTATTTCATTTATTTGAACATATTTTAAATACAAATAATATTTTAATTAGTTTTGAACATCTTTTTTATAACTACTGAAATTTACTTTGTCATTTCTGAACTCCAAATTTGCTTTCGAGGTGTATCAAAAAATAGTTCTTTAGTTTGTCTAAATCATGAATCGTGACAGAAGAGGACAAGAAACATTTAATACTGGATCACCTTTTTCATCTGACAATAACCATCCATTTCTAGAGACATCCACTTGGACCCTAATGAACTTTCTGCACTCTGCTGTTCCTGGACTAGCACAATGGACTAACACCTACAGTTCACTTGGAATCATACCAGCTACCCATATTAATCTCACCTAGCCTAGCCAAGCCAAAGTAGGACCATGTGTTAAGGGAAACAGAATTTTTTATGCTCAAGATCTCTTGACCATAGGTTGGCTAAAAAAAAGGTTCTGGTTCAAGCAAAGAAACAGCTGAATGCATAGTGCTAGATAGTGAAATTTTTCACTCTGTGGATTTTATTTAGATGTACAATACATATTATTATAAAATGAATATTTCACTCAGGTGGTTCTGCCACACTAAAAAATGATGTTTACTTTGTGACATGCTTCCTGATTACTTGATTTAAAATTAATTGGCCAATTTACTGTGCACTGTTCATAATAACAATAATAACTATTGTGCTCTCTCTACCACCTTATTACTATGAAGCCCCTTAAATTTTGAGTTAATTCTATATCTATTTAAAAAAAGTGTTCCACACTATTGTGTTTTATAATTTCACTAGTCTTAACAAGTCAATTTTGTTTTAATTTAAGTATAACAATGTTTTTTGGTAATAATTCTCAAAGCAAACAACCCAGCAATTCTAATTGGCCACAGCAGTATATAAATTGTCATGAAGGATTACAAATACATAATAACATTCACTAATCCATGTTCCACCACGTTAGACATTGCTTAACTTTTGCAATTTCATGAAAACTGGTGTATTCCATGCCCCATCTTCATTTTCTGCTGGCTATTAGTTTATTTCTTTGTTATTTTTGGTTTCACAAAAGAAATATATTTTAATTTACATAGTATTATTATTTTATTGTGATTATGTACATGTTATGAGCATATTTTATAATTGGATATCATTATTTTATTTCTATACTAGCTAAAACCTGGCATTTTGTCACCATTAAGGTTTTTTCTCATGGCCGGTGTCCCTATAAAAATAATAATAACACTTTTAATTGGAAGGTAACCACCAGGTAAGGTTAAAGGTTATGCTCAAAGCATTTTCTACTAACCTAACCCTCAGAGTCTTATTATTATGTGGTCACAACCATCCCAGACAGCACGGCAGGTGACTTCCAGTCTGGATTTAAGGTGGAAATATCCAGGTGTATAAAGTCAACTGGACCTCCAACTGTCCCGACAGCTGGATTTTTCCATTATGGATTTAATCAGTTGACCAGCCACCTGGATATTTCCAACAAAAATCCATCTAGACTCAGTCACCTGGGCAGTCAGCTGGAAATATAACGACTCTCTCCAGCTAGGACATGAGTAGAATTTAGTCAGTTGACCAGTCAGCTGGAAATGTTCCATATTTTTCCAGTTTACATAAAACGCGTCCTTTGTTGAAGACGCCATCTTTGATCTTTCGTAATTTCAGAAATTGTGATATTGGTGATTGTAAATTGTTTTAAATAATTAATAATTCTTTTAAATATTAGGTATTTCATTTAGTTTTGAACATTTTTAAATACAAATATCATTTTAATTAGTTTTGATCTTTTTTATAACTACTGGAAGTGTTTAGATAAAACTCGTCCTTTAAAGGACGAGTTTTATCTAAATTGTTGAAGGAAATTCAGAAATTGTGATATTTTTGTGACAAATTGTGAATTGTTTTAAATAATTAATAATTCTCTTAAAGAATAGGTATTTCATTTATTTGAACATATTTTAAATACAAATAATATTATAATTAGTTTTGAACATCTTTTTTATAACTACTGAAAGTGTTGCTTTCGAGGTGTATCAAAAAATAGTTCTTTAGTTTGTCTAAATCGTGAATCGTGACAGAAGGAAAGGAGAGGACAAGAAACATTTAATACTGGATCACCTTTTTCATCTGACAATAACCATCCATTTCTAGAGATATCCACTTGGACCCTAATGAACTTTCTGCACTCTGCTGTTCCTGGACTAGCACAATGGACTAACACCTACAGTTCACTTGGAATCATACCAGCTACCCATATTAATCTCACCTAGCCTAGCCAAGCCAAAGTAGGACCATGTGTTAAGGGAAACAGAATTTTTTATGCTCAAGATCTCTTGACCATAGGTTGGCTAAAAAAAGGTTCTGGTTCAAGCAAAGAAACAGCTGAATGCATAGTGCTAGATAGTGAAATTTTTCACTCTGTGGATTTTATTTAGATGTACAATACATATTATTATAAAATGAATATTTCACTCAGGTGGTTCTGCCACACTAAAAAATGATGTTTACTTTGTGACATGCTTCCTGATTACTTGATTTAAAATTAATTGGCCAATTTAATGTGCACTGTTCATAATAACAATAATAACTATTGTGCTCTCTCTACCACCTTATTACTATGAAGCCCCTTAAATTTGAGTTAATTTTATATCTATTTAAAAAAAGTGTTCCACACTATTGTGTTTTATAATTTCACTAGTCTTAACAAGTCAATTTTGTTTTAATTTAAGTATAACAATGTTTTTTGGTAATAATTCTCAAAGCAAACAACCCAGCAATTCTAATTAGCCACAGCAGTATATAAATTGTCATGAAGGATTACAAATACATAATAACATTCACTAATCCATGTTCCACCACGTTAGACATTGCCTAACTTTTGCAATTTCATGAAAACTGGTGTATTCCATGCCCCATCTTCATTTTCTGCTGGCTATTAGTTTATTTCTTTGTTATTTTGGTTTCACAAAAGAAATATATTTTAATTTACATAGTATTATTATTTTATTGTGATTATGTACATGTTATGAGCATACTTTATAATTGGATATTATCATTATTTTATTTCTATACTAGCTAAAACCTGGCATTTTGTCACCATTAAGGTTTTTTCTCATGGCCGGTGTCCCAATAAAAATAATAATAACACTTTTAACTGGAAGGTAACCACCAGGTAAGGTTAAAGGTTATGCTCAAAGCATTTTCTACCACCTAACCCTCAGAGTCTTATTATTATGTGGTCACAACCATAATGAGGAAAAAATTGAAACAACGGAACCCTACGCTAGGTTGATTATCTGACTAGCGCATTAACCACTTGATTACCAGTGCACTTGAAAATTGTATTAGATATTTTAATTTTGATAATTTTGTAGTATGTTGAAGGTGGCTTAGGGGGGGTGAACTCTCAGTGAGAGTACCGTTTGGTATTGTAACCCCAAGAGGACATAGTCAGCCAGACATGCATAACTTTGAGTTTTATATATAGAGATTATACCTACTTAGGAAATATTTGTGATACATTGGTACAAGGTCTTGTGACATGATGGAAATTTGATAGTGCATTTTACACTTTTGGGACAATTTTTTTAATAATAAACACTCTTATTGTAAAAATATAATAATGTTAAAGAGTCTTATTTGAATTGTGTTGTTTAAAACAGATTAGTTATTTTCTTTTTCTTTCCAAATTTCTATATAAAAAAAATTATACTCAAAATTGTGTGTGTGTACGTGTTAAAAAAACCTATTTAAAATTTATTACTTTATTTTTATACAAAAAAAATATTCTTCATGAGATTTGAATGTATGGCCTCTAAATTAAATAACTGAAATTGAATTTATGCCTAATATACATTTGTTTCTAGTATTTTTATTGCTATTATTATTTGAAGAAAAAAAAAATGCATATAATGGGATTCGAACCCACGACCTCAAAACCAAGAGCGTAGCATTTGATTATTATGTAGTATAATGTACAGTATAGGTAAATAGGTATGTCAACATTGTGGTAGTGAGCTACTACCCATCCACTAGAGAGCGCTACAAGTAGCTGGAAATAAGTGGAACAAATCCAGTTGACTTTCGGCAACTGACTTCCAGTTAAAAGTTGGGTTACTTTCCAGTTCATTTCCAGTTGATTTCCAGGTGGAGGTCAGGTGGAAGGTGGAAATCTCCAGCTGATTTCCAGGTGGGCAAGTAGACTTTTTCCACCTAACAGTATGGTATACATCCAGTTGACTGTGCTGTCTGGGATAATGAGGAAAAATTTGAAATAACGGAACCCTACACTAGGTTGATTATCTGACTAGCGCGTTAACCACTTGATTACCAGTGCACTTGAAAATTGTATTAGATATTTTAATTTTGATAATTTTCTAGTATGTTGAAGGTGGCTTAGGGGGGGGTGAACTCTCAGTGAGAGTACCGTTTGGTATTGTAACCCCAAAAGGACATAGTCAGCCAGACATGCACAACTTTGAGTTTTATATATAGAGATTATACCTACTTAGGAAATATTGGTACAAGGTCTTGTGACATGGTGGAAATTTGATAGTGCATTTTACACTTTTGGGACAATTTTTTAATAATAAACACTCTTATTGTAAAAATATAATAAAGAGTCTTATTTGAATTGTGTTGTTTTAAAACAGATTAGTTATTTTCTTTTTCTTTCCAAATTTCTATAAAAAAAATTATACTCAAAATTGTGTGTGTGTACGTGTTAAAAAAACCTATTTAAAATTTATTACTTTATTTTTGTACAAAAAAAAATATTCTTCATGAGATTTGAATGTATGGCTTCTAAATAAAATAACTTAAATTGAATTTATGCCTAATATACATTTGTTTCTAGTATTTTTATTACTATTATTATTATTATTATTATTATTATTATTTTTTGCAAAAAAATGCATATAATGGGATTCGAACCCACGACCTCAAAACCAAGAGCGTAGCATTTGATTATTATGTAGTATAATGTACAGTATAGGTAAATAGGTATGTCAACATTGTGGTAGTGAGTTACTACCCATCCACTAGAGAGCGCTACAAGTAGCTGGAAATAAGTGGAACAAATCCAGTTGACTTTGGGCAACTGACTTCCAGTTAAAAGTTGGGTTACTTTCCAGTTCATTTCCAGTTGATTTCCAGGTGGAGGTCAGGTGGAAGGTGGAAATCTCCAGCTGATTTCCAGGTGGGCAAGTAGACTTTTTCCACCTAACAGTATGGTATACATCCAGTTGACTGTGCTGTCTGGGATGTGCCTGAAAGTGATATACGAGTAATTATCTGTTTCGATTTCTTTAACTTGAATCAATTCTTTTTTCTGAAATTTTCGTTGTATTAATTTAAAAAAAAATTATTTCAATTTTTCTTTTTAATGTGTATTGATCTTTGTCTTGGTTTTCCAGGACGGCACCACACCACTCATATTAGCCGTCGCCAATGGACACTACGACGTGGTGGAGGAGCTTCTGAAACAGGGAGCAGACCCCAACATTCGCAGATGTGTGAGTGCAACCTAGTTTTTTTCCCCCCCTTTAGGAGTTCAAGCATTTTGCACCGCTCTGGACCGGATTCGAACTCGCAACCTCCGAATTAGTAACCAATGTTCTTGACCACTGAGGCACGGTGGTCGGGTCTTTACTAGAATGTTACGGGGTTCACTCATACCATCTGTTGGGTGGAAGAGATTGCCATAGGAAATAACCCCGCCCTTTAGTTAGGACTTATGTATATATTTTGTTTATTTTTTTTCTTGTTTATATTATTACTATTGTCAATTTTTATATTTAATGTTTACCATTATTTGTCTGTATATATGTTCTACCTACTAATAAAGAGTTTCTAATAAAAAAATATCTGCCAAAAAATATGAAGCTTATTTTTCGAGCGCGCGATTAGCTTAATGTTAGGTACTCGCTTGCCATCATGCATTACGTCGAAATGGTCGAAGTCGAAATCGAAATTGAACTGAACTTTTTTTTTCAGACGGGAACCACAGCCCTCTTCTTCGCCTCCCAAAACGGATTCTCAGACATCGCGTCTCTCCTCCTGGCACACGGAGGTAAAGTCGACCCCCGCAGTTATGACGGCGCCACACCACTGTTCGTATCGTGCCAGTGTGGTCACCTCTCCAGCACGGAACTGTTGCTGCAGCATGGTGCTGACGTGAACATACGAATGAGGGTGAGTCAGCAGGGAAATATACATTTAAAAAAGGGATCCGTTGGTTCGAATCCCAGCCAGTGCATGCATTTTTCCTTATTAACTTGAGTTTTGAACCACATAATAACTAGACTCTGAAAGTTAGGTGATAGAAAATGCCTTGAACATTAACCTCGCTTGGTGTTGACCTTCCACTAAAGAGTGTTATTATTATAAATATCCAAGCAGCCAGCTTCGATGGCATGTTGAATACACAAGCTTTCGTCCTGTCACTGAAGTTAAGCAACGTCCAGCCCTAACGGTCAAGAAGTGTAGCTATAATTTATAACACAGAGACAATCACAATATGCAAAAAGAAATAAATTAATAACCCATTAATACATTGTATATATGTAGGTAATTATATTTATTTTTAACTGTGTTTTTTTTATAATATTTATATTGTTTGTGATTAATTTTGTAAATACTTCAATAAATATATTCAAAAATACTTTGAGAGAGAAAAAAAGAGAAATTCTTTCTAGGATAATGATGGTAGCCATATTGAGTAGTTTATTTTGTGACAGGTTTTAGGCATTACGAGTTCACCATTACTTCTTCCTCCATATTTCCTCAGGACGGGGCCACACCCCTGTTCATCGCGTGTCAGAACGGACACACCTCTCTAGTTCGTCTTCTCACCACCAGGAGCGACTGTGAGGTGAACGCCCGACGCCTAGACGGCACGCCGCCCCTGTGGATGAGTGCACAGATGGGGCACGACGCCATCTGTGGGATTCTACTGGAGAGTGGCGCGTTGGTGGATCTGGCACGGGTGGTAAGCAAGGGTTAATTTTTCTTTATTTGAGTAGAACTTCTGGCGCGGGTGGTAAGCCAGGGTTAATTTTTCTTTATTTGAGTAGAACTTCTGGCGCGGGTGGTAAGCAAGGGTTAATTTTTCTTTATTTGAGTAGAACTTCTGGCACGGGTGGTAAGCAAGGGTTGATTTTTCTTTCTTTGAGTAGAACTTCTGGCACGGGTGGTAAGCAACGGTTAATTTTTCTTTATTTGAGTAGAACTTCTGGCGCGGGTGGTAAGCAAGGGTTAATTTTTTTTATTTGAGTAGAACTTCTGGCGCGGGTGGTAAGCAAGGGTTAATTTTTCTTTCTTTGAGTAGAACTTCTGGCGCGGGTGCTAAGCCAGGGTTAATTTTTCTTCATTTGAGTAGAGATTCTGGCGCGGGTGGTAAGCAAGGGTTAATTTTTCTTTATTTGAGTAGAACTTCTGGCGCGGGTGGTAAGCAAGGGTTAATTTTTCTTTATTTGAGTAGAACTTCTGGCACGGGTGGTAAGAAAGGGTTAAGTTTTTTTTCTTTGAGTAGAACTTCTGGCACGGGTGGTAAGCAAGGGTTAATTTTTCTTTATTTGAGTAGAACTTCTGGCACGGGTGGTAAGCAAGGGTTAATTTTTCTTTATTTGAGTAGAACTTCTGTCACGGGTGGTAAGCAAGGGTTAAGTTTTTTTTCTTTGAGTAGAACTTCTGGCGCGGGTGGTAAGCAAGGGTTAATTTTTCTTTATTTCAGTAGAACTTCTGGCACGGGTGGTAAGCAAGGGTTAATTTTTCTTTAGTTGAGTAGAACTTCTGGCACGGGTGGTAAGCAAAGGTTAAGTTTTTTTTCTTTGAGTAGAACTTCTGGCGCGGGTGGTAAGCAAGGGTTAATTTTTCTTTATTTGAGTAGAACTTCTGGCACGGGTGGTAAGCAAGAGTTAATTTTTCTTTATTTGAGTAGAACTTCTGGCACGGGTGGTAAGCAAGGGTTAAGTTTTTTTTCTTTTTTTTTGATTTTAACATATTAACGGGGTTAACCCATGTTTATTTTTTGTAAATTAATTACAAACAAAAACTTATACTAAGATATAATATAAATACTTAGAATAAACTTAATTAAAAAATTGATAATTGAAAACTGGACAATATTGATATTTTTGTTTAGATATTATTCAGTTGGAACAGTTTATTTTTTATACATTCATAACTATCAAAGAAAAGATCGATTGAGGTGTCTTTCTCGCAAGCTTCATTAAAAAGGCGAATAAAACGATTGAAGGGCTTGAAAAAAGAATAGTTTTTTGTACAAGATTTTTCATATAATAGATTTTTGTTTCTAGTATTCTTAGGATTTGTCCTAAATGAAAGTTCCTCCAGTAATTCTTGTAAAACAGTTCTATTGTTTAATATTTTAAAAAGTAACAAAACATCATTTGTGTCACGCCTGTGTTCTAGACTAATCACATTATTTGCTTTCATTATTTCCGAATAATTATAATTCTTTGAGTAGAACTTCTGGCACGGGTGGTAAGCAAGGGTTAATTTTTCTTTATTTGAGTAGAACTTCTGGCACGGGTGGTAAGCAAGGGTTAAGTTTTTTTTCTTTGAGTAGAACTTCTGGCACGGGTGGTAAGCAAGGGTTAATTTTTCTTTATTTGAGTTGAACTATACAGGGTGGTCCTCAAGTTATGTCACTAAAAACTTATATTATTAGTATTGCGATCTGACCCTAATATAATATAATAACACTCTCTAGTGGAAGGAAACCACCAGGCGAGGTTAATGCTCAAAGCATTTTCTACCACCTAACTCTCAGAGTCTTATTATTATTTGATCACAACTCACAAACTCAAATAAATGAGGAAAAATTCGTGCACTGGGTGGGATTCGAACCAACGGATCCCTACACTACCTAGATTACCAGACTAGCACCTTAACCACTTGACTACCAGTGCACGACCCTGACAGCTTCAACGACAATTGTTTGAGTAATTGTGACATCCATCCTGTGATTATTCGTAACACAAATAAGTTATCATATTTGTGTTAAACACAACTACTCAAACTCGCTGAACTAAAACTTTTGCTTAGCTTGGGACTCGAAACACCGATCTCCAAATGGCGAACTTGTAACCTCTAAATTACAAGTCCGCCGTCTTATATATCGATCATGCTACTTAGGTTAGTTTCGTAATGCAAACAAGATAACCTTATTCAAACAAGATTTTGAATTAATGCAAATAATTCAACAAAAAAAAGATAACTTTAAATCTTGGAAATGATTTTCCCCAGGATGGAGCCACGCCACTGTTCAAAGCTTCTCACAAGGGCCACAGTGCCGTGGTGAAGACGCTGCTTAGATTCAAACCTAACCTGGGACTCCTATCAGTAAGTAAACAAATAAGGTTGAAAAAAGCCGACCTGCCAACCTCCGTGGCTCAGTGGTTAATAGAATAGAATATACCTTGTTTATACTGCCGAGGTAAGCCTGAAAAGTCCCTTTACTCCAGCAGTCAAACAGGTCTTATATATGTTATGGGTTAAGAGGATTGGTTGCTGATCTGGAGCTGGAGGTTGCGGGTTCGAATCCCGGCCGGAGCGGAAAATTCTAACCGAGTTGTTCCCGTTCCGGAATGGCATGGATGTAAACGTAAAGTTTCCTGAAGTAATGCGAAAGCTGTTCCGGGGCACAAACAACTACCTATAAAATACCTATATATCACTATGTGGTGATACCAGGGCCGGGGCATTCTTACGGCAACGACTGTCATTGGCAGTCCAGCGTGGTAATGCCTCGAGCCTGGTAGGCACCATGTGTCGGGGTAAGAATGACGACATGTTTGTTGTATGAAATATTAAATATTGAGAAGACTACCTATAAAAAAAAAAACAAAAAGGTTAAAGAAAACCTCGCTCACTTATTTTTTCATTCTTTTTAAAAGATGAGTGTTTCAGAGTCTTTTTTATTTTTTAGCCATGAAATAGCAGCTACTGATGTAGACGCTTTTGGTCTGTATTGTAGATTGCCTATTCCGTAATACGCCTCCCCTCTTGTGGGCGAGAAGTGACTCAATACTTCCCATTTAGGTGCTGGGAGGTCAATTAAGTTGGCCTGGTGCTGGGTCATCACGAGCACACCGGAAGGTATCCTTTACAAATAACTGGAACCGAATTTTAAATACAGTTTTTTTGTCGGCTCGGGGGTTTGCGAGTACCTCCCGCATAACAAGCGAGTATCATACCACTGAGTGGTCGTGTGCTCTTTATTCAACAATTTTTATTATTATTCAAGATTTTTTTTAAAGCTTTATTAGGAGGACAAAGTACAAATGGTAACAGTATAAAATTAAGGAAAAAAGTCAAACAAACAAATGACAAAATAAATAAGTAAAAAGAAAATAACAATAATGTCCTACCTAAAGGGCGGGGTTATTGCCTGTGGCAATCTCTTCCACCCAACCCAAATTTTGATCAAAGCTTTTTGATTTCAGAACGGGGAAAGCGCCCTGCACGCAGCCAGCCTGGGCGGGCACCTCTCCTGCGTCAAACTGCTGGTGCATGACGGGGCCAATGCCCACCTCACCAACGTAGACGGCTTGACGCCAGCAGACATAGCTCTGGCCAGCAGGCACTATGACGTCACTCAGTATCTGGACCAGCTGCGGCCACCCTACAGCAGCTCGGACGAGCGGGAAGAGACGTAATTCGTGGGTTCGAGTCTTGTCGGACATATTTTTTTTGGGGAAGTTTTGTGATTCAAGGACGTTTAAGGACTTAATTTTGTCCAAAAGACAAAATCGATAACTTAAGTAATTTGTATATGGCTGTATGGAATGGCCTTGCCAACCAATGCCAAAAAAAAAGAAAAAAAAAAGTAATTTGTAAGCATCGATTTTCCCCATCTTAGACAGTATGCAATCTTAGGGCGAAATTAATAGACAAATTCTATAATTTAAGTAATTTCTAAGCATCGATTTTCACCATCTTAGACAGTATGCAATCTTAGGGCGAAATTAATAGACAAATTTTATAACTTAAGTAATTTCTAAGCATCGATTTTCCCCATCTTAAACAGTATGCAATCTTAGGGCGAAATTAATAGACAAATTTTATAACTTAAGTAATTTCTGAGCATCGATTTTCCCCATCTTAGACAGTATGCAATCTTAGGGCGAAATTAATAGACAAATTTTATAACTTGAGTAATTTCTAAGCATAGATTTTCCCCATCTTAGACAGTACGCAATCTTAGACTTAGCGCCACAGAGGTATTACTTAAACGTCCATTAGTTCCGCCCTAAGTCACTTTGATGTACAAAATGTACTTGTACCTACAACAGAGTGATTCAAAAAAGTTTATGGACACTCTGTACCTATATGTACAATATTCACCACCAGACCCTGATAGTGCTAGTATATTATTATCATGTGAAACATAATGATCTGAAAAATCATGATTTGGGTGGGAGCCGAACCAACGGATCCCCACGCTACCTGGATAACCAGACTAGCGCCTTAACCACAAGACCACCTATGCATGAGTAATGGTATAGCCAACATAATGAGGAACCTCGTTGGTCACCCGGCAAGTTTTAACCTCGCTGGACGTTGCTTAACTGCAGAGATCACACCATACTTGGTGTGGTGACGTATCAAACACACAACTAACTGGTGTAATTACGATAGAAGGATTCGATCTACAATAAGGAAAGTAATGGAATCAACCAAAATTTTCGATAGTCAGTTTTCAGTGCCAAAACACGTTTAAGGGTCCCCAGACCTCAAATTCAATGTTGCAGCCTTTGGTCCGTGTGCCTGTAAACGAAATATCTCAAGAACGGCATTAACTAGAGACTTGTTATAATATGAAATCCACGTTAATGAAACCCACTGAACAGATTATGTTAATTTTTTTTTCATGTCTGACTATGTATAATATCTACCGCTTATGTTATTAATTACCTTCCCTTATCTGACGTTTCGTACTTATCTGTAAAAAAAATCGCCATATTATAATTATATCATATTATTTTGTGTTAATCACCTTCGTGATGTCACAACTACTTAAACTCGTTTTACAAAATATTTGCTTAACTCGGGACTTGAACCACCGACCTCCGCAGGTCACAAGTCCGCCGCCTCATCGAACAAGCTACTGAGGTCGGTAAATAGCCAGATTAGAAAGTTTATAAATATACATACATGCTATTGAAAAAAGTTACCTTTCGTTTATTTTTAAGTTGCCTCTAAACAGTCAACGCGTTACGCACACTTTTATATGTTTATATATTATATATACGCTAAGTTTCAAAGTCCAATAGAAACATATTTTATTAGCAATTGCCTTCTCAATGACCTCTCTGCTTGTCAATTAAAATCTATTATCTTTTTCCGTTTATACTAACTGTTGTTACAATGATATAGATGTAAAATTAATGTCAAGATATTAAAATATAAATAAAACAAAATACATAATAATCTCTGTTTCGTATTAATATAGCAGGGTTGGCTGGCGCTACTTGACGAGCGCTCGCCTCCCGGAGAGCTTGATATGTAATATTATTTAACTTTAAAAAATAAGCTAGTTATTTATACTTTAACTGGAAGTGGTATCTTGTGAACTGTAAATCGTCGACTCTTGTAACTAGCATCATTCGATTTCTCGAGTCAAAAAACACCCTGGTACTCACTTTTGTAAAATTTAAATAGCTACTGGCAACTTTTGATGGCCAAAAAACCGTATTTACGCGTAAAAAAAAAGATGATTGCTTCACAGCCTTTTTAATTTCGTAGCTATGAAAGAACAGCTCCTGTAGACGCTTGTGGTCTGTGTTGTAGCCTGCCCATCCCGTAGTACGTCTCCCCTCTGATGGGCGAGAACCATTATTTAGGTGCTGGGATACATGAGCGCACAAATAACTGTAATCAAATTTTGAATAAAAAAAAATTTCGGCTCGGGGGATCCTACCCAATGCTTGAATTTTTCCTCATTTATGACTAGTTTATGACCACATAATGAATAATAAAACTCGTAGGGCCACATTATGAAACAGAATTAAAGTTAAGGGAAGACACGCCCTCAAGTCGGAGTTTCAACCAATCACAGCGCACTATAGCCCGAGTTGAGGGATAGTCTGTCTTATCTTCACTGTAATCCTGTTTTATAATTCCGCCCTAAGAGTTAGATGGTAGAAACTGCTTTGAACATTAACCTCGCCAAGTGAATTACCTTGCGCTAAAGAGAATTATTATCCAGGTATACTGATTTCTACGTCGGCTGAAACTAAAATGTCCCATTACCTATACCAACAGTTTCATTTAGATGTTTTCTTCATCTTCAGTGTCTTTCAATCTTGTAATAACTTATGGCCCGGTGCGTAAAGTTGGCACCCTAGCTTAAATTTCGGGTGCCAACATCACGCACCTCTCTGTTAAGTCCAAGCTCATGTAGATGTAACGTCACGTGATCACTTTGTAGCTCTTAGGTTGGTGGAAAGTGATCATGTGACCTTACATCTACAAGAGCCTGGACCTAGCATGAGTATGTAGACCTGGCCATTATTAGAGGTGCAGTAACTGATTAACCACATTGTCTCATTGTTAATTTTGTACTTATTTACTAACGAGCGGGCTGTCGCACGCTTTGCGGGTCGAGGCATGGCCGTGAAAGCAAAAAGTCCTTTTTCGCCAATGGCAGGTGTTGTAGTGGGAATTTCGAAAAAGCCCGTCTTATTGCACATCTAGACTATAAGACAAAGCTAGCTACCAAATTTCAGCTTCCTAGGACTTACGGTTTGGGCTGTAGAGCGATGATCAGTCAGTCAGTGACTTTGACATTTATATATTAAGATAGAAATTATTCTTTATTACACTAAAAAAATCTTCTATTTGTTTGGTACGTGTATTTTTTACGTTGAAAGATAACTAATAGTTCTGTGAACAGTAAACCTCAACCAGATTCTCTAATCGAATTATAAATGTTTTATCAAGCATGAGAACATCGAGACCTTTAATACCCCACTCGATCGGTTTTAAACAAAAAATATCTCTCTTTTCTCTTTACATTACTCTCATTTACCTATTATGATAAATAAATTTCGTTTAATTTGCTAGGGTACACCATGCCGTGTCCAAAAGGGCATGTGTTTTATAGTAACGTGTTTATAAACGTAGACAAGAACTACGAGGCACATCTCAAGTACCGGCTAGGGGCAAAGCAACAATAATAATAATAAAAAAAATATATCTATGCCACAATTGCCATAATAATAATACTTTACTGTGGTCTCTAGCCATACATGAAAGTAATGTTACCTTTAATGATAATATTGTTATAAATAAAAGATAATATGAGAATAATTATTCCTATTGTTTTGTAATATGTTAAAATAAATAGGAATAAATAGCATACTGCAGGTACATACTCTGCTACTCATACATTTGATCATACGATATTTGGCAAGTAATCAAAGTAAATGTAGAAAATCTATTTAGGAGACTTCGTCGATAATTAACCCATGAATTACGAGGAACGTATATCAATTCACGTTTGGCTGGAAAAAAAACACATCGTCGAAGATTGAACCTGGGTCTCTGATATGAAAACCAGGAGCACCTGGATAAACAGGTTGGAGATAAGAGGTATTCTTCAGTATTTAAAATTTGATTGCGAATACTTGAGATTAAGAATTTAAAATTGGATTAAGAATACTTGTTTAGTCGATATTTAGGACTTATTTAAGATTTATTTGTGGTGAAGAACAAGGCCTTTTCACATTTTTTTTTTTTATTTTCCTTGTCCTGTAATAAGGAAAGTATTGTATTTGTGGGTAGCGCAGTATTACTAAAAGCATCCTACACTTTTCGAATTCTTTTACATTAATTTTTCTATACTCTGGTAATGGCGCCACTGGTCGTTACTCATACAAGTAACTACTCATTTTTTTTCCACGAGGTATGAGTGAACCATGAACATGAACACCCAAGTACAGAGCAGAAAAAATTCTGCCCCTTTGAGGATCGAACCCAGGTCACCATGCGTGCAAGGCTTAGTTTGCTAACTCACTTGTAACCTCACCCAGCCTGAGTGGGGCCGGGAATAGCCAGCATTACGACGGAGGATTCGAATTTCAACGGTCACCCATTCTTGTCCTAGCTTCGCTGGATATTACTTAATATCAGTGACAGAACGAGAACTGGTGTATTCAACGTACCAAAGACGCTGGCTAATAAAGGTTTATGTATTATGACTTTTTAGGCTCCAAACTATCTTTTTTCTATCAAATATCTTGTTGGAAACAAGCTCAAAGTATCAAATCTTGATGGAAACAAGCTCAAAGAATCAAATCTTGATGGAAACAAGCTCAAAATATTTTTTTAACCTGACCTAAATAAGAACAAGGGTTAAAAAAGATGTCTCATACGAAATATTCAAAGCATTTCCTATGAAAATCGAGTGTTCCTGTAACCAACACTGAGTTCCATACAAGACTCAAACAAAAGTGAAAATATATCGTCAGGGAACAATTTTGTCAATTAATACTAGTTCAAAACTAGAGTTTCAGATGCATATAATTTAGGACTAACCAATCGGTAATAATAATAATAATTATGGATCTGGGCATCCATAATATAATCTTCTCAACACCGTGATATAGGTACCCTGGTACCTGTGCCTGTCTCACGGACACATGATCATAAATATTATTATGAGTCTGAATTACTAACTTATGAAATGATAGATTAAAAATACCCAGCAGCATTACAAAGGGTCACATTAGAACCCAGGTGATTACATTGATAACTCATAATGCCTTACTTAACCTCACTGGACATTGCTCAACTTAAATGATACAGCAAGAATGGGTCTATTCAATATTGAATGGGTGATGAGTAGAAGAACATGCTATATCGAAATTCAATTTTTTTTTTGTTGCAGAATAACATGCAATGTACTCTTTTTTATCATCTCATTGAATATGAAGGACCTACTGCATAGTAATGTACCTAGTATTATTGCTCTCCTGAAAAGACAATTTTTGACATGGCATGTTCTTTTACTCGCCCATTCTATGTATTGTTATGTTTAGGCTAACATATACAGAATATAATCTATGAATTAAAAATAAAACTAAAAACTTGGGGATTTTTCTATAAAAAGAAAAGTACATAGTTTATTAAAAGAAAAATTTACAAGAAACACAAGTGGACAGTAGGCCCGCAAGTATTAAATCCCTGAATTCCAAGAGAATATAGGGACGAAATGAAAGTACAAACAAAGGAAAACTATTTTTAAAAAACAACTTTACAATGTTCAATTCAAAGCCATTTAAAATATCAAGTTAGCAAGAAGTAAAATTGTTTTGGAGATGTATTTAATATATAAAAAAAGTTCCAAATGTTTTCAATTATTTTTTTCCATCAAAAATATCTTTTCAATAAATATTATTATTGAAAAGATTTCATTAAATATCTTTTTTTTATACATATTTATTTCACAAAAACTTTTTTTGGCCCTTAAACAGGGAAAGTGTTGTCTTTTTGGAACCATTGAAGGATTCAAATATATGATATCTCACATCAAATATAAAAAATAATATTCCACAGTTCTTTCATCAACACTCATGTTTAAAATTTGGGGGCTGATATTGTTTCATCATCTTCTTCTTTACCTAAATTATTTTCGTAAAATTTAATACTGTAAAATTCTTTTGAGAAAGTTGGTAGGTAAAAGAAAATGTCAGTTCTTAAAAAAATTAAACAACAGAAACTTGTAGGAAATCAATTTGAGGGGGGTTTTCACCAAATCTTAAGTCTTTTGATTATTCTTCATAGAAAAAGCTGAGGATTAAATTAAATATATTACAACAGCACAGGCACACTAATGTGAAAATGCAGATTGCAAAGGAACTTTTATCAAAAACCTAATCATGACATGGATTTTTATATGTACCTGATGAACATTCAATACCAGCCAAGATTTGAGAAAATAGGAAAATGCAACTGTGACGGGGGAAACTTGAATTTATTTTTTCCAGAATTTCTGGGGGGGAAATTTTAATACTTTTTTAGGGTGAAGTTCAGGATATGGCTAATAGCCAAAACTTGTAATAAAAAAATGAGAAAATTCACAGTAAGTAAATAAATCAAAGGATGATTTTTAATAAATTGATCACACTCATGACTTTACTTCTCCTCACACCATTCATTCTCCTTACGCACTTGCTCTTCCTCAGCCTGGGTGAAATCATTCTTGATGTTGAACGTTTTGCGGATCTCTTCGGGTGTTTTGCCTTTGATCATGTTGGCAACTGTTTTGCACGTCACATCAAGAAGACCTTTGATGTCCAAATAGTTAGCTGCAAGAATTAGCTCAAACAGGGTTCCTGAAACACAGAGATGAACATTGAAGGTTCATGAAGAAGGAATAGAACAAACTGTTGACAAAATATATGATTTACATGTCACTTCAAATAGACTTTATATGTGATAGTTAGTGGCCAGAATCAGTTCAACAAGGGTTCCTGAAATACATCTAAGATATAAATTGAAGGGTCATGTACAGATAAAACACAATGTTAACAAAAATCATGGAAGAAACTCCTGCAGTCACAAGTTTTATGATGCATTGATGCAGCAGTTTATAAAGGGTTCAGTATAATTTCTTATAATTTAAAAAATTATAAGAAATTTCAGCTGTCTCCTCTTACAAATCTGGATATATATTTAAGAGATATGGGCTTAATAGCTTTGCCCTAATTAGATTTAATATTATTATAATCTCATTATAAGGTTATCAGTTATCAATAACAAGGTTTTAAATTTAACAAATTTATTACAGAGACTAAAATCAATGAAAAATTGTAAAAAAAAAACATTATAGATTAAAAATCCTACTGTAGAGTAGTAAATACCAAGTTGACCTTTTAACTATTTACATTACCTTGGTCTACTTTGAGAAAATCTGCATCCCAGGATGAAATGTCATCTGTCCTCTTCTCTTTGTTCTCATCATCCTCGGGTGGGGGGGGGTCATCCTTGTGGTAGGTGGCCCATTGAATTACTTTCCTCAGAATGGCGGAGTTCACATTGGGAAGGGGAACTATTTCTTCATCCTCATCTTCCAATCCTGAAGTATTGCAAAAAATAAATGCGCAATGAGAACAAAAGTTGATTTTTATTTGTGTTACAACAGACTGAATCTATGCTGAACCAAGACTTGAACTATTGACCTCCAGGTTACAAGTCCACTACCTTATTGATCAAGCTACTGAGGTTGGTCGCGCAAATGAATTAAATGTATACAAATACCCTCAAAACACCTCTAGGATTCTGTTGTTTTATAAATATGCTTGTGATGTTACATTTGAGGCCTTCCACAGAAAAACTCGCTCATGACCACCCTAGACTTTTTTTTAGTTATGGGCATCAGTGGAAAGAGCGCGCTGAGGGCTACAAGGAAATGAAAGAATAACGTGGAAAAAAGCATTCGATGCCATAAAAGAACTGCGTAGGAATAACGTATTTGCTGCAAAACTTGTTCATTCCATCCACAGTTCTGTGTAAAAACTAGCTCATTCCAAACAACCAATCAGAATGCAGCATTAGGATCACGTGACCTCCATTTGTTTTCAAAATTTGGTAGAGCAAACTTTATTTTATTAACAAAGTCTCCAATATTTTTCTTTTTATCCTATGTAACTCTTAAAGTTTCCCTTTTTGTTTTCATTTCATGGGTCTAGATCTAAAATCATAATAATAATGATGATAATAAAAAATACCCAATATTACCTACTTTTTGTTTTGGCATCAATTAAAATAAAATTGGTCTTATTACCTACAACTTTTTGTTCAATTTCAGCCTACTATAATGCAAATCTTTTTCAAATTTAGATAGGTCACCCACCTATGTGTCTATAGACTTTTACTGTTGCTTTACTTTAATGGTAGGCTATACAATACAAGGGTAAAATCTGGTTTATATATCAGGTGAAAATTAGAGTGTTTGTGTAAAAACTGATTCATTCCAAAAGCTGCCGTTGCAAAACTTGCTCATTTCCAAATTCTGTGTCAAAACTCACTCATTCCAAATTTAAACTTAAAAAAACTTATTTAAGGTAGAAAAAAACTTTGTGGAACCTGTTACAGCAATTTTCTTATAATCATAGCTTTCATTCAAAAAAATAATAATGGAAAAATATTAATTCCTTCTATAGTTATTAGTTTTTTTTAGTTCCTGAAAAATCATCTTACATGGAATGAACCAGTTTTTCAGGCGAACGCCTCATTTATCAACACATGTGTAGTTTTAATTTTTTATGAAAAGTATGTCCTTTCATAATAATAATAATAACACTTTTTAGTGGAAGGTAACCACCAGGTGAGATTAATGCTCAAAGCATTTTCTACCACCTCAACCCAGTCTTATTATTATGTTGTGGAAAAATTCATGCACTGGGAGGGATTCGAACCAATGGATCCCTATGCTACCTGGATTACCAGACTAGTGCATTAACCACTTGACTACCAGTAATTAAATTACCATGTTACCTGTTTTATGTATTTTGATCAATTTTGCAATGTATGTCTTCTTGTAACATTCGTGTAAATAGAGCTTAGCTTGTTAAATAAATGAATCGGTAAACCCAGTGTTATTAATTTTTAAGTTGAGAATTATACTGTTTAAGATTTAAGATAATAATGAGTGGAGTGTTTGTGTCTTTCTTGGGGCATTGAAGAAAATCATTCAAAAAGAGTCAGTAACAGTAACACTTTCCAAGGACAAAACACTTCCTTCTCTTTTAAGAATATCTAGTGGACACAAACAAAAAAGGCCACTGTGCACACTTGTTCATGATAATTAGTGGTCAGAAAGTGACTGGAATATTCTATAATTGAGAATAAAAAGAACTTCTTACCTAAATCTTCAACCATGGTTTTGATGGTTACAGAGGATTTTGCAATTTCAAAATCCACATTGAATATCTCTCCATCTGAGCTTTGCAGTTTGATGTTGGGCATAGTGAAACCTTGAACAAATTACTAGGGTATCTAATACGGTTTCTTATAAATTAAAAGAAAGAAAATGAAATTTTCCGGGACTATTCCCGACAGAAAGGAGACTGATATTCGATTTTAAAGATGAGAATTATGAGAAACTGCTTGAGCAAGAAAAAGTTACAACAGTCAGCAGCAGCGATTGATATGAGATATCAGCATTCAGCATGAAAAAGTAAATTTTGAGTTTGCCATGAAAATCCACTCTGCGCCTGCGCAGCTGATGGCAGTTCATGTACATGGAGGTTGATGTAACGGAATAACGGAAATTTTCTTGGAGAGTGAAGCATGAAAATTCACAAAAAATTTGAGAAATTCGGTATATGCTCTGCGCTCTATTGGATTTTTGAAGAAGCTTCTGATTTTATTTTCGGGTTCGAGATTAGAGATTTCGAGTTCGAAAAAATTAAAAATATTAAAATAAAATTTTGAAACTGATAATGTAAGAAATTTGAGTGAAAAAGTCCGTATTGTGGGTATATTATTGATACAATGTCTAACAAAATTAGTACAATAATCAATCTTGATGTGAAAAATGCCCTGAGAAAGTTGAGCTTTCCTGAGTGTGCCAGGGAAGCTCTCAATAAAATTGGTAGGTAGTCCTCAGTAAAGTTCTAGTATCTTAGGATCTCAAGTTCTTTGGAATATCCTCAAAGATTATTTTCTATGAATTATTATAGGTACTCTTTCATTAATGCTGGATAGACAATGAAAAGCTCACATTCCATATTTTCTCGTACTTTCTTCTTTAGGTTTGCATGCTTTTCAAGTTCTCTCTAGACTATTGTTAACACACTGAGCCATATTTCCATTCAATGCTTTACTCATGGATTGGATAGACCCTTTATTAAATGGTAAACATTGGCTAAGCGTTCTGAACTTGGTACCCAAGGGCCAAACCAATAGACAAAATCGACAACACTAGAGTAATTGCTTAACATCAGTTTTCCCCATCTAACACAGTATGCAATACCAGACTTAGGGCCACAGAGGTCTTACAAAATCATCTATAAATTTTGCCCTAAATAGCTACTCTTTGGACTCAATCCAGAAAGCTTTCTCAGTTTTAGAATCCCCAAATCTCTCTTTTAACTGCACTTTGATTGGATCATTTGTATAAATAACACATTTTGAAAGGATTATTTGAACAAAATTTGATGCTTGAAAGAGATATTTGGGGATTTTGAGAGGGAGTGTTTTCTGGAATGAGACTCTCATGCATTGCCTACATTGAACTCTAAAGAGTATTTCAAAAAGTTTATAATGATAAATAAAATAAGTATAACCTATCTCTTATATATTGACCCTCATTTTCCTCTGTCAGAACAATTGTGCATCAGTCAGAATGCCCATCGTACACAGAGCAGTCAACACATCAAGCAAATGGAGCTGGCAATGGAAATGATCAGTGAATTAATTTTCCGAGAAAACAGTGGAAGATCTTTCAAGAAGAAAACACACTTGGTTCAGGTAACTTTTCTACTACACAATATCCAAGGTTTAATTTAATAAAATTATATGCAGAGGATATCTATTTGTATGTGTGTTACTCCTAGAAAATGAAATTATATTCTTTTTAAAAAATATAAATAAATAGTGAATTTAAATGGTGATCAAATTATTTAATATTTATTTAACCCAGATAACGTGGTGAAATTTTTTGTTTTATTTTTTTGGAGTGATATAAATTGAGTCCTGAATCAAAATAAGTGCTGTCAACTTATCACTGGGACTCAAAACAAAGAGCTTAAGGTCTCGCCAACTAACCTCAACAAGCTGAATTAATTAGAAAAATCCACAACGTAGTACCTTTCACCAGATGGGGTTGACGTCCTTCCAGAAGGACGTCCTTCTGGAAGGACGTCAGCCCCATCTGGGTTAATATCCGGATCATGGTTTTTTTCACTACAAATATTAAGTGAAGGGACCACTTTCCAATAAAATATGCCTGTAAATGAGTGCATGAATAGCTCAGTGGAGCACTTGCTTGCCATGTGGAAGGTAACAAGTTCAAACCTCCTTGCCTACAAAAAATTGTATCCAAAATTTGGTCACAGTTGTTTGTAAGGGATACCTTCCGGTGTGCTTGTGTTGACCCAGCACCTAAATGGGAAGTATTGTGTCACTTCTCGCTCATCAGAGGGGAGGCATACCATGGGATGGGCTGGCTTCAACAGAGACCACAAGTGTCTACAGTAGCTCCTGTTTCATGGCAACAAATCTTTTTATTTATTTATTAGAAGAAAAAGTAAACATAGCATTTCTTTCAGGTAACTTGGCAGTTGGTCTTGTTATTTTATACTATTACATCAATTAATGCTCCCTTGATTGAATTTGTTGATTGAAAATTATCATAATATATGCCTTGGGCTTTAGTTGTTTCATTATAAAATTTAATATATTAACAATAAAATTCCTTACCCACAGAGTTTAAGCAAGATTCAAGAGCTTCAACTTCTAGAAATGCTATGTACATACATGTCCTCTAGTGAAGAGCAAGCTGCTAGTCAGGTAGTGAAGAATGCTGTCTATATGTTCCTGTTTCCCCACTCTCATGCACACAGATCCAAGCTACTTGTGAAGTTGGTGTCCATGGCAATATCTACGAGTAATTATCAGGTGCTGGTATCCACAGGTAAGTGGCTGGATGTAACAATAAAATTAAATAAACTGGTGTGACACCACACAATTTCCTTATCACTTGAAAATAAGTCTAATTCCACCACTTGTGACTCAACGGTAACAGTTTGCTAAAAAATATTGTTTAATTTGCAATCAGCACCTTAAAATCATTGGACTTAATATGTCACAAACCCCATCTCGGATGAATGGTAAAAAAGTTAGTCAAAGCTGGACACCCCAAAATACCTTTAAATTGGGCTGGGATCCAAAAAGTTTAAGGTATCAAAAAATGAGTTTCTGTGAAATAATGTCAAGACTTCAATTAACAAAACACTTGAACTCTATTGATTCCAGGTATTCTAGTGCAGCAGGTCGGGTGCACAACAAAGTTCAGCACAGACATTGCTGAAGGTCTGGTGAGTGACTACTTCGTATTGCTTCCCCACGCTGTGTCCAAACTGGAAGAGCTGCCACTCCATGCTCCCCTCTTCACCGCTAACCTGCTCACCTCTCTCTCAGAGATGTATAACCGGAGTAATATACATGAGAACCTGCTTGAGGTAGGTGTACATATTGATATGGGTATAAATTATAATACAATACTTATCCTGTAAGATTTAGATGTTAAGAACAGGTGCCACACCCTGAAATCATCTAAGATACAAATCTAGTCATTGACCCCCACTTCAAATCCAAAAAATCCATACTGACTAACAGGCCTAGCTTAACATCAGTCATTGTCCATTTATGTTAAACTGGAAGGCAAAACTAACATATAACATGAAGTTTATGTTAATTTAAGCATCTGTAGTCAGTTTAAAATATTTTTTTTATTACATTCCATATTTAGCTCTTGCTAGAATCTCCATGGCTTTCATTATTTTTTTTATATAATATAATATATCAAATTGTAAAATAATAATACAAATAAACAAAATCAATCAATCACTATAGTATATTGATTTCGAATATACTATAGTGATTGTATATTGTATAAAGGGTTGGGTGGAAGAGATTGCCACAGGCAATCCCCGCCCTTTAGGTAGAACATTATTGTTATTTTCTTTTTTTTTTTACTTATTTATTTTGTCATTTGCTTGTTTTTTTCTTCTTTTTTTTCTTAATTTTCCTCCTAATTAAGCTTAAAAAAAAAAAAATTAAAATGAAACTAAATGGATGTAGATGTTAAAAAAATTCACTCACACAGGTCATCACCAGTTGGATCTTCAAGCACCCGGGTCTGTGCTACACCGCTCTGGTCACCAATCTTCTCTCTTCCCTTCCCAACGGAGCCATCCCCATGCCCGCCATGACCCCCTTCGTGGGCCTCTTCAAGTGGTGTATCCTAGCGCCCTTCTACTCTCCCTCTCAGCTCTACTCCAAGCTCCACCTCGCCCTGCTCACCAGTCTGCTGGAGGTCAAGACCTACGTCACTCTACCCACTCAGGTAACTTATAGTATATTTATCTCTATATATAAAACAGAAAAAAGGACTACCTACCTACCTATGTTTGTTTGTCCGGAGTTGTTTAGCCAAAACGGTAAGAGATAGCGAAAAATGTCTCAGAATTGACCCCCCCAAAACCATTATCGCTTTGTCCAGAAAAATTATAAAAAGTTCAAAAATGCATTGCTGTCCAGCAGTACGGCCATGCCTTAGTAAATTTGAAATTTAGTCCCATTGCAAAGCATGGGCAAACGGCTAGTTTGTTTATAAGAACTAAACTTTCTTTTTTAATATATTTTATAACACAAAGACTTCATTCAATGAATTTGTGAAGGGGAATGAGCCGAGGGGGAATGCTGGCTGCATTCCCCCTCTGAATGGCCAGGCTTAGACGTTGGATGAGGTAGAATGCTGCTCAGGTAACTAAACTAAGTGGGTGGCCACAACGGAGCTCCCTATACCCTTGACCTCAGACCCTGAGACCGCTTACATTTAATAACATGGTCAGATTATTTCACGTGGTACCGGGGTCCAGGTACTGTAGGGTATAGGGCTGCGTTGTGTTCGCGCACTAATCATACACTGGAAGGCACAATTATTAGAGGAACACAATTTTTGTACCTTTTACGGCGTGTATTTCTATGCGGCTACAAAGTGTTGTAAATTCTGTTATAGATAATATTTTCATATGAATTTATAACGGTCTATATCTGTGCCAAATTTTGTTAATTTATCATAAAATGCGCACGATAATTTAGCTAATCTACTGTACTATTGTAAAGGGTCCCGGTAGCTCGTCTGTCCCGGTAGCTCAGTGGTAAAGGCGGCACTCTGTGAATCCAGAGATTCCAGAGGTCGTGGGTTCGAAACCCAACCGGGACATAACAAGTTATCCTCCCATTTGGGATTTTTACTATGTCTTGGGCTTACTGCTGGATTAGTGGGACTTTAATAGTCTTAATCGGGCAGTATAAATAAGGCGATATTATTATTGTAAAAATAATCATATCTCTATATATATAAAACAGAAAAAAGGACTACCTACCTACCTACCTACCTACCTACCTATGTTTGTTTGTTTGTTTGTCCGGAGTTGTTTAGCCAAAACGGTAAGAAATAGCGAAAAATGTCTCAGAATTGACCCCCCCAAAACCATTATCGCTTTGTCCAGAAAAATTATAAAAAGTTCAAAAAGGCATTGCTGTCCAGCAGTACGGCCATGCCTTAGTAAATTTGAAATTTAGTCCCGTTGCAAAGCACGGGCAAACGGCTAGTACATAATATAAACAACATTTTTCCCTTTTCACAGAGGAACATCATCAGCGCGGAATCTCTATGCACGATCGTTTCCTACTTGCTGATTCTGATCAAAGAGAATGACGCAAAAACAATCGAATCGAAGTCTGCCGAGCAAATCTCGAGTTCACCCGAAGCCAAACCGAACGAAACCGAAGCGTCGACGAGAACTCACGAAGCACAGACGAGGGTTCACGATGAAGCAATACATAGACTGGCGCAGTGTATACAGGTGAGGCGATTGTTGAGAGTTGAACACTCTGTATTTTGAACCCACCTACATAATAATAATAATACCGTCTAAGGCTACATAATAATACCGTCTTCCCAATGAGAACAATCCGTTTCACTTTTCCTTCAATTAACTTGGGATTTTTTGTCCAGTGCTAGTCCTCATTTAAAAAATAAAATTCCTGGTGTGGTGGCCATTAAAAATTGAACCCTCGTGATACTCGCTATTCCCGGTCTCAGGAAGGAAGGTGAGGTTAGTTGAATTTTGGCTAAATTTTGTTTTCACATTTCCAGGTTGCGGTGTTCACTCAAACACTGTTCGGAAACAAGAGCAAGCTTCTCGCACAACTCTCACTCCTACCTCAGAACAAACTGTTGACCTGCGTGCTGGATAATGTGAGGTGAAACCCGCTCAGCTCCGATGATGATGATGATTGTCCGAGTGGTGCCGTGTCAGCGGATAAGTCTCGACAGGTGCCGCGCCCCGAAATTTAAGCTAGACTAAAATCTAGCAACATCAAATCGCTTATATACTTAGTATATATGCTACAGAGAGAGAGAGACTTGCACACTCGGTGACCTAGGTTCGAAGTCAGTAGAAATTTTTTCTTACGATGGATATCCGGGGCCTAAATCATACCTCGTGAGGACAAATGAAAAATGAGTAACTTTCATGTGAGTAGCGAACAGTTGCGAATCCTAGGCAAAAATAAGATATTAGGATAATAAAAGATACAAGTCCTATAAATCTGTACTATCCACTAAAATTGTGATATATTACACAAAAAACACATTTATTATTGTTTTTTTTTCAGTGAGGTATGTGAATAGGGTCAACACTCAACAGAGCGTCTTTTTTCTTTTTATTTTTGCTCAATGGCACTTCAACATCAAGGTTCTAGATCAGCGGTTCCCAACCTTTTTAGCTTGGGGGCCCAATAATATTTTTAAACACAATTTTGTGGCCCACCCCCGTACTTATTTTGCACTATTTTAATATTATTTCTTGAGATTTGGCCAGCATCCGCGGCCCAGTAGCGAGCTGCCCGCGGCCCACCGGTTGGGAACCGCTGTTCTAGATCATTCGAGACGGCTGTTCACTGGAAACTCAGAAACTTGCTACCCACATTAAGCTCACCCAGCCTGGGTTGGGCTGGGAATAGCCAGCATCATGAGTGTTCGAATTTGAACGGTTACTTATTCAATTCCTAACGGTTACAGTCAAAAAAGTTACTTAACTTTTTTGACTTTGAATTAAATGGGTGCATTATCAAGTCAGGAAATACACATTTTTATAAATATAATATTTTTTACTGAATTTGAATAATAATTGTGATTTATTACTGTGTGTATTTTATATACATCTGTGTGTAAATAAAAAAAATATTGTGATAGGTGCATTATCATCAAGTCATGAAAAAAAAAAAAAAATTCTGAAATTTTTATTAAATAATTGTGATTGACTACTGTGTATATTTTGTATACATCTGCGTGTAAATAAAATAAATATTGTGTATATACTTTACTATCCACTTGGTTGTTTTTACTTTTAATACTAGGAGAGTATTTTGATTTTTTTTTCACGCCACTTTCAACTGCATGGTCATATCACGACGGGGGTTTTACCTCACAAACCTGCTACCCACATTAACCTCACCCAGCCTGGTTTGGCCCTATATTCCAGCATCACGAAGTCTTCACCTCACTGGACGTTGCTTAACCGGTGCATTGAACACTCCATTGACACTAGTGTACTGTGATTGGTTGAAACTCTGCCTAGAGGACATGTCTGGCTTATCTTAACTATAATCCTGTTTCATAATTTGGCCCGTAGGGTTGAGTGCGTGAAAGGAGAGGAAATAATACTTCAAAACCTTATTGGGTTCCCTTAGGGACTTTCCTGCTTTAAGTATAGATAAATTTCAAATTAATCAACAGAACAAAGGGCCTAAAACGACCCCCTTGGATTTTTTTTTTTTTCACTCATTCCCTAAAATAGGTGCACCCCACAGAAAAAAATATTCATTCAAAATTAAAGACAACTGAAAATACATTGCCAATCATGGACACAATACTTCCTCGTGATTGGTTCACATTGTATACACGTGGCAATTTTGAGATTTTATACTAAATCACTTGTACCTTCAAAACAGCTTAACAGATTTTGTTCGAATTTCTTTAGTATTTCAGAATACAGTAGGTATTTCTTTAGTATTTCCTACATTCTAGATTCTACAAAAAAAATTCTGTATTGCCATGTTGTAGGCCTTATTTTTGCACATTTTTGTCCAATTTTTTTTTTTTTTTTTTTTTTTGATTTTTTTGAATATCAGAGCTATATCATATTTTATATACATATAGGTATACATATAGGTATGTATATATGCACTATGTAAAACATTTATATGCATAATTATACATACAGAATTTCATTAAAATCGGGTGTACCGTTCACGAGATATAAACGTTTAAGTAAAAAGCTGGTGGTTAGGCACATGGTCTGTATCACCAAGAGCTAGTGCGAAGTAAAATGGAAAAAGGTCTAATTTCGTCAGTAAACTACATAATGAGTATTATGATAGAGCATGTCTTATCTTTGCTTACAGCCAAAGAAATCTGGAAATAACTATACCCCACCATCGTTATCAGCGCGTTCTAGCGGCATAAATAATAATGTACAGTATTTGTTGTAATATTTCTTTCCATGATTGTTTATGCTCCTTGTTGAAAACCATGGCGCGATTATTTAAAAAGTCAAAACTCGTGCTCTTTGCTTCCTCTAATCCTGTTTCTGTAGTTTCCCTGGCTAATTTTTTAAAAGAACAAAAAAGATTTTGTGCATTATATTCTGCTATAAAATTTTAGACCATTGAACAATTTTAGCAGCTCCTACACACCTCAGTAATCAGTGTAATTAAAGAAAATACAGGAAACAATACTATTTAACTCTTTAATTAAACAGCTCTCAATAATGTCCAAGACCGTTTTTGGTTTGTATCTGGGCAATTCCAGTGCTAGCATTGGTATATGCAGAGTAAGTATAAATGAGGATTATTTCATCTTTCTACTATAATAAAACTAGCGGGCTGTCGCCCGCTTTGCGGGCCGAGGCATGGCCGTGAAAGCAAAACATCCTTTTTCGCCAATGGCAGGTGTTGTAGTGGGAATTTCGAAAAATCCCGTCTTATTGCACATCTAGACTATAAGACAAAGCTACCTACCAAATTTCAGCTTCCTAGGACTTACAGTTTGGGCTGTAGAGCGATGATCAGTCAGTGAGTGGTCAGTCAGTGTCTTTGACATTTATATATTAAGATAGAATATGCAAATTTAAGCTTCTTTTTCTATCTCTATTATATGAGCTCTTTCACAGTGATCTGTAATAAACATGTTTTATATCTTATGGCAGATAGATAACCATGCTAGGTTCAAGCTCATGTAGATCTAAGGTCATGTGATCAATTTTCAACAATCAGCTTTAAGTTGATCACCTGGCCTTACATCTATCTGAGTTTGGACCTAGCAGGGTCATCTCAACCCGACCATTAGTTTGTACCTACTGTATCGCATGGTCAAAAGGAATACTGAAATTGTGCAAACTACACACAGGCTCGCACATGATACTCTTCAAAGTTCAACCAAGTCAGATTTATGACTGGGTTAAGATGTGACTGCTAGGTCCATGCTCATGTACAATTAATATTCAGCAGCAGGGCCCTTGACCTACCATAAAGCAAATGAGATCATAATACAAAGCTGTTAGTCTATCATTCATTCAAGACTTGGAAGAAAGAAGAAAAATGAACATAATAGCATGGAAATAATTATCATGCACTATTAGAATCCAAGTGCATCAACTCACAATGGCTTTTGATTGTTCAATTTCTTATTGTCAAACATTGAAGATAAGGATAATGTGTTTAAGAGTTGATATTTATTGTAATATAATTTTTACAATTTGTTAATACCTACATAACAGACATGTAAAAAATACAAAAAACACACATTTAAATTTAAACAACATTAAAATTTGTTTAAATTATACCTAATTTACTATTTTGTATTTACAGGATGGTAAGGTGGATATTTTAGCTAATGAAGCAGGAGATCGAGTAACTCCTGCTGTTGTAACATTTTCTGACACTGAAGAGGTAATTATGATTATGTCTAAGGCCCTGTATTTGTAAAATATAAAGTCAATGCTTCAAATGTAGGAACTGGTTTAAAAATAACTGATATTTCTTCTTCTCACCTTAAATTCCATTTCTTAAAGTTTTGTGTTCTTCTAAAATAAAATTATTGCCTTGAAGCAGAACATTTTAAAAAAAATTGCAGATGAATGCAATAATTTCAAGTGACTTAAAAAACTTCATGATTTGCATAGAGTTTGCAAGTAATGTGAGAACCTGGAGTGACATAGAATTTTGTGTGACATAGGATTTGGAGTTACAAAAAAATTAGGTATACAATGTTATTATTTAGAGTGTCAAGAACATAGAATTTGATGTGTCTTGTGTATAAAGAGTGACTTTAATTTTGAGGGACATGGAATATTGAGTGAACATACAATTTAACTGTAAAGTGATTTAAGAAATTTCAGTGGTGTTGGAATTTAGTTCTGTCCCTAAAAGATGTTTCAGAAAGATATTACAGGTAGATATGCTAGCTCGATTTTTATTATTATTATATCATGCTTTATTAGAAGGACATATATACTTACTTACTTACTTACTATATAGCCATCACAGACCACGAGGGTCCTTGGCTTCAGCCACCATGCTTCTCCAAAGTGTTCTGTCGTGTGCTGTTTCTTCCCATTCAACTACGTTGTCAGCTCCAATATCTTTAAGGATTTTCATGACTCCATTTTTCCATCTGGTTCTAGGTCTTCCCCTTGGTTTTGGTTGGTTGACTTCCATTTTAAATAAATAATAAAGAAGAAAATAATAATGTCCTAACTAAAGGGCAAGGTTATTGCCTGCGACAATCTCTTCCACCCAACCCAACCCTAACAAACTCTTCATTCTGTTCTTTTTTACAGGTTGTTGGTGCTGCGGCCAAAAGTCGTCTGATTTCTCAGGCCAAAAACACAATTATCAAAAACAAACGGGCCCTCAACGATCAACTGAGTGAGACAGATCTCGAAACCATCGTACGAGAAACCAAAGTAGAAATCGACACCGAGAAAGATTTGATAGAGTACAAAATTTCCTATCAGGATAGCGCCAAAGTTAAAACTCTCAATCCTATACAAGTGGCAACTGTCATTCTGAAAACCCTTTATGGTGAGTGCTTGAGTCTGTATTGTACAATATCGTAATAAAGTCCGCCCTCAGTAGCTTAATCGATAACGCGGCGTAATCTGCAGCTCGGTGGTTCGATTCCCAATTCAAGCAAAAATTTCGTGAAGCTAATTTGAGTACCAGTCGTGAGATTATCACAATTGTGATCAAAACTAATAATGATGTTAATTGATGATAATAATAAATCATTTGTTTTATTTTTAATTTTTTTTTCTGTATACAGAGGATCCATCCTAAGCCATTTTTATTTGACTTCTAAGATATAACTTAACTTTTAACTATAATCAGTCAAAATTACCCTTTTCTAAGGGAAGGTAACCTCTTTATTTAAGAGAAATCTGGATATAAGAGAAAAAAATTCCCAACCCTTGAGTTCTCTTATATCCAGGTTCGACGGTATTATTGACTAGTTGCAGTTCTACAAGTGAAGCCCGAATGATCACACCGACCTCCATTAGATCTATTGTGACCAGTTGATTCTATTAGAAGCCAAATAAAAAAAGCCTAATTCTATTATCTTAGAAGCCAAATAAAAATGGCTTAGGATGGGTCCTCTGTAAACAAAAAAAAATATGAAAAGTAAAACAAATGATTTATTATTATTAGTTTTTAACGTCCTAATTTGAGATGGTCAGGAGGAGAGTTTTACCCTCCATTCGCTGGGAATCGTACCAGCTACCTACATTAACCTCACTCAGCCCGGAAATGCCAGCCTCACCTGTTTTTTTTTCTTTCTGTTCGACACCGACCTCAGTAGCTTGATCGAAAAGGTGGCGGACTTGTAACCTGGAGGTCGGTGGTTCAAGTCCCGGTTTCAGCGTGGATTTAGTAAAGCGAGTATGAGTAGTTGTGACATCACGAAAGTGATTAACACAAATGTGATAACTTATTTCTGTTTGACTGTTAATATCTTATATTTTATAAACATTTTAATATTTTAAAAACCCTAGCTATAAGTTTTATTACGTAATTTATTTATAATGTATTGTATAATATGACATAAATAAACAATTAATTTTTTTTTTATCTTGACGGTGAATATACATACCTTAAGGACTTTATTTTAAAAATAACACAACATAATAAATAAAATACATAACATGTACAATTGTACATTAAAATTATAGATAAAATATTTCATCAAGAGCTCTAGTGCTTGGTATGGTATCCCTCACACACTCGGCATTCCCTAAATTAAACTTCTTCTTCTACTCTGTCTTATCCCGCTCAAGCAGGGTCGACGTTGTTCAACCTCATGGTTGAGGTTGATTGGTTTTGGCACATTTTTTTACGGCTGGATGCCCTTCCTAACGCCAACGATTCTATTTGATTTAACGTCCTGGATTAGGACGGGGGTTTTACCCTCCATTCGCTGGGAATCGTACCAGCTACCCACATTAACCTCACCCAGCCTGGGTCGGGCCGGAAATGCCAGCCTCACGTGTTTCGATGGAACAGAATTTTCTTCGAAAAGTCTGCCCCAGCCGGGAGTTGAACTCGGGAACTCTGGACTACGGGCAGTAGTCACAATCATTACGCCACGGAGGCTGCTTTTTTCCCCCTAAATTCCCTAAATTAAACAATTAAATTAATCTTAATAAAAAAGCAAGTTTATTTCGATTTCAACCCCAAATTAATCTTAATAAAAAAGCAAGTTTACTTTGACTTCCACCCCCAGGCATAGCTAAGAGCGCGCTGCACAGTGAGGACGAGCACATCAGCTGCGCCCTCCTCACCCCGCCTTACTGGAACCACGAGTCCCGCAAGCGTGTGCGCCAAGCAGCGCAGGACGCGGGGTGGAACATTCTGCACGTGATCAATGAGCCGTGCGCCGCCGTGCTGGGGTACAACATTAACACCTCTGCACCGGAGCACAATGTGTAAGTAGCTGCCGAAAAAAAACATATCAGTATAATATAAAACAGAAAAAAGGACTACCTACCTACCTACCTATGTTTGTTTGTTTGTTTGTCCGGAGTTGTTTAGCCAAAACGGTAAGAGATAGCGAAAAATGTCTCAGAATTGACCCCCCCAAAACCATTATCGCTTTGTCCAGAAAAATTATAAAAAGTTCAAAAAGGCATTGCTGTCCAGCAGTACGGCCATGCCTTAGTAAATTTGAAATTTAGTCCCGTTGCAAAGCACGGGCAAACGGCTAGTATCAGTATAAACAGCAAAATGAGAAGTTGTACTAGATGTACATGAATATCAGAACATACCTGGACAGCTATTTCGAGCTTATTTGCTCTCATCAGCAGGTTATAGTTGTGAATATGCATGCCATCAACTAACCTCTCTATTTTAATCAGTATAAACAGCAAAGTGAGAAGTTGTACTAGATGTACATGAATATCAGAACATACCTGAACAGCTGTTTCGATCTTATTTGCTCTCATCGGCAGGTTATAGTTGTGAATATCCATGCCATCAACTAACTAACCTCTGTACATGAATATCAGAACATACCTGGACAGCTATTTCGACTGTCTGTCCAATGTCTGTCCCGGTAGCTCAGTGGTAAAGGCGGCACTCTGTGAATCCATAGGTTCCAGAGATCGTGGGTTCGAAACCCAGCCGGGACATGACAAGTTGTCCTCCCATTTGGGATTTTTACCACATAATAATATATGTCTTGGGCTTACTGCTGCTGAAATAATGGGACTTTAATAGTCATTTTCGGGCAGTATAAATAAGGCGATATTATTATTATCCACAAAGCACTTCCGCCTTTAAAAATAATCTGGTTTGACAGCACACGACTTTCCTTATCTCCCGGGAAAAAAGCCACTGGTGACTAAACGGTAACAGATAGCAAAAAGTTAATGACAAATTCGTTATAAGCGCCTCAAAATCATTGGATTTGATATGTCACAACCCCCATCTAGGATGAATAATAAAAAAGCCGAAAACAACTGTTTTGGTATCCTGAGGCTATGTGAAATTCGTCCAGAAATGTGAAAAACTGACTATCGAAAATTTTGGCTAATTCCATTACTTTCCTTTCTATAGGATAAGGAAAGTAAAAAAGATGAGTGTTTCACAGCCTTTTCCATTTCGTAACCATGAAACAGGAGCTACTGTAGACGCTTGTGGTCTGTGTTGTAGCTTGCTCAAATGCTCATCCCCTAATATGCCTCTTCTCTGATGGGCGAGAAGTGACACAATACTTCCTATTAAAAAAAGAAAGATGAGTGTTTCACAGCCGTTTTTATTTCGTAGCCATGAAACAGGAGCTACTGTACACGCTTGTGGTTTGTGTTGTAGCTTGCCCATCCCGTAGTATGCCTCCCCTCTGATGGACGAGTTTGTGACCACATAAAACTCTGAGGGTTAGGTGGTAGAAAATTCCTCGAGCATTTACGTCTCCTGGTGGTTACCTTCCACTTAAGAGTGTTGTTATTATTATCATCATTTTATTTCACCATAAACTAAATTACATACACTTAAATGGATTATTAGCGTAGATTACTTATACTACAAGTAATAATTAATACAAATGTAATCTGTCTGGCTGGGGGACGTTAAAGAGGAGAAGACCAGTGTCTCGCTAGAGGACTATAAACAGAGAACAGACTAGCCAACCCTTACAAGCCAGGCTAGCTTGCAGTTTCCTATGGGTTTAACGGTTTATAAAGAAAAGTCCAAGTCCTCATGATGGTTGATCGCTCATAGAAATATGTGGTTCAGGACGAGCCAACTTTGAAATAAAGTTGGTTGGAGACCATTTATTTATTTAGAAACTCTTTATTAGTAGAACATATATACAGACAAATAATGGTAAAAATTAAATATAAAATTGACAATATTAATAATATAAACAAGAAAAAAAAAGCAGCCTCCGTGGCGTAATGGTTGTGACTACTGCCCGTAGTCCAGAGTTCCCGAGTTCAACTCCCGGCTGGGGCAGACTTTTCGAAGAAAATTCTGTTCCATCCAAACACGTGAGGCTGCCATTTCCGGCCCTACCCAGGCTGGGTGAGGTTAATGTGGGTAGCTGGTACGATTCCCAGCGAATGGAGGGTAAAACCCCCGTCCTAATCCAGGACGCTAAATCAAATAGAATCGTTGGCGTTAGGAAGGGCATCCAGCCATAAAAAACGTGCTCCACCCTACCAACCTCAACCATGAGGTTGAACAATGCCGATCCCAAAAGCAACATAAGCTAATATGGGATAAAGGCAAGGGAGATATATATAAACAAGAAAAAAAATATATATATACATATGTCTTAACTAAAGGGCGGGGTGTTTGCCTATGGCAATCTCTTCCACCCAACCCTTCTTTCACCCCTCCAGCTGTAGCCAAGCTGGCTACAACAACAACATTATTATTAACAATATTCTCTTTGTTTCCGCAGCAAAGTTCTGGTGTACAGGTGTGGAGGCATCAGCTGTGACGTCACCATCATAGACATTCAGCACGGGTTGCTTTCCATCGTGGATTCTGTGCACTCCACGGAGATAGGGGGGGAGAAGATTACGAAGAAGTTGATGGCTCATCTGCAGGAGGAGATACAGAGGTGAGGAGAGGAGAAAGAGCATTACAATACATTTTATTTTAGATAACTTAGAGAAAATAAGTTTGGCGATTCAGAGGGGCAATGCTGCCAGTGTGTTGTCAGCATTGCCTTCTGAAGAAATGAATGCATTGTTTTATTTATAAAATGAAAAGAAATAAAAACATCTTACTTTTATTTTATTTAATAAGTTAATTTGGAGATACCCAATTTTACAATGTGACCCTAGTCTTAATACTAATATTCATATGAAAAGAATTTCAAAGGAAATATTCAAATAAAGAAGTTAAAAAAATGACATGAAAAGTTGGTGGGAAAAATTCAAATAAAGAAGTTAAATAAAATGACATGAAAAGTTGGTGCATATTAGTTAAAATTATTAGCTGTTTTAAAATAAATAAAAATGTTTATCAATGTCAAATAGATGTCAGATTGTATAACATGAAAATTGTCACTGAATAGAATAATAAAAAAGGTAAATATATACACTGTATTATAATTATTTTAAATTATCTATATAAAAGACATATGTACAGTACAAATAATTATTAAAAAAAAAAAAAAAAAAAAAAAAAAAAAAAAAAAAATGGAAACAATGTAAAGGAAAAAATAGATAAATATAATTATACACACATATATCCTAACTAAAGGAGCAGCCTCCGTGGCGTAACCGTTGTGACTACTGCCCGTAGTCCAGAGATCCTGAGCTTAACCACCTTTTCTACCGCGGTTCAGAGGTACACAGATCTATTAATGCTGAGTACGATACTAGTGCTGTTCCCTATTGAGAACTCAAGAAACTTTTTGATTTTTATTTTTAATTAAAAAAATAAAACTTTTTGATATTTTTTTTAAAACAGGATTCGTGATATGACCATGCAGTGGAAAGCGACGTTAAAAAAAAAAAAAAAAAAAAAAAAAAAAAACAGGATTTCTTTTTATTTCCATCTTAGCCAGGAACTTTGATTTGTTTTTGAAAATTTGAGAAATTTAAGGTCGCGTGCTTCAATAATGTGTCTAATAATAAAAAATTGTGCTTCAGTTGAGAATAATGTGTCTAATAAAACTCTTCTGTTCCTGCAGGAAGTACCGCCTCGACATAGCAGACTCCCACCGCTCTGTGTACTAATAAAGCACAATATAATAATAATAATAAAACTCTTCTGTTCCTGCAGGAAGTACCGCCTCGACATAGCAGACTCTCACCGCTCTGTGTACTAATAAAGCACAATATAATAATAATAATAAAACTCTTCTGTTCCTGCAGGAAGTACCGCCTCGACATAGCAGACTCCCACCGCTCTGTGTACTAATAAAGCATAATATAATAATAATGTGTCTCATAAAACTCTTCTGTTCCTGCAGGAAGTACCGCCTCGACATAGCAGACTCCCACCGCTCTGTGTACTAATAAAGCATAATATAATAATAATAATAATAATAATAAAACTCTTCTGTTCCTGCAGGAAGTACCGCCTCGACATAGCAGACTCCCACCGCTCTGTGGCCAAACTGCGGGCTGCTGCCGAAACCGCGGTCCATGTCCTGTCCACACTTCAGTCGGCCAACGTGTTTGTAGAGTCCCTCTACGACGGGCTGGACTTCAAGCACAATGTGTCCCGGGCCAGGTGTGTTTTAAAAAAAATCTGATCTAATGAAGTCTGGCTAGGGGACTATAAACAAGGAGTAGACCAGCATTGGCTTGGTTCTGGGGGCCCTTGTCAATATATTTTTTCAATAAATCACTTTTATTGAAAAAAACATAACAATCAACGAAACATAACAATTTTTTTATTTACAAAACATAACAATCAACGAAATAGATGAAATGAAATCTGATGATGTATTTAAAAATATAATAAAATTTCGTCAATTTGCTGTTCTAGAAAAATAAAAAAAGTGTGATGTCTGCCCCACTGTGCCATAGTTAATGACATGTGTTGGGCTAGATCATGTATTAAGGTGTCATATTGGTTAATGTATTTATAAAAAGTTACGTGTTGTAATTTTTTTTTATAACATTGTTAGATATATTTTTTTATTTAAAAAAAGAACAGAACATTCTCATCATAGTCTAATTTTCAATGTACGAAAGCGCAGCTCCGTACATTGAAAATCTTACTCTAAACTTACAACTATCTCGACTCATTGAATTCCAGATTCGAGTCCCTCCTCCCTGGTCTACTGACGAGCTTTGTGCAGCCCATAGAAGATGTACTCACGCGCAGCGGTATCCCGCATGACCAGATTAATAAGGTATTGGTTTAAATAATGATGAAAATGTCTGGCTGGGGACTATAAACAGGGAGTAGACCAGCATTGGCTTGGTTCTGGGGGCCCTTGTCAATTATTAGCCTCCTTGTGTCGTCAGTGGTAGAAGTGCTGAGTCATTCCTCCACTGTCTGGCTACCATCATTTACGATGACGCCTCCCTATGATGGTGATGATGAAAATGTTCCTCTTTCACTTTGAAATGTTTTAAAAATCTAAAAATATATATCCTAGAAAGCAGCACTTTGTAGTCAATATACTTCTTCTTCTTTCAATAGTGAAATGGTGTGACTAGCCCGACGGTTGTGACTATTAATTCTTACAGTCTAGAGGTCGTGAGTTCAATCCCCAGGCTGCGGCTGGTCAGATTTTTCTTTCATATGTCCTAACTAAAGGGCGGGGTTATTGCCTATGGCAATCAATCACTTTCGTGATATCACAACTACTCAAACTCGCTTTACTAAATCTACGCTGAAACCGGGACTAGAACCACCCACCTCCAGCAGGTTACAAGTCCGTCGCCTTATCGATCAAGCTACTGAGGTCGGATAAAATAATCCTTAAATTAAATGTTATTTGTAAGGGTTTCACTGAAAACCCTACAACTAGGTCAGATAATAAATTCTATTTGTCTGTCGCGGTAGCTCAGTGGTAAAAGTGGCACTCTGTGAACCCAGAGATACCAGAGGTCGCGGGTTCGAAAGCCAGTCGGGACATAACAAGTCATACTCCCATTTGGGATGTTTACCACATAATATTAATTCCGTGTCCGTGAGATAGGGACAGATACCTAAATCACGGTGGTGAGATGATTATATGGACGCCCAGATCCAATGTCTAGGCTCCTTTCATGTCCATTGATTCTATTTGGTTTTACCACATAATAATATGTCTTGGGCTTACTGCTGGAATTATGGGACTTCATAGTCCTAATCGGGCAGTATAAATAAGGCGATATTAATATTATACATAGGTATAACGTACCAGTTCATTCATAGCAATACTTAAAATTAACAGAAGAAAAACAGTGTTTTATGATTTGAGAACATGTTTTCCAATACTGACATAATACTGGGAAATGGAATCCAATACCTGCGATCGGGCAGTATAAACAAGGTAATATTATTATGATTTTTTCCCCGTCCATTTCCAGGTTCTCCTCATCGGAGGCCCGCTCAAGATCCCCAAGTTCCAGTCCCACATCAAGTCCCTGTTCCCCCTGGCGGAGTGTCCCGTCACCGGGAGCATTAACCCGGACGAAATCCTCGCTGCCGGGGCTGCTAGACAGGCTGGCTACCTGGTGGATATGATAGGGGACTTCCAGAAGCATTTGCCCGAGCCCAGCACTGATGTGTTTGTGATTGGTGACGATATTTCTGTTGAGGTAAGACACCTTTTTTACTTTAAATAATAATAATATCGCCTTTTTTATACTGGCCGATTAGGACTATTTAAAGTCCCACTATTCCAGCAGTAAGCCCAAGACATATAATTATGTGGTAAAAATCCCAAATGGGAGGATAACATGTCATGTCCCGGCTGGCTTTCGAACCCTCGACGTCTGGAACTTCTGGATTCACAGAGTGTCGCCTTTACCACTGAGCTACCGGGACAGACTACCCGGTAGCTCAGTGTTTCTGTTGAGATAGCCCGGTAGCTAGGTAATGTGTTTGTGATTGGCGCGATATTTCTGTTGAGGTAATGTGTTTGTGATTGGCGGCGATATTTCTGTTGAGGTAATATGTTTGTGATTGGCGACGATACTTCTGTTGAGGTAATGTGCTTGTGATTGGCGACGATATTTCTGTTGAGGTAAATCACCTAAGTTAAGTTAAGTTATCATATTTGTGTTGATCACATTTTGTGATATCACAACTACTCAAACTCGCTTTACTAAATCTACGCTTGACTTGAACCACCGACCTCCAGGTTACAAGTCCGTGGCCTTATCGAGAAACCTACTGAGGTCGGTAAAGTAAATCACCATTTTGTATTGATGTTTATTTACAGAGGAGACTTAACAATCAGAGTCTTTGCTTCTTTTAAATACCTTTTTTACTTTAAATACGGTTGAAAAAAATGGCAGGATTTTTAGAAGATATTTTTTTTTTTAGTTCAACATTTAAACAACATTTAAACATTTAAATAGAAGAACCAGGAATATCAAAAATCGACTTTTCAGGAAAGCAAAAATAAGACAAATATTATCATGCTAATGAGTATGCTTCCCCCACTTTAAAATCGAAAAAAATTATACTTATAAGGGGTGTATTTCTCCTTCATATTCACAGAGATGATAGAAAAGAGTACATTCCTTCTTATTCTACGAAAAACAAAAAAAAAAAAAAAAAATCGATTTTTGACATTCCTGGTTCTTCTACTCACCCATTCATTTAACAGTTATGTGTTTGGATATGATATTTCTGTTAAGGTAAGATAAAAAATATCTTTTACAATAATGATTTATTAGTATAAAATAATGAAGTGTTCCCGTCGTGATATGACCATTTAGTTGAAAGCGACGTTAAACCCAAAAAAAAAAAAAAAAAAAAAAAAATGGAGTGAGGTGTCAACGTCCAGCAATTTTAAAGACTTGAAGGCATGACCGTTTAAATTCGAACCCTCGTGATGCTGGCTATTCCCGGCCCCACTTGGGCTGGGTGAGATTGATTTGAGTAGCTCTTTTGTGAGTTTCCCGCGAATGGAGTGTAAAACCCCCGCCGTGATATGACCAAGCAGTTGAAAGCGACCGTAAAACCCAAATTAAAAAAGAAAAGAAAATTGAGTAAAGTGAATTTGAGTATTTTTGTGATCACTAGTTAGTATGATAACATAAATACTTTGGGCGGAATTAATAGACGTTTTCGTAATACCTCTGTGGCGCTAAGTCACGGATTGCGTACTGTGTAGGATAGGGAAAATCGACACTTACCAACGACTTCAGTTATTGATGTTGTCTATTAATTCCGCCCTTAACAATTTTTTGCTTCCCCATTCTCCCAGGTACTGGACGTGACGAGTGACTCGCTCGTGTTCTCGCAGCACCGACCTCTGCCCGCCAATGAGAAGTTGAGTCTGGGTGCTGTGGATCGCACATCGCTCACCGTGCGAGCGACTCAACTATCGCGTGACGGACAGCAGCTGAGCGGGAAGGTGGTGTTTGAGAATCTCGTCAGCGGAGTTGTGCTTACGCTCTCAGTGAGTGTGGCGATTGACAACAAGCTGAATGTAGAACTCTGGGATAGCAATACGACGGCGCATCCCATACAGACGCACCCGTTGGAGTTAGTAGAGGCATCTGCCTAGAACCTGTCGAAACTTTTTGTGTCACTTTTCAGGTGTAAACTATCGATATCATGGAGGAATGAGTAAGGAAGAGCCTGTAATTCGTCAAACCTGTCACGTGAACAAACTGATAACAGCTATCCAATATGGTTGCCATTATTACCTTGAACAACAAGAAGATTTTTTTCGATTAGCTCAGTGGTCAAGCACTCGCTTGCCATGCGAAAGGTCCCGGGTTCGATCCCCCGTGCCGACAAAAAATTGTATTATTAATTTGGTTACAATTGTTTGTAAAGGATACCTTCCGGTGCGCTCGTGTTGACCCAGCACCTAAATGGGAAGTTAGTGTCACTTCTCGCCCATCAGAGGGGAGGCATACTACGGGATGGGCAGGCTACAACACAGACCACAAGCGTCTACAGTAGCTCCTGTTTCATGGCTACGAAATAAAAAAAGGCTGTAAAACATTCATCTTTTGAATTATTTTTTTATACGAGTATAATTATGTGTTTCTTTGTGTTATTATATCAGAATTTTCGTGGGTAGCGCAGAATTATAATACTTTTAAATATCTTTAATATCCCAATATCTTATGTTTGCCTATAATTCTGCCACTGTTCGCTGCTAACATTAAAGCAGCTACTCATTTTTCCTCACGAGGTATGTATGAGTGGACGCCTTTCTTCCTTTTTTTACGCTAATTTTATTACGAAAATTAAAAATTAATTCATATTTGACTACTTTACTAGAATTGTTATATTGGAACACTAAAATTATATTAAAACCTTCCTTTTTCCGTTAAAGACTCGTATTTTGCATAATTTAGAATCTTCTCTTAAAGTTAAAATTTATTTACGAAAAGAAAATAACTCAGATAAATGGAATAAAATATTTTTTTCATGTAATAAATTTATTTTCTATATAAATAATAATTACAATAAATATTGGACAGAACTTAACAGACATATTCTGGGTTCTTTTACTTGGGTTTGAAAAGAAAGAGGATAAAAACTGAGTAGGAATGTTGTATTTCTTTGTATTACAAAGTATTCTGACAGAAAATACATCGTTATATTTTCTTAAAAATATATATGCCTTTTCATTTCAGGTTTAGTTTTATCAACTAATGGAGATACGATTATTAAATAAAACTAGGTATTAGACTCATCATAAGAAATGGCCGTTCAGTGTACGTAGATCAGTGGTCCGCAACTTTTCCTCCATCACGGCACCCTTTCATTGACCTCTCAGCTCAGCGGCATCCCAGGAGATAAAAAAAAAAGTCACAGGGACCTTACAAGCCTGTATTGAGAGTATTCAGATGATGAAAAATGTCAGCTAAGTAGGCCAATTTAGTTCTTCACTCATCATTTGTCAAAAGATCTCAGAAACTTTCATTGTTTTCTTGCATGAAAAACACCAAAACTTAAAATGATGATTTCTAAATCTCACGGCACCCCGGTTGCGGACCAGTGGTGTAGATACATAGCTGATAACATTGACATTGGATCTGGGCGTCCATAAAATACTTCCACCATCGTGAGATAGGGAATGTGCCTATCTTTATCTTACGGACACGGACTTATTTCAACATGATCTAGTCTAGATTCTAGAGAACGTGAGAAAATGTGAAATAGAGAGATAGTTTTTTTCAATTATTTGTGTTATTGAAAAGATGAGCCACAAATCGAACATATAAATCTATTAATTATTTACAAAACTAACTTTCAATAAATGGAGACGTACAGGGAAAATTGATAAGGCTAGTAAACAAAACTCGAGAAGCAAAAGCTATGGAACAGAAAATCTTCTTCATCCAGCTGAGATGTTTTCTTTTTAACAAAAACATCATAATGACAAAAACATCAAACTGGACGTGATAAGAGTTAAACAAAACTCGAGAAAAAGTTATTTGAGCCAGCGTCGATAACGCGTTGAATACACCGGTTCTCGTAGGATCACCGAAGTTGAACAACGTCCAGCAAAGTGAAGACTTCGTGATATTGGCATTCCGGCCCAACCCAGGCTGGGTGGGGTTAATGTGGGAAGCAGGTTTGTGAGTTTCCTGTCAATGGATGGTAACACCCCGTCGTGATATGACCATGCAGTTGAAAGCGGCGTTAAACCCAAATTAAAAAAAAAAGTTATTTGACGTCTAATAAACGCACCCTAAGAGTTACGCTAAAGCTTCCATGAAACAGGTTCCACTTAAAGGGATGAGTAGCTAGCTTCTCCTCATTTGAATATCTCCTAACTCAAATAGATCAGTAGCTAGCTTCTCATACAGACATCTCACAACTTTAAGGAATCAGTAGCTAGCTTCTCCTCATATGAATATCTCCTAACTCAAATAGATCAGTAGCTAGCTTCTCATACGGACATCTCACAACTTTAAGGAATCAGTAGCTAGCTTCTCCTCATATGAATATCTCCTAACTCAAATAGATCAGTAGCTAGTTTCTCATACGGACATCTCACAACTTTAAGGAATCACTAGCTAGCTTCTCCTCGTATGAATATCTCCTAACTCAAACAGATCAGTAGGTAGCTTCTCATACGGACACCTCACAACTTTTTTTTTTTTTTTTTTTAGTGGGATTTAACGTCGCTTTCAACTGCCATGGTCATATCACGACGGGGGTTTTACCCTCCATTCGCAGGAAACTCACAAACCTGCTACTCACATTGACCTCACCCAGCCTGAGTGGGGCCGGGAAAAGCCAGCGTCACGAGAATTAGAATTTGAATGGTCACCCATCCAAGTCTTAACCTCGCTGGATGTCGCTTAACTTCGGTGTTCTGAAGGGAACCGGTGTATTCAACATGCCATCGACGCTGGCTCCTCACAACTTTAAGGAATCAGTAGCTAGCTTCTCCTCATATGAATATCTCCTAACTCAAATAGATCAGTAGCTAGCTTCTCATACGCGGACATCTCACAACTTTAAGGAATCAGTAGCTAGCTTCTCCTCATATGAATATCTCCTAACTCAAATAGATCAGTAGCTAGCTTCTCATACGGACATCTCACAACTTTAAGGAATCAGTAGCTAGCTTCTCCTCATATGAATATCTCCTAACTCAAATAGATCAGTAGCTAGCTTCTCATACGCGGACATCTCACAACTTTAAGGAATCAGTAGCTAGCTTCTCCTCATATGAATATCTCCTAACTCAAGTCAATATCCTCGTCTTCATCAAGCTTGAAACTCTCCACTGTATCCTGAAAGTTGTCTTCACTCAGCTTCAGATTATTCAACTCCGCCTCCAGATCTTCCTCGTCCAATAGAGATACGCTGGAAGTTGCGGCTGTCTTCACACCGTCGGAACCATCGATGGGAAGCTTGCCATCACCTGCACCTGGAAAATAAATTTGATTTTTTTTTTATAGGAAAAGAGAGGAATCGATATTTTTCTCCATTTTTTCATGATTTATTTATTAGGTATATTTTATTTATCACCTCAGTAGCTTGATCGATAAGACGGCGGACTTGTAACCTGGAGGTCGGTGGTTCAAGTCCCGGTTTCAACGTAGATTTAGTAAAGCGAGTTTGAGTAGTTGTGATATCACAAAGTGATTAACACAAATATGATAACTTTTTTTTATACTAACTTTTTTTTTACATCTAACTTTTTTTTTATACTAACTTTTTTTTTACATCATATTCCATTTTATTTTGAATATTCAAAATATGGAGGGTAAATAGTGTTTTTGCACCATTACCTAAGCCGAGATACCACTGAGTGCAACAAAATGTTGCGCTTTGTCTCGAATTTCAAATGGTAAGTGGTTCGATATCCTTTGATCCCGGCTCAACAATCAGAGTCCTTCTCCATCAGTGGGATTGGATGCCAAAGCGAGAGCGGAGCATGAAACGTTGCGAAAGGCTTCGTTTAATTATTTTCATTACCTGCGTGAAGTGTGTCACTCGAGTCATCACCGGTGTGAAGCTTGTCATGCGAAAGGCTTCGTTTCATTATTTTTATTACCTGCGTGAAGTGTGTCACTCGAGTCATCACCGGTGTGAAGCTTGTCATGCGAAAGGCTTCGTTTCATTATTTTTATTACCTGCGTGAAGTGTGTCACTCGAGTCATCACCGGTGTGAAGCTTGTCATGCGAAAGGCTTCGTTTCATTATTTTTATTACCTGCGTGAAGTGTGTCACTCGAGTCATCACCGGTGTGAAGCTTGTCATCAGTTTCCTCAGGCACGGGCGGAACATATTCAAAGGTTCCGTTCTCCTCTGCGGCTTTCATTTCAGCGACCGCGTTTCTGTCCGCATTCTGAGGCACCTGGAATGCAAAGTATAGTTTGAAACTGGTGATGAAATTATTTTTTTTTTTCAAATGCCATCAAAAGCACAAGATTCTTACCTGAACTGAATACCTGTACTCAATATGCATTACCTGTACTGAATTTCTGCTTATACTGATTAAAATAGAGAGGTTTGTTGATGACATGGCTAATCAGAACTATTACCTGCTGATGAGAGCAAATAAGCTCGAAACGGCTGTCCAGGTATGTTCTGATATTCATGTACATCTAGTACAACTTCTCACTTTTCTGTTTATACTGACTGACAAACTCATATGTAATACATGCTCTGAATATGCTAATCTAGTGCTAAATATGCGTTACCTGTACTGAATATGCTATAACTGAGCTCAGTGGTCAAGACATATGTCTTGTAATTCAGAGGTCGCCGATCCTTCCGATTGAGATTTTGACCACATAATAATATGTACATATTAGGCTTATTGCTGGAATAATGGGACTCATTAGTCCTAGTCGGGCAGTATAAATAAGGCGATGTTATTATATTTATATGTTATTATTATTTTTATACTAAGCTTTATTAGGCAGAACAAAAATATATACGTAAAATACAATGAAATTATAAAGAAAAACAAAAAGATTGAGGAAAGATACAAGAAAAAAAAAGAAAAAAAAATAGAATAAAGTTAATGTCCTAACTAAAGGGCGGTGTTATTGCCTGTGGCAATCTCTTCCACACAACCCTAACCACTCAGGTTACGGCTTACTAACCTGAGTGAAAGCGTCAGCGGGCAGGCTTTGCTTTCTCTCGCGCGCCAGGTACTGCTCTGTGCGCAGGGACTCCGCGTAGCCGGGGAACAGGTTCTGGTAGTGGGCGGGGTCGGCGAGACTCTGGCCCGCCTTGGCGTTCACCTTGCCGAGCTGGGCCCGCCACAGCTGAACCACGCGGGGCACCTGAGTAGATAAGTCAATATCATCATAGTAGGGTGGCTTCATCATACGATTCCCAGCGAATGGAGGGTAAAACCCCCGTCCTAATCCAGGACGTTAAATCAAATATAGAATCGTTGGCGTTAGGAAGGGCATCCATCCGTAAAAAAAAAAAAATGTGCCAAAACCAATCAACCTCAACCATGAGGTTGAACAACGTCGACCCTGCTTGAGCGGGATAAGACAGAGTAGAAGAAGAAGAAGGGTGGCGTCATCGGGAACGATGAGAATAGTTTGTTAAAAGTAATCATATTTATGTTAATTATAATTACTTAACTCGCTTTACTAATTTTTTGCCTTTACTTTTAATATCAATTTCTTTTCTACATCTATTCAAAACATTTTATTTATTTACACTTTATTTATTTTACAAAACAATCATCAACAAAGAATTAATAACAATAAATTAAAAAAAAACTTAGAAGTATGTACAAAAAATAATAATAATAAACATTAATATTAATTTTTAATTACAATTGTTTTGTAATCCGGGGCGAAGTTAATGCCTTAGGCATTCTCTGCCACTTAACATTAAACATTATTTCAACTCTATCTGATCAAACTAGGTGAACTAAACCTTCCTCCAAGCCAGTGTCGATGGCGCGTTGAATGCACCGGTTCTCGTTGGATCACCGAAGTTAAGCGACATCCAGCAAGGTTAAGACTTGGATGGGTGACCATTCTAATTCTAATTCTCGTGACGCTGGCTTTTCCCGGCCCCACTCAGGCTGGGTGAAGTTAATGTGGGTAGCAGGTTTGTGAGTTTCCTGCGAATGGAGGGTAACAACCCCGTCGTGATATGACCATGCAGTTGAAAGCGACGTTAAACCCAAAAAAAAAAAAAAAAAAAAAACCTTCCTCCTTGTCCCTGCCTCTTTGATATAGTTTTTACTGCAATTTTTTTATCCGCTTTAGTAGGTTTGTTAGGTCATAGATAGCGTTAGATAGTTATAGGGTCCATAATTGTAATTAGCTTAGTTAGGATAGTTAGCAAAGGGTCCTCCCGTTCAATGTTTATAATAAAAAAATAAAGAAATGATAATTACTTCTCGTTTTATTAAATATTTTAGAAAATCCATAAAAATTGATTTATTCTAATAATTATTCTCATCATCATCATAAGGTGGGGTCATCGTGAACGATGGCAGCCAGACAGTGGAGGAATGACTCAGCACTTCTTGGAAGAGAATGCCGTTGGCATTAGCACCGCCCTTGATCAAGTTTTGTTTTGTTAATTTTAATTTCTATGTATGTATATATTCTATGTTATTTGTAAATAAAACTTGATCAAAAAAAAAAAAAAATGTTAAATAACACTTCTACCACTGTCTTTACAAGGAGGCTGATAATTGACAAGGCCCCCCAGAACCAAGCCAATGCTGGTCTACTCCCTGTTTATAGTCCCCCAGCCAGACTGCTGGTCTACTCCCTATTTATAGTCAATAGCAAAAGAAATGAGACGGAAGGGGAAACATTAAGGGCCACATTATGAAACACTTCTCACCCATCAGAGGGGAGGCATACTACGGGATGGGCAGGCTACAAAACAGAGCACAAGCGTCTACAGTAGCTCCTGTTTCATGGCTACGAAATAAAAAAGGCTGTGAAACACGTCTGTCCCGGTAGCTCAGTGGTAAAGGCGGCACTCTGTGAATCCAGAGATTCCAGTGGTCGTGGGTTCGAAACCCAGCCGGGACAAGTTATCCTCCCATTTGAGATTTTTACCACATAATAATATGTCTTGGGCTTACTGCTGGAATAATGGGACTTTAGTAGTCCTAATCGGGCAGTATAAATAAGGCGATATTATTATTATCTTTCATCAGCATCATCATCATAGGGTGGCGTCATCGTGAACGATGGTAGCCAGACAGTGGAGGAATGACTCAGTACTTCTAACACTGTCTTTACAAGGAGGCTAATAATTGACAAGGGCCCCCAGAACCAAGCCAATATTATCTTTAAGAAAAAAATAAATACCTGGCTCGGCAGATATGTCCTGGCAAAGAAGGCAGCCTCCGGGAGTCTCTCTGCCTGAATCAGCAGCTCCAGGCACTTGCCCAGGTCTCCCAGTAGCATGTAGGACAGGAAGGCCACGTTGTTCTTGCCGTGCGCATCACTGCTGTCTCCCAGCTTACGAACCATGTCTGCGTTACCCGCCGAGGTGGCTAGTAGCAGTAGACCTGAGGGGGGAAAGGTTATAAGATTATGACAGGAAGTCTACTTATTAATAATAATAATAATTCCGAGTCCGTGAGATAGGTATTGATACCTAAATCACGGTGGTGAGATGATTATATGGACGCCTAGATCCAATGTCTAGGCGCCTTTCATGTCTATTGATTCGATCTTTTTTTAACGTCCTGACCTGATTTGAGGTAGACAGGACAGGGGGTTTACCCTCCATTCTCTGGGAATCGTACCAGCTACCCACATTAACCTCACCCAGCCTGGGTAGGGCCAGAATTGCCAGCCTCACATGTTCGGAGGGAACAGAATTTTCTGTGCGAAAAAGAGAAGAGGGTGTGATAACCTCACCTCCATAATCCTGTGTCTCATGCAAACACTCCTGCGCAAGATCCAGGTTCATATAAATGTCTTAACTATAGAGCGGGGCCATTGCCTATGGCAATCTCTTCCACCCAACCCACGAGACTCACCTCCATAGTCCTGTGCCTCATGCAAACACTCCTGAGCGAGGTCCAAGTTCATCTTCGTGATTGCCAGCTCCGAGAGTTGCTTCCACTTCTGAGTGCTCTGAGCCTCCTTGGCGATGGAGTGAGCTATCTTCAGATCTCCTAGCTGCAGAGCTAGCTCGAACCTGGGGAGAATAGATTAAAATAAAATAGAATAAATTAGAGAAAAGTTTAAAAGAATATTATATTTGAAGAAAAAATATGTAATCTTGGATGATTGATATATACTGTGTCTTTGGGCAACTCTCTATTATGAAAGCAGTCTCTTAAAATATATTTATTTTATTCTCTCTCTCTCTCTCTCTTAATATTACTTTGGATTTTTAATATGAACTTTATAACATTGAATAAAATAGACCACTTCTGAGTGCTCTGAGCCTCCTTGGCGATGGAGTGAGCTATCTTCAGATCTCCTAGCTGCAGAGCTAGCTCGAACCTGGGGAGAAAAGATTAAAATAGAATAGAATATTATATGTAATTACAAACAATAATTAGAAGAAACAACAATAATCCGCCATCCACCCTCTATTAACATCTTAAAGATATTCTACTGTTTCTTCGGCAAACATCGAAAGTCAGTTAGTAAATATATTTTAGTTTATTATTATATTATTATCTGGCTGGGGGACAATAAACTGGGAGTAGACCAGCAATCTGGCTGGGGGACAATAAACAGGGAGTAGACCAGCAGTCTGCCAGGGGGATTATAAACAGGGAGTAGACCAGCATTGGCTTCGTTCTGGGGGCCCTTGTCAATTATTAGCCTCCTTGTAAAGACAGTGGTAGAAGTTCATGATGACGCCACCCTATGATGATTATATACTTTGGATTTCTAATATGAACTTTATGAAATTGAATAGAATAGGAAAAAGTAAAGTACAATAGAACACTTCTGAGGCTTCCTTGGCGATGGAGTGAGCTATCTTCAGATCTCCTAGCTGCAGAGCTAGCTCGAACCTGGGGAGAATAGATTAAAATAGAATAAGTTAAGTTAAAAGTTTTTTTTTTTTTAAAAAGATGAGTGTTTCACAGCCGTTTTTATTTCGTAGCCATGAAACAGGAGCTACTGTAGACGCTTGTGGTCTGTGTTGTAGCCTGCCCATCCCGTAGTATGCCCCCCCTCTGATGGGCGAGAAGTGACACAATACTTCCCACACGAATCACATTTGTGTTAATCACTTTCGTGTTATCACAACACCTCAAACTCGCTTTACTAAATCTACGCTGAAACCTTGGGACTTGAACCACCGACCTCCAGGTTACAAGTCCGCCGCCTTATCGATCAAGCTACTGAGGCCGGATAAAATAATATAAAAAAATCAAAATATGGTGGTTGTTTTCTTTCATCACTGGGCCAGTACGTAGGTTCACGTGTTATTATTATTATTATACAATGCTTCATTAGGTATAAATGGACATTATGTACATACAAATAATTAATTTAACAATGAAAAAAAATGGAAACAATATATACAATGAAAATGAAAAGGAATAGAAAATATATAAAAACATAAGTCCTAACTAAAGGGCGGGGTTATTGCCTATGGCAATCTCTTCCACCCAACCCTTCGTGTTGAACTGGTTGGATCAGGTCAAGCTACTGAGGTCGGTAGAAAACTAGCAATAATACCTCCTGATTTATAGTAAACTGACCTGTGTTCGGGATCCGTCGACACTGCCAGTGCCTGCTGTCGAAACCCTTGCTTCTCTAGGAAGTGAGCCACCCGGGTCCTGAAATACAATGGAGAAAAATAAATAAATACAAGATTATTTAAAAATGAACTTTTTTATACATCACCTCATATAGAAAAAAAGGAAAATTAGAGCAGGACCAAAATTAAGGTCTGGGCTAATCCACTCACAGTAGATTAATAAATTTTGAAAATTGGAATTGTAAAGAATGTTAAGAAAAGTTTTATCTCAAGAAGATTGAGTACATTTCTACAATATTCAGTCCTCCTCATCTGTACCATCAGCACTACAGTGAGAACAACCTACCATCTCCTCTCACCGAGAAGACAACATTAAAAGATAATTTGTCATCAATTTATTGTTAAAACTTATGTGTTGCTTTGATAAAGTCCATGTAATGTACTTACCTTTATAAATAAATTAAGTGATAATCTTGATAATAATAATATTATCATTATCACATTTATAATTATTATGCTGTGTTATAGCAACCTGACAAAAGTTAGGCAGCATCGTTTGTGTTTTAAATAAACTGTAATATTATAGGTAGTTTATCCTCTAAATATATAAGACTTGTTTGACTGCTGGAGTAAAGGGACTTTTCAGTCTTACCTCGGCAGTATAAACAAAGTACATAATATTCCTAGTTTTTTAAACTCAAGTTTCATGTTCTTTTTTAATCCCTTAAGTTGTTTTGGTCATCTAGTAGACTTTCAAACACTATAACTGCTGTAAACTTGCGGATACCATGCAATTAAAATAAGTGTAGAATTGATAAACGACCCAAAACTTTAGAGCTGATTTACTCAAAATTGGGTTTTCAGGAGTTGGTCGCCTTTCGCTCTGAACCATCCATATATTCTATTCTATTCTATTCTAGAGTGTCTCACCTGTAATGGCTAGATATATCACCCTGTAGAGTGTCTCACCTGTAATGGCTGGGTACGGTGGGCAGAATGGAGTCCGCAGTCTCAAAGTCCCCTCGCATGACCACCGTCTGATACTCGAGGACACTCAGCTGCAGCTGGTAGGACACAATGTTGAGCTCCTTGTCAGTCAGGTAGAGTCTGTTGTCCCCCGCTACATAGCCGAGCAGATACATGGTCCTGTCAAGATTTATTTATTCATTAGAATAAGTTAAAAAAATAAATGTTTTTAATGCAAAAAAGTTGTACCATAACACATACAAGGTCAAGTTACAAAGGGAACATAATTATATATTATTACGATAGACCAGTTATAGGTCAAAACATAGGGATATTAGCCCAGACAGCCGATAAAATAGTTTAAATGATAAAATAGTTTGAAAAATAAACAAATAATAATAACAAAGAAAAAATAATACCAATGTCCTAAGATAATACTAACTGGCCTAACTCATAAAACTCAGTCTGGTAGTGACAATGTAACCCATACAATAATCTCTGTTTTGCTGCAATCCACCACATACTGAAAAGTGCATTGGATTGCAGTAACTATTAAGTGAAGGATATGTATGAACATTAAAATAAAATATAATAAAGTTATTGGAAAAAAAAAAATCCTATGAGAATGAGACTAAAGAGTCCCTTTACTCTCACTTGATTCAGCGTTACCTGTCGAGATGGGACACGGTGTAAAGGCACTAAAGAGTCCCTTTACTCTCACTGTCTTGAGTCAGCGTTACCTGTCAAGATGGGACACGGTGTAAAGGCACTAAAGAGTCCCTTTACTCTTACAGTCTTGATTCAGCGTTACCTGTCAAGATGGGACACGGTGTAAAGGGACTAAAGAGTCCCTTTACTCTCACTTGATTCAGCGTTACCTGTCAAGATGGGACACGGTGTAAAGGGACTAAAGAGTCCCTTTACTCTCACTTGATTCAGCGTTACCTGTCAAGATGGGACACGGTGTAAAGGGACTAAAGAGTCCCTTTACTCTCACTTGATTCAGCGTTACCTGTCGAGATGGGACACGGTGTAAAGGGACTAAAGAGTCCCTTTACTCTCACTTGATTCAGCGTTACCTGTCAAGATGGGACACGGTGTAAAGGGACTAAAGAGTCCCTTTACTCTCACTGTCTTGAGTCAGCGTTACCTGTCAAGATGGGACACGGTGTAAAGGCACTAAAGAGTCCCTTTACTCTCACTGTCTTGATTCAGCGTTACCTGTCGAGATGGGACACGGTGACTATCTCCCCGCCCACATAGTAGTTGATGCGGTTCACTTGGTTGGTGTAGATGAAGCAGTCCCCCACCCAGAGTCCTGTCCGCACTGACTCGGATACTTCTCCCAGCACGTCGAAAGCGTCGTCCACACCATCCCCCGAAGCCACCTGAGGATATTAATAATAAATTTTATTAATATTAATAATAAATTTTATAAGGGCAAAGCTTTATAAGTAAAGCTATTTATTTATTTACACTCTATTTTTTTTTACAAAACAATCATCAACAAATTTTAATAACAATAAATTAAAAAAAAAACTTAGAAATATGTACAAAAAAATAAAATAAAGATCAATATTAATTTTTAATTACAATTGTTTTTTAATCCGGGGCGAAGTTAATGCCTTAGACAATCTCTGCCCAGAAATTATAATTATTATTATTATAAAACAAAAATATTATAATTTGCAGAAGATAAAGATACATAGTTACATACGTACAAGTATATTATTATTATTATTATTGAATTCTTTATTGATAGGACATAATGTACAAACAAGTCATGATAAAAATTAAAACACAAAATTAAGAACAATATTCGTCATCATCATAGAGTCATAGTGAATGATGGTAGCCAGACAGTGGAGGAATGACTCAGCAGTTCTACCACTGTCTTTACAAGGAGGCTAATAATTGACAAGGGCCCCCAGAACCAAGCCAATGCTGGTCTACACCCTGTTTATAGTCCCCCAGCCAGACTGCTGGTCTACTCTCTGTTTATGTAACAAACATAATAGGACATACATATGTATAAACAAGTCTTGATAAAAATTAAAATACCAAACAATTAAAAAAAAAAAAAAAAAAAAAAAAAAGATAAACAACACAAATAAAATACACTAAGTCACAAATTTAGCGGAACGCATAGGTTTTTTCTCGTATAACGTGTGTATTTCTTGTTGGACAAAAACATTTTTCATATTTTTTCTGATTGTAGAAATTACACAAAAATTGGTACAGAGATAGCAAAGACATGAAAACCAATTTTAAAAATTGAATGAAGTACTTGTCATTGTCGGTTTTTCCCATACAGGGTGTAGAAAAAAAAACTGTTTTTCAATGATTTTTTTAAAATTCATTATTTTGGATTCAGAGGAATAATGACGTGTCCATCAAGGCTCAACATTTTTGAGACAAGAAGGAATGAGAATCGATACATAAAGCAAGACAATATTACTCTTAATCCAAAATAATGAATTTTGAAAAAATCATTGAAAAACAGTTTTTTTTCTACACCCTGTATGGGAAAAACAAACAATGACAAGTACTTCATTCAATTTTTAAAATTGGTTTTCATGTCTTTGCTATCTCTGTACCAATTTTTGTGTAATTTCTACAATCAGAAAAAATATGAAAAATGTTTTTGTCCAACAAGAAATACACACGTTATACGAGAAAAAACCTATGCGTTCCGCTAAATTTGTGACTTAGGGTATATACATATGTCCAACTAAAGGACGGGGTTATTACCTATGGTATAAAACAAATAAAATAAATTAAACATGTAAAATTTTTAATAATGTATAAAATAACAAAGGGTATAGTCTTACTTAAAGAGGCGGGGTCATCTTCTTTCTTCCCATGATAGATGGGAAAAGAAAATAAGTTATTATATTTGTGTTATTCAAAATTGTGATGTCACAATTACTCAAACATTCCTCAGGACTTCATTGGAAACTACAAACAATAAACACTGTGGTGTGTGACCTAGTGAGATCTATTATTATTATTAAACTCTTTATTGAAAGAACATATTATATACAAACAAATAATGGAAAAAATTAAAATACAAAATTGACAATATAAATATTAACAGGAAAAAAATAAACAAAATATATACATATGTTCTAACTAAAGGGCAGGGTTATTGCCTATGGCAATCTATTGTGACTAGTTTAGTCTATTTGATTTTAACCTCCTGCTTCGAGTTATTCAAGACGGCAGTTTTACTCTTCATTTGCTGGGAATCGTACTCGCTAATCACAATAACCTCACCCAGCCTGGATTGAGCCAGAAAAGCCTCACGTGTTTGCAGGGAACAGAATTTTTCGTCCCTCAATTCTGACCAACCCAGGGTTGAATTCGGCATCTCTTTACCATGGGCAGTAGTCACAACGCGTGCACCACAAAGGCTGTATAAAGGTAGAGTTTAATAATAATAAGAGTGAAAAAAAGAAGACTATAGACTATAATTATACATTGTACGTCTATAAAGAAATAGATGTACAATGTATAATTATTACACAATAAAATATTGGATTGATTGACTCACCTCATTATTCTCTCTAGCTGCTTCAACAGCCGCCGGGTTGAACTTGAGCACAAAGTAGCTCTCCTCTGTGGCAATGCACACAAGCTGCCCGCTCTCTGACCAGTACACATGCTTGGGCTCTATCTCAATGCGCCGGATCAGCTTCAGAGTTTCCCAGTCGTAGAAGAGGAGCCCCGACACAGATTTAACACCCAGGAGGTAACCACCGAAGATTCCTTCAGCTCCAAACTCTGGCTTGAAACTTTTACGTTCTTTGAAGTTTTTGAAAATCTGAAAGGGTGTAAAATTAAAATATGATTATTATTCCATTTGTTCTCCTTCTGAATATGTTTTTTTTTTTTTTTTTTTTTTAATTTTTAATTTTAAATTAATTAACGGGAACTACCCATTTTTCACAATTTCCCTATCTTATTCTAATATAAAATAAACTTAGGTCTAGTAAAACAAAATAAAACAGTATCTAAAACTAAGGATAAAAAAGGAAACCTAAAGGTTGGCTCTACGCATCGGTCTCACGGATGGAAACAAGGTCCTGAAGTTTGATTTTCAGTGATGTAGGAGTCTCATGAAGAACATCTATATTGTAAGGAGGATTTGCTAAGATGTTGCATAATGTCATGCATCTATTTAATGGACTATTTATTTAGTTTATAATTATAAGTTTTTTTTTAAAGAGGTTCAACCACTGAAAATTACCTTACCTCCACACTCTGACTTGAAACTTTACCCCTCTTTAAAGTTTTGAAAATATTGAAAAGTAAAAAGGATAAGCAATTTATTTATTTCTTTTGAAGGGATTTTTTTCAACACATTTTCAACATCAAACAAGTAACCAACAAAAAAAAATTTCAGTTCTAAACTTCTGAAAGGATTAAAAAATAAAGAATGTAGAATTTAAATATAAATAGGTACTAGAAAATGTGAGAAATCTATGTAATGACATTCAATTCATACAAAGGCATGTTTTGAGTGAGCACAGTAAAGTTGTAAAATTAATACTTAACAGGTACCATAAAAAATATCATTTCAGTATCTCTGATACTTATACCTTAAAAAGACATTTATTTTGAAAAAAAAGGTAAAGAAGAAAACTCACTTTAATGTATGTGGTACCCTCTCGGATAGCATACTCAGAGCTGTCTTGAGCCCATACAAACTCCTGAGCAGAACCAAAAGCTTTGTTCCGCAGTGCCATTGCTGTGTAGATGATGTATTCCCCATCACCACACACCACTACAAATCTTCCATTGGGGTTGTGAGCAATGGTTTGAGGGTAGATTTCACAGCTCCCATGTCTTTGGTAGCAACTGGAAGTCTTTCTCCATCCTTGATTTCAGTTCCTAGAAATATGGATACAATTTCAGAGATTTATTAGAATTTGGTAGTAGGAAGATTAATTTTGTTGGTTTGATCTAACATAGTACATACCAGAGAGCATGATAGTTATTTGAAGAGAATGGCTAATGTTTTGAGCACTGAATGGACAAAACATATTTCAGTGTTATAGCTTAAATTAGAATTCTTGAACAATTGTCCATCACCCACAAAGTTTCTCTGAGGAATTGAGGAACAAGAAAAATTGTAAGGAGTTTCCCTTATGAAGATAGGGTCTTTGCCCATGATATTCTGTTGAATGTATAATTTGTTTGTTTTTTTTTTTTTAATATGCATATATCCTATGTTTGATCAATGAAGTATTGTTAGTATAAATCAGGCTGTACCATTGGCTAGCTCATTCTGACAGACAGATGATATGAAATAGGTATAACAACCAGAAAAATAACTGTACATTAATTTATTACCTTCTGGCATGGTTTTCAGATTAGCCTGTTGAACCTCACTGTGCCTGGCCCAGATGATTTTGCATCCATTCACATCCATTGAGACAGCTGGCTCCTCCCTTCCCACTTTGAGTAAGACACTGCCTTCATCATAGCCAATGGCAACATTATTTGATCCTTTCAATGAGGATATAGTCCAGACTCTTTCCAACCCATATGTCAGGGATATCTCCAGTCTGTTTGTACCGGAATGCCAGACTCGTACTGAACCATCTTCAGATCCAGTGATAATGATGGGGAGTTCTGGGTGAAAGCAGACAGCTGAAATATTCTGTCCATGTCCCTCTAAGGTTTGCACACAAGTTTTGTTTTGATAGTCCCAGATCTTTACAAGACGATCATCAGCCCCAGATATGAGATAAGGCTTGTCACCACCGTGATAGTAATCTACACAGTTGACACCTTTCTCATGACCTTCCAGAGTGAAATTAGGACTAGCTGAGCCCAGTTGCCAAACCTTGACAGTCCTGTCCAGAGAAGCACTTGCAAATGTGTTGTTATCTTTAGGATTTATCACTATTTGCATCACATAGTGTGTGTGTCCCTCAAACACTTGTTGACAGGACCATGCCTTCTCCCAGTTCCATAGCTTGATCAGCATGTCATCACTGCTTGTCAGGAGAAAGGGTTGGGTAGGATGGACAGCTACACAACGCACATAGTCCGAGTGAGCCTCAAATGAGTGGAATCTTTCCAGGGTGTTGTAGTTGAACACACATACCTGCATGTCATCGGAACCGGTGACTATCCAATTTTTCCGTGGAACAAACTTTGCTGCTCGCACTGGGAGATCACAAACCTCGAATGACTTAACATTCTGGTTGGTTTCATGGTTCCATACATGAACATGACCATTGTAGAGGGAGGCCAACATCCATGGCTCGGTGGGGTGTAAATCACAGCACTTGACACGGTCCGACCTCGCCGTGAGCTTTCTTTTGATGTCTAACCGTAAAGGCATGATTTACGGTGAAAATACACAAGAATATCAAATAGTATCCTGTTTAAAATCAAATTTATCACTTATCAAATCCTTATCAATTACCTCACAGGATCCCAACTTTTCAAACTTTTGAAAATGTAAACAAAACACGTCGATGCAGTGTTGTCAGAGCATCTTTTGGGGCAGTCCAATTGATTATTGAAGCGCGAAAATTCAAATTTGAACAAAATTTCAAATTAATTCAGAAACGTGTGTGTTTTTTTCTAAAATTTCTAATGAAAAGTTAAAATTAATCAGGAATACCTATTTTCTAGCTTTCTTGACCCAATTATTCCAGTTCATCCCTGAAAAATTCTTTAACTCTCTTTTCATGTCACATATATCCTTATGGTTTAGACTTGAAAAATGTCCAGAATAGTGGTAAAAAATCTACCTAGATCTGTAAGTTGAAACAAATCCTTCTATCATGCATTACTCAAAGCCTTGAGTACAGCTTATTCACATTCAATTAGCCAACAAATGTACCTGTCTTCTCCCAGTGAGTAGTCACCATGACTGAGTGAGTTAATGCACTAGCCATTGCATGCATGGTGATCTGGGTTCATTGTATTTTACTGTATATATTTTTGTTCTACCTAATAAAGCTTACTATAATAATAATATTAATGACTTTAATACTATTATTTTCCCCTCAGTTAACTGCTGATCAACTCAAAGCTAAGTTTGCAGAGAAGGGAACAGTGACTGATGTACAACTCAAGTACACACCAGAGGGAAAGTTTCGGAGATTCGCATTTGTCGGATACCACAGAGAAGACCAAGCTTCTGCAGCTTTAGACTACTTTAACAATACTTATGTCTTCAGTTCTAAAATCAAAGTAGAACTTTGTTCAAATCTTGGTAAGAATTTTAAATAATATTTTAGTTATTACAAGAAATAAAAGAAAAGAAAGGTAATCAAACTGATATGCCATTCCAGCAATGGAAAGTAATGTCCAAATATTCTACTGTGGCTGGGATTTGAACCAACAACTTTTGGATCAAGAGGTCAGTAATAATAGAATAATGTTAAATAAAACCCAAGTGGTGCAATAGAAAAAAGAAAGATTTTTACTCTGTAATCTGATTTTCCAGGTGACACAAGCAAACCTAAATCTTGGAGCAAATACGCACCTGACAGTTCAGCATATCAAAAACTCCACAATATAGCACCCAAAGACGATGCCCATGGGAAAGAAAATCTCAATGAAGATTTGTCACAAGGAAAGAAATCCAAAAACAAATCCTCTGATCCTCTTCTCAATGAGCTAGTTGAAAAGGTAATAAATTGATTTTTAGATGAGATTTTTGGTGTAATCAACATGCCATTGACTCTCTCTTACTACTAAATTTATAGTACCTATCCACCTTGTGAGTTCTATTCTACTGAAAACCATGAGCATTTGGATCTGATCTTAAGCACAAAGTTTGTACTCAGCCTTCCAATTACAACAGAAAAGCTACTAATAAGTGAATACCTTACAAACAAGTGTAAATATTTTTTTCATACAATTTTTTGTTGGGTCTGGGACCCCAGACCTTTCACATGGTATGTCAGTACCTTTGGCTATTGAAATCCTTTCCATGAGAGGCTACAAAATAATGTCTGGAAGTTTTACCAGATCTTGGAACTTGAAGACACAACTTGAAGTTTTTTTTTTCTTCACTAATTTTTAGGTAACTCATTTTTTAACTCTGCATCTTTTTATTACTTTTTTTTGTAGTCACCATGGCCAAGTGAGCTAATGTGCTAGGCATTGCAAACATAGTGACCTTGGTTTGATCCCTGATTTTTTCTACTCTGTGCTTGAATGTTTGGTGTCCACTCATACCTTGTGAAGAAAATGAGTAGAGCTGCTTTAATGTGAGCAGCAACCATTGGCAAAATTATGGGCAAATGATACACATAAATTAAATAAAAAGGAATAGTCCTATGCTACTCACTAAATTTTTGATATAATAACACAAAGAACATACTTTTTTTTCTTATTTTTTCAGCACAAAGATGATCCTACTTTTTCGGATTTCCTGCAACTACATGGGAAAGATCCTTCCAAACTCTTACCCACCTCCAATGACAAAGGAGGTGAAGAAGAAAAGGATGAAGTTGAAGATGTCAAGAATGCAATAGCTCATGCTGACATATCGGATATGGAGGTGAGAATTTTATATTTAAACAGCCATGATTTTTAACTGGACTAAATTTATAATTCAAAGGCAGTTTCATAAGAGTGGGTACGCGGTACAGCCATGCATTTCCTAAAAGTTCCTACAGTAGAGTGGTCAGTGGTTTGTTGAATTTATTTACTCTCCTTCTGCTATTATAAGGAAAGTAGGTATTGTGTTTGTTGAGATTATGACCTACCCAGTTTTTCAGTTTTCTGGACGAATCATAGCCTCAGGATAACAAAAATTGTTTTTGGCCATTGGTCTGTGTGTCCTTGGACACGATATCTCGAGAATGGTAAGAGTTAGAGACGTGAAATTTGGTATAGAAGTTGAATTTATATACCACACAAACTACAAAACTTTTGGTTGAAGTTGGCCGTAATCTGAATCTGAAGAAAGCGACGTCATGTTTAACGAATTGTATTTTTCAGTCTACACATTCTTTTGAGACATTTTTTCTACCAAGGATTTTATTGTGTTCTGGGCTTCGGACACCTTTATTGCTCATAATTCAGCCAATTTTTAATTTTCTGGTTTGTGACCATCACACCCCTTTGGCATAGCTTTTGTCACCACAACAACATTATCATTTGAATAATCTATTACTTCCGAGAAATTTCCAATATTAGAAATGGGAAGTATTGTGTTTTTGTGATAAAAAAAAGATTGATTTTGATGGGTTCAATATGAATCATTTCTTTTATTTACAGTACCTGAAACTAAAAGCCAAATCCAAAAGCTTGGAAGCAACCAGCACAGACGCTTCCACTAGCAAAGCCCCGGCCTACAAGCGGCAATATCACACTCTAGTCATTAAGAATCTGCCGGCAGGCGTTAAGAAGAAAGATTTGAAGGCATATTTCAAACCTCTCCCTTTGGCCAGTGTGCGGGTACCACAGAATTTCGCCGGAATGGCCTACATTGGATTCAAGGATGAGAAGAACTGTAACAAGGCGCTGAACAAGCATAAATCATTTTGGCGTAAGTTCTTGTTGAGTAATTATATTAGTAATAGACACTATCAAGTATCACACTATCCTATTAGCTAGTATCCTATTGACGTTGTACCTTTAATTTATGACTCTAAAATGTCTTGTAATTTTATTGTACAAAACAAAAAATACCGACCAAAGGATTATTATTATTATCTGACCTGGCTTCATTGCATGAATTTTTCCTCATCAATTTGAGTTTGTGACCACATAATATAAAGACTCTGAAGGTCTGGGGGTAGAAAATACTTTGAGCATTAATTTTGCATGGTGGTTACCTTCCACTAAAGAGTATTATTATTGGTAAAGCGAGTTTGAGTAGTTGTGATATCACGAGAGTGATCAACACAATTATGATAACATTTTTTTTTTTTTAATATCATATTTAATATGTTATTTTTTTCTTTCTTTTTTTTCGCAGAAGGGAAACAGCTGAATATCTACCGCTACTCCCGGGACAAGCCCGCCACCAATGAGACAAACAACAACAACAACAGCAAGGTCCTAAACAGTGCAGATCTGAAGAGCAGGCAGTGGCTCACCCAAGAGGAGAGTGTGAAGATAGCCGAGGATATTGCCGAGTCAGGACGAATGTTTGTGCGAAATCTATCCTATACGGTCACGGAGGATGATTTGACCAAGCTGTTTGAAAAATATGGTATGTCTTTCCTTAATTTTAATTGGATTTTTTCCATCTTGAGACCAATCCTTGTTGGAAATTTCTATGTTGTTTTTTAACTGAAGATATCAGATTCAGGAAGAATGTTTGTGCGGAACCAATCGTATACTCAAATAAATTAAGAGGTGCTTTGTTAAACTGTTGGCATAATGGGACTGCACTGACAGTCTAAATAAAGCACTACTTATACTTACTTATTCTTATACGGCCCCGAAAGATGATTTGAAGGTATCCTTTACCAACAATTGTAACCAAATTAAGAATACAAATTTTTGTCGGCACGGGGGATCGAACCCGGGACCTTCCGAATGGCAAGCGAGTGCTTAACCACTGAGCTAATCGCACACTACTGATGAACTTGTATTCTATTATTTTCATTTCCGCAGGTCCTCTAGCCGAAGTGACGCTACCCATAGACAAGGAAACGGACAAGATCAAAGGCTTTGCCCTTGTGACGTATGTCATGCCAGAGCATGCCGCCCAGTGCTATGCAGAACTAGATGGTAGCGTGTTCCTGGGGCGAATGTTGCATCTGTTGCCCGGGAAACCCAAGGAGACCGAGGGACATGGTAAAGAAATTTGTGCTTTAATTCCTGTCAACTCAAAACAATAAGGTAGAATTATCTTAGGAGGTATCATATTATTTAAATTTCTATTTTATTAAATAAAGAATAAATCAACAAACAAAAAAATATCAAAAAACACTACACTAATGGTTGTTTCTGTTGCCTAGAAAACCCAAGAAGACTGAGGGAAATGGTAAAGAAATTTGTGCTTTAATCTCTTTCGACTCAAAACAACAAGGTAGAATTATCTTAGGAGGTATCATATTATGTAAATTTATATTGTATTAAATAAAGAATAAATCAAAATCAAAGAACACTACACTAATGGTAGCGTGTTCCTAGGACGAATGTTGCCTGGGAAACCCAAGGAGACCGAGGGACATGGTAAAGAAATTTGTGCTTTAATCTCTTTCGACTCAAAACAAAAGACAAAACTCAAGGGTCGGGTGGAAGAGATTGCCAAAGACAATAACCCCGCCCTTTAGTTAGGACATATATTATGTATATATTATTATTTTTTTTTCTTTATTTTTTTCTCTTTTTAATTATCTTAAATTGTATATTCATTTGTAATTATCTGTGTTGTATATGTATAAGTCCAATTAATAAAGTGTTAAATAATAATAATTATGAAATATATAAGTTCTCAGGAAAAACTTATAATTATACACAACTCTTGGTAAAACAAATAAACATCGAAAGTTTTCTATCTTCAACTTATTTCGATAATAATAATTGTTAAAATAAATTAGAAATATGAATAATTTCCATTCTGTCAGGTCCCAGTGTAAACGAGGGCAGCTCGTACAAGACTTCGAAAGCAAAGTCACTGAAAGCCTCAGCAGGGCGCGTTCACACCTGGAACTCTCTGTTCCTGGGCACGAGCGCTATAGCCGAGGCTATGGCAGAGGCGTACAGCGCGAGCAAGGAGGAGGTGATGAGTGGAGAGGGGGCGGGGGCGAGACTCGCCATGGGGGAGGTGGAGATTGTGGAGAAGACGAGGAGGTTCCTGGAGGAGAATGGCGTGCAGGTGAGTTTGTTTATGTAGGAGACGTTGAGTTGCTATGGTAACATGAGTTGTTGATGTTGAGTTGCTATGGCAACACAAGGAGATGTTGAGTTGCTATGGCAACACAAGTTATTGACGAGGAGGTTCCTGGAGGAGAATGGCGTGCAGGTGAGTTTGTTTATGTAGCACACGTTGAGTTGCTATGGCAACATGAGTTGTTGATGTTGAGTTGCTATGGTAACACGAGTTGTTGACGAGATTGGCGTGCAGGTGAGATTGTTTATCTAGCAGATGTTGAGTTGCTATGGTAACACGAGTTGTTGACGAGAATTGAATTGAATATAATAACTTTATTTACATAAATTAAATATACAAATTAAACACCTCTTAAGAGAGGTTCCTAGAGGAGAATGGTGTGCAGGTGAGTTTGTTTATGTAGCAGATGTTGAGTTGCTATGGTAACATGAGTTGTTGATGTTGAGTTGCTATGGCAACACAAGTTGTTGACGAGAGTTTCCTGGAGGAGAATGGCGTGCAGGTGAGTTTGTTTATGTAGGAGATGTTGAGTTGCTATGGTAACACAAGTTGTTGATGTTGAGTTCCTATGGCAACACGAGTTGTTGATGATGAGTTGCTATGGTAACACGAGTTGTTGATGTTGAGTTGCTATGGCAACACGAGTTGTTGATGTCGAGTTGCTATGGCAACACAATTTTTTGATAAGGAGGAGAGGAAAAATATGAACCCTTGTGTCTCGCTAGAGGACTATAAACAGAGAACGGACTAGCCAACCCTAACAAGGCAGTCTTTCTTGCAGTTTTCCAAGGGTTAAATGTCTTATAAAGAAAAAGCCCAAGTTCTCACGATGGTTGATCGCACATAGAAATATGTAGTTTAGAACGAACCAACATTTCCACTTAAATTGGCTGGAGACCGTCACCCCCCAGCTGTAGCCAAGCTGGTTACAACAATAAAAGAGAGATAAAATAAATGACCACTCTTTCATATACAATTATACATAATGTATTTGTATTAGTATGATTTTATTTGATATAATATATAATGACCCTTGATATATTTTTTTTGTCTTCACAGTTGGATGCCTTCAATCAGGTCGTCGAAAAACGCTCGAAACGAATCATCCTGGTCAAAAATCTGCCGTACAAAACCTCGCCCGATGAACTGAAAGGCCTGTTTGACCCGTTCGGTGACGTGGGTCGCGTTCTGATTCCCCCCTACGGGATCACGGGGCTCGTGGAGTTTCTGCACAAGTCGTCAGCAAAGGCAGCATTCAACGGGTTAGCGTACCAGAAGTTCCGCAACGTGCCTCTGTATCTTGAGTGGGCCCCGGAACTAGTCTTCGGAGAAGATGAGAAGGTATAATAATAATAATAGAAAATCTTATAAGGGCAAAGTTTTATAAGTAAAGCTATGAAGCCCAGAACAAAATTATGAGGTTATGTTATACAATGGATGCATATATCAATACAATACAAAAAAAAATTACCAGTTGAAATTCTACCAAATACATTCAGTTATAATTTTATTTTGATCTCGCAAAAAAAAAAAAAAAAATTGATGCATTATTTAATAGAGAAAAAATCATCTATTTTAGCTTTGAAGGAATTTGTGAATGGAGCATTAATCATGGTATCAGTTAATGAATTCCAGTTACAAAATACCCTGTTACTAGAAAAATATTTTCTAACATCTTTATTATTTCTTTCTCTAAATAATTTTTTAGGTCAAAAAAGATGTCGAAGGATGTGAAGAGAAAGATGTGAAAGAAGAGGGAGATGAGATTAAAGAAGAGCCGAATGATGAAGAAAAACAGGGTGAAGAAGAAGACGAGGAAGAAGAGAGAGAACCCGAGCCTGATACCACCCTGTATATTAAGAATTTGAATTTCACCTCCACTGATGAGTCGATTCGACGGGTAAGTTGAACTGTGCACTGGTAGTCAAGTGGTTAACGCGCTAGTCTGGTAATCCAGATAGCGTAGGGATACGTTCGTTGGAATACCAACCAGTGCATGAATTTTTCTTCATCAATTTGAGTTTGTGACCACTTAATAATAAGACTCTGAGGGTAAGGTGGTAGAAAATGGTTTGAGCATTAACCTCGCCTGGTGTTTATCTTCCACTAAATAGTGTTATTATTCTCTTGCTCATTTGAAGCGGTACCAAACAGATTTTTTTGTGCCAAGTGTAGTCTCCTATGAAGGAAGGTAGGTTTTATGCATACATTTAAAAACAATAGATAAATAATTCCCAAACTCTCTGGGCATCTTATGTGAAGCACTTCCTCAATAGAAAATGGCGGACATGATATGGTGTTAGCATGATGTCCGCCATTTTCTGTTGAGGTAGTGTATGCTATTTCCTATGCAGAAAGAATGCTTCAGTTCTCGACCGAGTATGTTATCTACTTTCTAAATCTATGGTTGAAAATATAGGCCCAAAGATACACCCAAATATTTGTGAAAAATTTGTGCTTACTGAAAAAAAACCAATGTGAAGATTTTTTTTTAATTTTAATTTAACAAACGCTAACTACCCCATGTATTACAATAATTCTATGTATAGAGTGCATAGTCACTAAGAGTCTACTTTTATACTTTTTAATTTCCCCTTAAATATCCTGATGTTTTTTCATTAAAAAAAAAAAACAAAAACAAAAAAAAATTCCCGAAAAGTACACTAGTACTTCATGGGAACATAAAAATGTATGTACAAAAGATAGTGAAATAAAGATCATTATTATTATAAGAGATTTCACTTTATTGATACATACATTATAATACATTTAAAATTTATTATTATTATCTTAACAAATTTCAGCATTTCAAAAGGTGCGGTCCCATCGCCAACGTAACCATAGCTCGCAAGAAAGACCCTAAGAACCCGGGCCAACACCTGTCTATGGGTTACGGGTTCATTCAGTTCTACACTCAGGATGCTGTGAATAAAGCGTTGAAAGAACTGCAGAACTCCTCACTGGATGATCATAATGTTGAACTGAAACGATCCACAAGGAATCTAGAGTAAGTAATATTAATTCTTTCTATGTATATATTGTATATGCTACCAGGTATGGGTTTAGGATTAAAGGTTCATTCAGTTCTACACTCAGGATGCTGTGAATAAAGCGTTGAAGGAACTGCAGAACTCATCACTGGATGATTATAATGTTGAACTGAAACGATCCACAAGGAATCTAGAGTAAGTAATATTAATTCTTTCTATGTATATATTGTATATGCTACCAGGTATGGGTTTAGGATTAAAGGTTCATTCAGTTCTACACTCAGGATGCTGTGAATAAAGCATTGAAGGAACTGCAGAACTCATCACTGGATGATCATAATGTTGAACTGAAACGATCCACAAGGAATCTAGAGTAAGTAATACTAACAGTTTCTATGTATAAGCTAAGAGTATGGGTATAGGATTACAAGTTCATTCAGTTCTACACTCAGGATGCTGTGAATAAAGCATTGAAGGAACTTCAGAACTCATCACTGGATGATCATAATGTTGAATTGAAACGATCCACAAGAAATCTAGAGTAAGTAATACTAACAGTTTCTATGTATAAGCTAAGAGTATGGGTATAGGATTACAAGTTCATTCAGTTCTACACTCAGGATGCTGTGAATAAAGCATTGAAGGAACTTCAGAACTCATCACTGGATGATCATAATGTTGAATTGAAACGATCCACAAGGAATCTAGAGTAAGTAATACTAACAGTTTCTATGTATAAGCTAAGAGTATGGGTATAGGATTACAAGTTCATTCAGTTCTTGTAAAGGTCTATGAAAATAATAACTTCGGTTTTAGAAAGGAGGAGAAAATCACTTTATTGAAAAGCAGAATTAGGACTGAGGGAAATCTGCATCAGTCCACAAAAATAGTATTGGCCGAAAACTATATTACAGAGTTCCCTACATCTTCCTTTCTTTAAAAAACTTAAACATCATGGTGAATACTGAACAGGAGCTTTTAGACCACGTCTATCTCTCAGTCTCATATGGAAATTATTTGAAGGTGGTGTCTCTTTTTCTTGACTGTTGTTCTGATCAATTGATTGATTTAATTCATTGTTACAAGATAAAAACGATTGATTTGATTGATTTAAATCTTGACTTGATTGGTTTAAATCTTGACTTGATTGGTTTAAATCTTGACTTGGTTCACTCTTGGAAGATATTATTGTCTCACTATTATCGTTTCTTTGCTTGATATGTTGACGAGATCTTCTGAATATTCTCCCTGTATATTGATGTTGTACTTCATATGAGCGAGGAGCACCATCATATCTATTTTTCACAATTCCTTTTTCCCATGGATTGTTGGGATTTAACTTGAACAATATTTTTTCTCCATTTTTGCAATCTTCTTGTTGTTTTGTGTTCCTGTCATGATATTTCTTGTTTGTGTCTTGAACCTGTTTTAATTTCTCCTGGACTATTTTTGAATTATTTAGTTTAGGTAATAGATTTTCAGTCAGTATTGGGAGCTTTTCTTTTAAATTTCTACTCATCAATAACTGAGCAGGAGACAATCCAAGTGAAACAATAGGGGAATTCCTGTACTGTAATAATGCTAATTGTAAGTTATTCCCATTTTTGTTCAACATTTGCTTCGCAATTCCTACAGCTCTTTCTGCTGTACCATTTCCCCTAGGATATCTTGGACTAGAAGTTATAGACTGTATGTTCCATTCTTTAAAGAATTTTTTAAACTCCAAGCTTGTAAATGGGACGTTATCCGATATAATTTTATCTGGAGCACCATGATAGGAAAATATAAAAATCAAATTTCTTATCACTTCCTCAGATGTTTTAAATCTCAATTTCAACACTTCGATCCACTTTGAGTAGTGATCATATACTACCAAATAATTTGAGTTTGCATACTCCATTAAATCAGTTGACAGAGTTTCCCATGGTCTCCCAGGAATATCATGAGACATCATGGGCAATTTTGGATTATTGTTTGAATATTTATTACAGATATCACAATTTTTTGAAAAATTCTCAATATCCAAGTTCAAGTTTGGCCAATACACCAACTCGCGAGCTTTCATCTTCATTTTATTCATGCCCAGATGAGTTTCATGAATTGATTCCAATACATGTTTACGCATACTTAGTGGAATAACAACTTTATTATTCTTGAATAATATACCATCAACTGCAGAGAGATCATCTCTTATTTTATAAAATACTTTTACTTCATCAGACTCTTTTTTAATATTTTCTGGCCATTCAGATTGAACATATTTCATGATTTTTAACATTTCTTTGTCATTTTTCGTTGCTTCTTGAGTCATCTTCAGTTTTAAATCATTCACAACATTATGTATTTTTATGTCATGTATGCACAAATCTAGATCCAGAGAGTCTTCATTACATTCATCATTTTCAACATTTCTACTCAAAATATCGGCAATCACCATTTGAGGACCTGGTAAATATTGAACATTCAATTCGTATCTAAATAATTTCAACAACATTCGTTGAATACGAGGTGACAGTTTATGAAGTTCTTTATTAACTATTGTGATCAATGGCTTATGATCTGTTTGAATTATAGTCTTCTTACCATAAATAAAATAATGGAACTTTTGACAAGCAAAAACAATACCCAATAGTTCCTTTTCAATTTGAGCATATTTTTGCTCTGTTGATGTCATTGAACGGGACGCATAGTATACAGGTTTTCCTTCTTGCATTAAACATGCCCCTAGTGCATAAGCAGAGGCATCTGATTGAATCACAATTTGTTTGTTTTCATCATAATGAGCTAAAACAGGCGACTCCACTAGAGAAGATTTTAATTTCAAAAATGCTGCTTCATGTGTTTTTTCCCAAATCCAATCAGCATCCTTTTTGATCAAATTTCTCAATGGATTTGTTATTTCACTTATATTAGCAATGAACTTGGAAAAATATTGAACCATACCTAGAAACTGCATTGTTTCTTTTTTATTTGTGGGTCTTTTTATTTTTTTAACTGCATTAATCCTCTCAGTGTCTATTTTAATCCCATTTTCATTCACAATGAATCCCAAGATTTTTACCTCAGATTTCTTAAATTGAATTTTCTTTTTATTTAAAGTTACACCACTGGATAAAGCTCGTTCTAGAACTTGTTTCAATATTTTGTCATGTGATCGTTCATCTTGAGCTACAATATACAGATCATCAATATATATGTACACACCATGAATATCTCCAAACAGTTCTTGGTTCTTTCTTTGACATAATTCAGATATTGTACTTATTCCAAATGGACATCTAAGATATTTATATCTACCAAATGGTGTAGAAAAACAAGTTAAATTGGTAGATTCTTCATCTAAAGGAATTTGATGAAAAGCACTAGTCAAATCTAAAACTGTGAATATTTTACAGTTGGTTAAATTTGACAAAATTTCATCTTGTGTAGGAATACAGTACGAATCTTTAATAATATTTTCATTTAAATCACGGGGGTCAAGACAGATTCGTATGTCATTGTTCACTTTTTCTCGAACTACAATATTATGACACCACTCATTTGGTTCTGTTACTTTTTTAATTATTCCACCTTCTTCTAACTTGTCAAGGGCCTCTTGCAACCTAGGTACAATACTTCTCGCAACACGTCTTGGTGGTTTATAAATTGGTATGGCGTTTTCTTTTATCTTTATATGATAAGGGGTTCCTGGAAATTTTCCTATGCCATTAAAAACTTTCTCATATTTTTTTAACATGTTGTCAACTGAACTCAAAGTGTCAGTTGATCGTATTTCAGATATACGTTTCACTAAACCCAATTTATCACATGTGTTCAATCCAAGAATGGGTTTTGTGTTCAAGTCTACAACAATAAATTTGAAGAAATAGTTATTGTTCATTATGTTACCTTTAAGAAGAATTACTCCCATTGGTTTTATTTTGGTATTATTGTAAGCTAATAGCATTACATCAGTTGGTTGAATAAACTTTTGTACTTCTCTTTCACTCTTTCCCAGTATTTTACTTACAGTTTTCAATGGTATTGCATTGCATTGAGCTCCTGTATCTAATTTGCATGCTATTTTGATCCCTTCAAAATTTATTTCTTCTGTCCATTCACGGTTAGACATTGGACCATCAATAGAATCCATGCTTAACATTGATTCCATTTTTAAATACATTTCAGTATCATTAGTGGCATTAGTATCAACATTTTCTAATACTTGTACTCTTTTCACATTTTTATTAAAATAACCATGTTGTTTTATTCTACATTTCCTTTCAAAATGATTAGGCTTCTTACAAAAATTGCATATTTTACCTTGTGCAGGACATACTTCATTTCTTAAATGATCAAATCCACATTGATAGCATTCAAAACTTTTAGTGTGAGTTCTGATTTTATTTTCCGCTTTATTATATTTTTTAACATAATCTATTTCTGATTCAATTAGGTTTTGGTTACTGTCTTTACTCAAAGGACTTGACTGACCACACATTTCCTGAACATTTTTATTAGTAGTTATAAACCTTTTCGTGATTTCTAGAGCACTTTGCAATGTAAGATTTTGTTCTTTTAAATATAATCTTTTCAGTTTATCATCATGAACACTCATGACTAATTTATCTCGAATCATATTCTCTTTTTCTAGAAATTCACAAGATTCTGCCAGTCTTCTTAATTCCAACACAAAATCTTCTATGCTCTGATTCTCTTTAATTTTATGAGTAAGAAACACATACCTTTCAAATATGATGTTCTTCAATGGTTTGAAATGATTGGATATAGCTTCTGTGACTTCATTATATTTTTTACATTTTGTTTCCAAATCCAAAGTGTCATATATTTTTTCAACATCTTCTCCTGCAATATTCAGCAATAGAGCTATTTTAGCCTCATCACTTCTTTCATCATTGTCAGACGCCAACAGAAACCTTTTGAATTGCTTCTTATAATCATCCCATCTTTTATGGACATTTTCTGTATAATTCAACACGGGAAATTCTTTTGGAATTCTATGTTCCATTTTAAACACTGTTCAAAATATAACTTAAATACACCTGACACCATGTAAAGGTCTATGAAAATAATAACTTCGGTTTTAGAAAGGAGGAGAAAATCACTTTATTGAAAAGCAGAATTAGGACTGAGGGAAATCTGCATCAGTCCACAAAAATAGTATTGGCCGAAAACTATATTACAGAGTTCCCTACAGTTCAACACTCAGGATGCTGTGAATAAAGCATTGAAGGAACTTCAGAACTCATCACTGGATGATCATAATGTTGAACTGAAAAGATCCACAAGGAATCTAGAGTAAGTAATATTAATTCTTTCTATGTATAAGCTACGAGTATGGGTATAGGATTACAAGTTCATTCAGTTCTACACTCAGGATGCTGTGAATAAAGCGTCGAGGTTGTTTTTTAGACGTGCATGTTGGGCAAACTATTATTATTATTATTATTAAAAAAATGTTGATTTCAGTCTGTCCCGGTAGCTCAGTGGTAAAGGCGGCACTTTGTGAATCCACAGGTTCCAGAGGTCGTGGGTTCGAAACCCAGCCGGGACATGACAAGTTATCCTCCCATTTGGGATTTTTACCACATAATAATATGTCTTGGGCTTACTGCTGGAATAATGGGACTTTAATGGTCTTAATCGGGCAGTATAAATAAGGCATTATTATTATTATTATTACTATTACATCTCCATGAAGTACTGTTGTACTTTTTGGGAAGGTTCATTCAGTTCTACACTCAGGATGCTGTGAATAAAGCGTCGAGGTTGTTTTTTAGACGTGCATGTTGGGCAAATTATTATTATTATTATTAAAAAATGTTGATTTCAGTCTGTCCCGGTAGCTCAGTGGTAAAGGCGGCACTCTGTGAATCCTGAGATTCCAGAGGTCGTGGGTTCGAAACCCAGCCGGGACATGACAAGTTATCCTCCCATTTGGGATTTTTACCACATAATCATATGTCTTTGGCTTACTGCTGGAATAATGGGACTTTAGTAGTCTTTATCGGGCAGTATAAATAAGGCAATATTATTATTATCACAAAGAATGGGGTGCTTTGTAACAGATCTAAAAGATATTCTTTATGCATTATGATTTTCTTTATTTACAATTTATTAGCTTATTCTGACTTTTATTCTTAAAAATGCTGTTCTTTTCACTATTATTATTTTACTTTAGTCAATTACAAGTGTATTAATGATGTTATAGGTGGGAAACCACTGTTTTGTAATGCACTCTAAATAAAATAAATACATTGAAATTGAATTTTTTGTACCACAGATCTGAAGCCACGCCGACAGCGGAACGCAAGAAGAGCAACGTTGCCACGCAGACAGGTGCCAAGATTCTGGTGCGCAACATTCCGTTCCAGGCCAAACAGTCCGAGATAGAGGAGCTGTTCCAAGGGTTCGGAGAGCTCAAGTTTGTGCGGCTGCCTAAGAAGATGGTTGGCTCGGGGCTGCACAGAGGCTTCGGCTTTGTGGAGTATGTGTCGAAGAAAGAAGCCAAGGTACGCTTACTTACTTAATCTAATTACTTAATGAAAAAATCCTCCTCTTTCAATTTACTTTACTTCAATCCATTTACTTCCTCTTTCAATACGTCGAGAAATGTTCGATATGATCATGTTTTCTAACATTCTTAATTGTAGGGTTGACACACCTGATCTTCTAGAATCCATTAATATTCATGTACCTGGCTACAATGCCCTTCGATCGTATCTACCTTTTAGACCTCCATTTGTAAGAACAACTTATCTACAAAATTCACCTCTAATACGCTTTCAGAGGACAGCTAATTCTATAAACAACCATGTCGACCTTTTTTCAGCCTCAGTATCAAGCATCAGGCATTACTATGATACCAAGCCTGAGGAATGATAATGTTTCTTTCATCTTATATTTTATTTACTCCTTTCACTTCTGATAATGTAGCTTTTTCATCAATACTTTTAAGTAATTATTATTATTAGCATGAATAAGACTTAGATATAATGTTTTTAGTTTTAGCTTTTTAAATAATATAGCTTTAATTTTACCTTTTTTAGACATAATAGGTTCTACTGTAGTTAGGGAAAATGTTTGTAAAAGTTAGTACTGGGTACGCCCGTTTAAATGTATAAATAAAAAATAAATAAAAATAAAATCTAAGGTATGCTTAATTACTTTAAAGAAAGAAGCTAAGGTATGCTTAGTTACTTAATCTAATTACTTAAAGAAAGAAGCTAAGGTATGCTAAATTACTTAAAGAAAGAAGCTAAGGTATGCTTACTTACTTAATCTAATTACTTAAAGAAAAAAGCTAAGGTATGCTTAATTACTTTAAAGAAAGAAGCTATGCTTAATTTTTTTTTTTAAGATGAGAGTTTCACAGCCTGTTTTATTTCGTAGCCATGAAACAGGAGCTACTGTAGACGCTTGTGGTCTGTGTTGCAGCCTGCCCATCCCGTAGTATGCCTCCCCTCTGATGGGCGAGAAGAGAAGTGACACAATACTTCCCAATTAGGTGCTGGGTCAACACGAGCGCACCGGAAGGTATCCTTTACAAACAATTGTAACCAAATTAAGAATACAAATTTTTGTCGGCACGGGGGATCGAACCCGGGACCTTCCGCATGGCAAGCGAGTGCTTAACCACTGAGCTAATCGTGCGCTTTGTCAATTACTTTAATTACTGAAGGCCCTTTGTCAGAGCAGCCATGTGTACGGGCTATGTATTTATTTACCTATATTATGTATACTCCATATACACAGCGAGCAATGAAGGCCCTATGTCAGAGCACCCATCTGTACGGGCTATGTATTTATTTACCTATATTATGTATACTCCATATACACAGAGAGCAATGAAGGCCCTATGTCAGAGCACCCATCTGTACGGGCTATGTATTTATTTACCTATATTATGTATACTCCATATCCACAGAGAGCAATGAAGGCCCTATGTCAGAGCACCCATCTGTACGGGCTATGTATTTATTTACCTATATTATGTACACTCCATATCCACAGAGAGCAATGAAGGCCCTATGTCAGAGCACCCATCTGTACGGGCTATGTATTTATTTACCCATATTATGTATACTCCATATACACAGCGAGCAATGAAGGCCCTATGTCAGAGCACCCATGTGTACGGGCTATGTATTTATTTACCTATATTATGTATACTCTATATACACAGAGAGCAATGAAGGCCCTATGTCAGAGCACCCATCTGTACGGGCTATGTATTTATTTACCCATATTATGTATACTCCATATACACAGCGAGCAATGAAGGCCCTATGTCAGAGCACCCATCTGTACGGGCTATGTATTTATTTACCTATATTATGTATACTCCATATCCACAGCGAGCAATGAAGGCCCTATGTCAGAGCACCCATCTGTACGGGCTATGTATTTATTTACCTATATTATGTACACTCTATATACACAGCGAGCAATGAAGGCCCTATGTCAGAGCAGTCATGTATTCGGGCTATGTATTTATTTACCTATATTATGTACACTCCATATCCACAGCGAGCAATGAAGGCCCTATGTCAGAGCAGCCATGTGTACGGGCTATGTATTTATTTACCTATATTATGTATACTCTATATACACAGAGAGCAATGAAGGCCCTATGTCAGAGCAGCCATGTGTACGGGCTATGTATTTATTTACCTATATTATGTATACTCTATATACACAGAGAGCAATGAAGGCCCTATGTCAGAGCACCCATCTGTACGGGCTATGTATTTATTTACCTATATTATGTATACTCCATATACACAGAGAGCAATGAAGGCCCTATGTCAGAGCACCCATCTGTACGGGCTATGTATTTATTTACCTATATTATGTATACTCTATATACACAGAGAGCAATGAAGGCCCTATGTCAGAGCACCCATCTGTACGGGCTATGTATTTATTTACCTATATTATGTATACTCTATATACACATTGAGCAATGAAGGCCCTATGTCAGAGCACCCATGTGTACGGGCTATGTATTTATTTACCTATATTATGTACACTCCATATACACAGCGAGCAATGAAAGCCCTATGTCAGAGCACCCATCTGTACGGGCTATGTATTTATTTACCTATATTATGTATACTCCATGTAACAGAGAGCAATGAAGGCCCTATGTCAGAGCACCCATCTGTATGGGCGCCGTCTGGTACTCGAGTGGGCGGAGGAGGCGGAGAATGTCGAAGATATCCGGAAACGAACGAACCGCTACTTCGGCACGGGTGAGTTACTTGAGCCGTTTTTTTCTTTCTAACCAAAGTTAACAAAACGGGAATAAAATGAACAAAACTGGAAGCAAGTCGTTTTTCTTTTGGAAGAGAAAAAATTTCCTCTTCCAAAGTTAACCAAAATGGAAGTAGAAAATTCTTGCTTCCAGTTCTTTTATAGGTTAAGTCCATTGATTTAAAAGTACCGAAACGCATTTTTCTTTCACGAATGTGTTGAAGTAGACCTTGGAATAAAATTTAAATATTTGGAAGAAACCTAACCTGGAATTTTTTTTTAATACAAAAGAAAAATAGGCCTTTGCTTTATTTTCCGTGTCTCTGAGTGTTGTCTCTTGGTGGTGGAAGGATTGATGGGTGTATTGACCCCGCGGACGCCCAGAAGTAATGTCCTGGGTTCCTTGCATGTCCTGTGTGTGTAATGTTGTTTAAAAACTATGAATTTTATTTGATTTGATTGTCTAAAATGTGTATAGAAATTATTTTACTAGTGAGTTTAAAGTACTGTATAGCCAGTGGTTTAAAATGGCAAGTGTTGCAAAGCGTTGCGAAGTCAGTGGGGTTCGATCTCATTTGATCCTAAAGAAAGAGTGGAGCATGAAACGTTGCACAACAAAATGTTGCACTCAGTGGGTTCCCGACTTTGCTTATTCCTTAATGATAAGATTCATTTTTTTTTTTTTTAATGAATATTTATTTAAAGAGAGGTCTGTAACATTCAGAGTCCTTGCCCCTGGGGAATAAGATTCATTTTATTAATTTATTTTCAGATGCCCCAGGAGGTAAGAAGAGCAGGAAGGGAGTGGCAGACATAGATGTGGACAAGTATAGCAACATGGAGGAGGATGAATGAGTGTGCCCACCTGCCCACTGACCTAGCGTGAAGCGGTGGTCGAGTGGTTAGCACGTCAGTCTCTTGATCCGGGGTCGCGAGTTCGAATCCTGGCCGAGGCAAACTTTTTGTATGAGTAACTTCATGGCTCGTACATTGCTGGTGTCGTAGACCTTTAGCTGTGGCAAAGTTTTGTATGATTGCTTTTATTTAAAATTGTTGTTGTTGTAGCCAGCTTGGCTACAGCTGGAAGAGTGAGTGATGGTCTCCAGCCAACTTTATTTCAAAGTTGGCTCGTCCTGAACCACATATTTCTATGTGCGATCAACCATCATGAGGACTTGGATATTTCTTTATAAGCTATTAAACCCATAGGAAACTGCAAGCTAGCTGCAAGCTTGTGAGGGTTGGCTAGTCAGTTCTCTGTTTATATTCCTCTAGCGAGACACTGGTCTGTTTACCATCCCATACCCAGACTATTTATTTAAGGTCTCATACTTTGCTGATGGCACACTCTCGAAATTCACAGAGTTTGGAAACTATGCGAGAGTTTGAGAGGGATGAAGCTTGACTCTCTGCCGATATTGGATTTTTGCTGGTCTTTTAAGGAGCGTTTCAATTTTTTCGCTGGTTTTTTTAAAGGAGCCTTTAATTATTTGGTATTACAAACCGGAGAAACTGGTTCGAGACTGCTCCCAAGTAGTTAGCTGATACCATGGAAGTAAGAGAAAAGAGAGAGGGATGGTTATAAGTAGTAAAAGGGTACGTAAATTTTATTAATGAAGTGAATGAAATTTGATTAATTGGTGGTCTTCCCTAAGTATTTTACTTTTTGCGTATTGTAGAGAGAGAGGAGGGAAAAAATGAAATGTTTTACTGAATACTGATGTGCACATTTTGGTAAATCTCTTTTCCATTTTAAGTTAGTGGACTGGAGTGCTTTAGTATTAACCCTAATGTGGTTACTTCAAAAATATAATTATATGAAAAAAAAATTTTACATGTAAATAACTGTCTCTTTTTAATTCTTGTAAGTACTATATTTATCAATATATTACGGAATATTTTTATTATTTTACACTTTATGAATTGACATATTATAAACACACAGATAATTTAAAATTAATATTACATAATAATATAAGAAAGAAAAAAAATAACAATAAATTAAAAAAAATAATAATACATTAATAATATATGTCCTAACTAAAGGGTGGGGTTATTGCCTTTGGCAATTTCTTCCACCCAACCCTTTATCCTGCATCAAGAAAAGTAATAGCCAGCTCTGTCACGGTAACAGTAAAGGCTAGTACTACCGAGGTAGTATTCAGTGGTTAAGACCCGAAGGTCGCGCGTTCGAATCGCGGTCGGAGCGGAAAATTCTGACTGAGCTTTTCCGTTTCCGGAATGACATGGATGTAAAGTTAAAGTCTCCTGAAGTAATGCGTAAGCGCTTTACTTCAGTAAAACAGTAGATACTATAACTAGAACCCACAAAAAAAACTTCTGTTAAAAGAGCCAAGTTCCAGAGCTTCTATCCAAAAAAGGTTTAGCCAATGAATGGAGTGATATCTTGTTTGCGGCCAAGTTATCTTGGTACTAAACGATTTGTTTTATTTAATCCTCTAACTTGGCCAGTTTCACTCCTTGTGGTGGTTATATTGTCATTTTGTAAACCCACCTATTGTTGTAATATTCCATACAACCGATGACGTAAAACTGGCCAAGCTACTGTAGACGCTTGTGGTCTGTGTTGTAGTATGCCTCCCCACTGATGTGCAAGAAGTGACACAGTACTTTTAGGTGCTGGGTCAATACGAGCGCACCGGAAGGTATATATCCTATATAACCAAATTTTGAATACAATTTTTTTTCGGCCCGGGTTATCGAACCCAGGACCTTCCTCATGGAAAGCGAGTGCTTAACCACTGAGCTAATCATACATAATTATTCGTTCAAACTTTTTCAATGCAAATCCATTGCAAATCTAGCTTGGGAGAAAAATACATTTGACTCCACAGATTTCTCGATTCTGTTCACAAGTGATCTGGCAACGTTGCCCGGCAATCCACTTTCCCCTCCCCTCTACTCGGCATAACAAAAACAAATGGCACGGGAAATTTCCTGAATTTACAAATTTTAGAAAAAGATGTGTGTCTTTTGAAGCAAAGAACGTTTATGTGTCGTTTATCAAACTTATATTAATTCAGCACTTCCAGGGCTTAAATTTGAAGATTTATTGCCTTCTGCAGAAGTTAAGTACATCATAACTTCAAGAATGATGTCGAAATCCAACCTGATGTAACCGAACATCTTGTAACTCTACAGCTTAAGGTAAGTGAACAGTGCAGTCAAGCCTTTCATTTGATGAAGTAGGTTCCTGACAATTCTACCAATATACAGAATAGACCTATTGTATTCTCCGTTCTTCATGTATCAAGAACAGTGTAGATCGTGAATAGAAGGATTCTGGGTTGTGTCTGGTGATTTACAGTGGGAGATCTCATAGTTCCTTAATAGCATCAATCTAGGCCACTATGATGTGACTGTAAATACTACAGAATAAATTGAGCTTATATTACAATCGTGAGGAATTGTTGGTGTTGTAGTAAACCTCAGTTAAAAACAATGTCAGAAACTGATAGAATCATTCAATTATGTCCTAGTGTGTGAACAAAACACAGTCCTAGACCCAGCAACATGCAAAATAATCATCTAATCATGGCATTAATTGTAAGCGGCCTCAACAGAGTCCTGAAAATTGTTTATACCTTTGCATATCTAAAACTAGGGTCTAGGCCCAGGGTCCATGTTGTGGCCCTCTAAATACTTTGAATAATTTCTCTAAATCATGTAGATACCTGAATAAAATCCTTTTGTTTTCAGAAACCCAACCACTCACAATGTCCCTGCCACCATACTTTGTGGCAGGGCCCAATGCCCACTGGGCAGCAGCCATGCTGCAGCAGCAACAGCAGGCAAATGCCCAGCTGGCTGCTCAGTTGCAAGCCGGGTCAATGCAAGCACATGTAGCTCAGATGCAAGCATCACAAAGGTTCCAGCAAACACTTACTTCAAGCACTCACAGCAGTGGGGTTCCTCCATCCAAAGCACCTGAGTTCATCAGTGAAGAGAAGCTTCAAGAGAAAGGTATGATCTGCTGCATATCTAACACATACTTGACCAGTACTATTTACAGTGTTTGGTATCATGGGACTGCTATGAGTTGCTCCACTTGTGGGAAAACAGATTCATTCCATGCATACTTGTTTGTTCCACCAGTGGAACAACCAAATCTATATGTGGAATTTTATTTTAAATGTATTTTTCCCCCTCAACTTTCTTCTTAAGTCACACATAAACATTGTAAATATTACATGTTTTTATATCTTGAGAACTTTTCAGATTTCATTACCTCTGAAGTATGGGAAGTATTGCAATCTGTCATTTTTACTTTATTTTTTTGTTTTTCTAGCACTAAAAAAATCATTATTATTCATGTTGTGGTGAAATATCTCTTTTACAGCTCAAAAATGGCAACAGTTACAGTCCAAAAGATTTGCCGAGAAGAGGAAGTTTGGATTTGTAGATGCTCAGAAAGAAGACATGCCTCCTGAGCACATACGGAAAATCATTCGAGATCATGGTGACATGAGCAGTAGAAAATACAGACATGACAAGAGAGTCTACCTAGGGTAATTGCTTGTTTTCTTATTTCTGACAATTGACTGTCGTCCCAAAGGTTTTTTTTACTAGAGGTCCTTTTTGTTGTTTTGGAAAGTAAAGATATCTGTGAAAAAAATTTAAATTTCCAGTTACCTATAGCCATTTCTAATATACAAGTCAGATATCATTATTTATTTATTGGCAATAATTCTCTTATACTACAATACATATCAAAGTTCTTTGCTATTAGCTACATATTAGGTTCCTGGAATAATTTAACTATGATTTCCTAACTCCTTTTTAACTTACTTCTTCTAACTTGAAGTTCATAGTATTTTCTACCTCTTTCTGTTATTTTTTTCTCATCAAAATATAATAATGAAGAATAATATCCTTCTATTTTCATTGATTTTTCCTCCTCAGAGCTCTGAAGTACATGCCTCATGCCGTGATGAAGCTACTGGAAAACATGCCCATGCCTTGGGAGCAAATACGAGATGTGAAAGTTCTTTACCACATCACAGGAGCTATCACATTTGTGAATGAGATCCCATGGGTTATTGAACCCGTTTACATTGCCCAGTGGGGGTAAGTAGTTCTTATTTTCTATAACAATAATTCTGTATTGATTGATAAATGTCATTAATCCCAATAAAATCATCCTGCTGCAAAGGGGGAATGCTGTAAGTATTCTTTCAGCTGTTACCTCAGCTGGGTTTGTAGAGATCTACAATTTGTAATTTCATTATTGCTTCAAAATAATTCTCTAACAAGGATACTTTGTTAAGTAGCTTCATAATTATATAATGAAAAATTCAACTAGTCTTTACTTTATTAAATTTTTAAACATTAAATAAAATGTCAAGTGAAGAACTCTTCAAAATAAATTTAACAATAACTTTATGTACTATGTCTCTTAGTTGTCTGTTAACGTGAATATGGGGTTTTCAAACCCATGTTACAAGGAATTTATTTTACAGGCTTTGCAAAAGATTCTAACTAAGAACAATTGAAGTTCTGACCAACCTCAGTAGCTTGATAGATAAGACAACAGACTGTAATCTGGAGGTTGGTGGTTCAAGTCCCGGTTTCAGATTGGATTTAGTAAAGCAAGTTTGAGTGGTTGTGTTATCACAATTGTGATTAACACAAAATTATAACTTTTAACTTAACATTTAAGTTCTGATTGAGAGAAGCATCAACATTCCAATTACAGTGAATGTCTTTGTCATATTTTATTGAGAGAAATAAGGGCAGGTATATCAGAAAAGAAGCATCACATAATTGTGTAAACAGACCAAGATAAGCAATATAAATAGTCTGTAAGGTTAACAAATTTATAAAATTCTAAAGTGGTCAATGTATTGGCAAAGAAATACTGTAATAACCCTGTGTTGGCTATGATGAATTGCGTAGGGGTCCTGAAGTCAGTGGCTACATGTGCACTGACAGATCAGTGGCATGGGTAGTGAGACAACATCTGAGATGACAGTCTTCACTCCTGCACTGGTCTGGATAAAGCGCTATCTGAGCTTGTATCATATTGTGTTTAACTGTTTAAACAACATTTACTTTTATATATTTTTTTAACAACTTTTAATTCTTTGACATCAATATAAATGTTTAGAATTTTAAATTGCATTGAAGAAAATTACAACAAATCCATTGATGAGAAATTGAATAGCAATGATGAGTTGCCGTAGGGGTCATCTGAACTCGAGTCGTCATGTTTACTGTCAGACATCTTGTCTATCTCCGAGGTGTTTGTCTGAGACAAAACCAGAAGGGAGAGGGCAGGATGTCTGGAATCATGCGGTCTACTGAGCTATTCACTATGAAAAATCAAGTTACATGAATTTTATTTGGATATAATTTCAAATATAGGACTTAACTATTAATCTTTTGGATATTTTTGATGTTTACTTTGTTTTCATGTTTGCCAAAGGATGACATAATAGTTAATAACACAAGTAACAATCCTAATTTTTGTTTTTGTTATGTTGGTGTACTACTAAAAAATAAAAAACTTGAATTTATTAAGACAATTTGAGAATCTCCATTTCAGAATATTTTTTTTAGGATGAAAAGAGAAACAATTAAATTTATTTATTTAATGAAATGCTCTATAACAAGTTGTAATAAAATACTCTAATAATCCAGTGTTGGCTATGATGAATTGCGTAGGGGTCCTGAAGTCAGTGGCTACATGTGCACTGACAGATCAGTGGCGTGGGAAGTGAGACAACATCTGAGATGACAGTCTTCACTCCTGCACTGGTCTGGAGAAAGCGCTATCTGAGCTTACATAATATAATACTATTCTGCCCTCTATTTTCTCTCTCTTATATTTTTTTTTATTTAAAAAAAACTACTATTTTATAGCTGATATGTATATCCATTCTCAACTATGTCAAGACCCAGCATTGGTAGTAGTTGATGTGGTTACGGATCATGCATTGGTATTCAATGCTTTATCCTTTTTTTTATTTAGAGTTGGAAGTGAGTTGGAACATAGAGTAAATCATAACAATAACAATTTCATTTTTCTTCTTACATGCTTTTGAAGCTAATAACAGTAGCCATATTGGACAGTTTGTAATGTGACAAATTTATTACATACGAGATATGCCACCATGATTTTAATACTATCATTATATTGTAACCCTAGCATTAAGAAATTGTATTTTTTTTGTTTTTTAATTAATATTTATTTAAAGAGAGGCCTGTAACAATTGTATTATTTTTACTAAACAATTTCGATCAAACTTTATTTACTTTTTTATATAGGTACAGTCAAAAGGTATAATTAATATGTATTAGTAAACATGTTCCCCTTTCCTTCCCTCCTCCCTCCCAGCACGATGTGGATCATGATGCGACGTGAGAAGCGAGACCGTCGCCATTTCAAGCGCATGCGCTTCCCCCCGTTCGATGACGAGGAGCCGCCACTGGATTACGCGGACAATGTGCTGGATGTGGAACCCCTGGAGGCTATCCAGATAGAGCTGGACCCAGAGGAGGACGGTAGCATCTGCAAGTGGTTCTACGATCATAAGCCACTGGTCGGCACCAAGTGAGTGTTGAAAGCAGTGTCTTATTATAATTATAAACATTCAAAGAAGGCGTTTCAAGGGCAAGCTCAATAAGGAGCTCAATAACGCGCAAGTATGCTAATCCAGGTAGCGTAAGGATCCGTTGGATTGATTCCCACCCAATGCATGATTTTTACTTTCCTTATCCTATAATAAGGAAAGTATTGTATTCGTCGAAAATTTGACCTACCCAGTTTTTCACAGTTCTGGACGAATCATAGCCTCAGGATACCAAAAAAGTTGTTTTCAGCCATTGGTCCGTGCGTCTGTCTGTGTGTGTGTGTGTGTGTGTGTAAACAGGATATCTCGAGACCGGTAAGAGCTAGAGACTTGAAATTTGGTATGCAAATTAATTTTATACACCAGACGAACCACGAAACTTTTGGTTGAAATCGGCCGCAAGCTGCGGCCGCAGGGCCGCAAATATTGACCGCAACCGCCGCTTCTTTGAATTGGTTAAAGATACAAAAAAAGTTAGAGAATAAATTTTTTTCGGATAAAAAAAATAATAGGGGTTTACTCTGATAATTTTTTGGATATCTTGAACTTTTTGGAACCCGTCCCCAATTTACCGGTATTTTGGGGGGACCCGCTTGGACTAACTTTTTTATTATTCACCCTAGATGGGGGTTGCGACATATCAAATCCAATGATTTTAAGGTGCTGATTACGAATTTGGCACTGATTTTTAAGTATCTGTTACCTTTGAGTCACCAGTGGCGGAATTTGAGGGGGGATAAGGAAAGTCGTGTGATGTTTACACCAGATTTTTTTCTCATTAATTTGAGTTTGTGACCATATTATAAAAAGACTCTGAGGTTTACGTGGTAGAAAATGCTTTGAGCATTAACCTCACCTGGTGGTTAACTTACACGAAAAAGTGTTATTATTATTACACACAATTTTCTCTCCTCCCCCCCCCCCCCCTCAGATTTGTGAACGGGTCCACCTATCGCTTCTGGAACCTCTCGCTTCCCCAGATGGCCACCCTGTACCGGCTAGCCAATCAGTTGCTCACAGATCTCGTCGACGACAACTACTTCTATCTGTTCGATCACAAGAGTTTCTTCACGGCCAAAGCTCTCAACATGGCCATCCCTGGCGGACCCAAGTTTGAGCCCCTCATCAAAGGTAAAAAAGTTGAAATCGGAGCAAAAATTTATTGATTTATTTTTACAAAAACGAACATAATACTTCCGATTTCTAATACCTATTAGAAATTTATCGGAAGTGAAATGTTGTTCTTCCTGAAGATATATTGGAAGAGAATGCCAAAGGCATTATCACCACCCTTGATCAAACTTTGTTTATCTTTTATTAATTTTACCTTTTGATTTGCACCTGAACATAAAAAATGTAAATAAAGATTGATCAAATTGTTGAATAATATATATATTTTTTTTCAAACATCTACATCCATTTAATTTTGCCTTACGGCTTGACATAAAAGGACAATGATTGATGTTAGGGTAGGTCTGTTGGTCAGTGGTCAGTATGGATTATTTGGATCTGAAGTGGGGGTCTATCATTTGAGTCAGTGTTGTTGTACTCCTCCATTGCACATATTATTTTCTGATATTTAAATGTTAGAATTATTACTTTGTATTTTGTCATATTTTAGCACCCATATTTTAATTTTTGAAAGGTCATTTTCTAATTTTGTATTGTATTTTTTTTTTTTTTTTTTTTACTTTTGTTCTTTGTTACATGTTTATATGGACTCTTTCCGTAAATACAAGTGCCTTTGAGCACCATTACCATACCATATTGGAGTTTTATATAGGCTAATGTTTTTCTTTTCTCTCACCCTCTTCCAGATGCAAACCCTGCAGATGAAGATTGGAACGAGTTCAATGACATCAACAAGATCATTATTCGACAGCCAATCAGAACAGAGTACCGCATTGCATTCCCCTACCTGTACAACAATTTGCCCCACTTTGTACATCTGTCCTGGTAAGTCTCGGTAACATAGCCTCCTTTGGTATATTTTTTCTTCATTTTGAAAAAATGGATAAGCTACCAAATACCCACATTAGCCTCACCCAGCCTGGGTAGGGCCGGAAATGCCAGCCTCACGTGTTTGGAGGGAACAGAAATTTCTTCGAAAAGTCTGCTCCAACCGGGGATCGAACACGGGATCTCTAAACTACGAGCAGTAGTCACAATCATTACGGAGGCTGGCGAAAATGTTAGTTATGTTTAATTTCAACTGTTTCTTTTTATGAAAGTACATATTATGTACTTATACTTTTAATTTGTAATCTTGTTATATGTTTATATAGGGCTTGGCCCGTAAATATACACCTGTTCAACAGGTATTATTATTATTATTAGTGATTCTATGCATCATAATATCATTCTCAACATTTAATTTTTGTTCTAGGTACCACGCACCCAATGTAGTCTACATCAAGACTGAGGATCCTGACCTGCCGGCATTCTACTTCGATCCTCTGATCAACCCTATATCTCATCGTCACTCAGTCAAGGTAATTTCATATTATTGCACATTAAATCAAACTGAGCACACATTTAATCAAACACATTTAATAAAAAATTCAATAGAACCTTTATGGTTTACTGTTGAATCCCAACAAAAAAAATTCTGTCTCCTAGAAACTTGCAGTTTTTGACTTGAAAGTAACAACTTCTTGAGCAGTGATTACATTACATATTTCCTGGGGGTCTTTTCTACACATAGAAGAAATTCCTGTGTGCTGCGTCCATTATTTAGAACTATTGCACCCTTTGAGCAGTGATATGAAGGAAAAAACATTGAATCACAACATATTTGCTTCAAGAGTGAAGGGAATCTGAAGAAACTGAAGGGATTTACTCGAGGTATATCTCAAGGACGGTTTGCGAATTTTGGACGTTTGAAAGTTTCCCTGCAATCATACACAAAAAACGAACACAATCCTTTCGATTTCTAATATTAGACATTTTCTCGGAAGTAATAATTTTAGTAATCTCTCATCAAGTTTTGCTATCTCTTACATTTCACCTAAAATTTTGTACACACAAAGATTTATACCAAGTCCATCCATGTTTCTCTTTTATACTTGAATTTCGCATTTGTAGGTATAGAAAATTTAATGTTATATACCTAATATCGCATATTTTACTTTAATACATAAAATTTACAAAATGTAAAAAATTTCCTCCATGCTAGAGGATTATAGATAAAGATTTGTAATACTGTTCTGTGTTTGTATGAGACTTGGCCCGTAAATATACAGCTGTTAAACAGGTATTATTATTATTAAATTTGGCTTGCCGTTATTTAATATGCAATTTAACATATTTTGCAGTTTTGGAAAAAAATAAGTAACAAAAAGTGAATTTTTATTTAAAGATTGGATAAAAGACTCCCTATTTCTTTGACATGAGTGTATTTCTGGAGAGAAGCGAGCTACCGAATTTCTTAAACAACGATTGAGTCTAGCAATACAAAAAGGGAATGCCGTCAGCATTATGGGGTCTATCCCCGACGACAGCAAGATGGATGAAGTTTTTAATTTGTAAAAAATAAATAAATTTAATTGTGTTTATTACTTTTAAAAAAAGTAAGTGACAAAGAAAACATAATTTTACATTTTCTTTTTTGTTTTTTTTTGTATCATCACATTGATATTTTATTCATATTTTCTATCATCATATTGATATTTTATTCATATTTTCTATCATCACATTAATATTTTGATATTTTATTCATATTTTCTATCATCATATTGATATTTTATTCATATTTTCTATCATCATATTGATATTTTATTCATATTTTCTATCATCACATTAATATTTTGATATTTTATTCATATTTTCTATCATCATATTGATATTTTGATATTTTATTGATAATTTCTATCATCATATTTTGATATTTTCTATGATCATATTGATATTTTATTGATATTTTCTATCATCATATTGATATTTTATTGATATTTTCTATCATCATATTGATATTTTATTGATATTTTCTATCATCATATTGATATTTTCTATCATCATATTGATATTTTTTTGAAATTTTCTATCATCATATGAATTAATTTGTCACGATCCCCGGTCTCCAGACTGCGGAACCGCTGCCCGACGATGACGAGGAGTTCATTCTCCCGGAGGATGTTCAGCCTCTCCTGCAGGAGACCCCGCTCTACACAGACAACACAGCCAACGGCATAGCCCTGCTCTGGGCGCCCCGCCCCTTCAACATGAGATCCGGTGAGTGTATATTCTGCTACCATGAATGGGTCAGAAGTAAATGTAAAGAAGGCAAACGTTGGGTCAAAGAAATTGGAAAAAAGCTTATAGAAAAAACTGGAAACAGTAGAGCCAGTGAATTTCTAATTCAGAAAATCAGCATTGCCACTCAAAGAGGCAATGCTGGAAGCATATTATCAGTGCTTCCGATGAAAAGCGATGACACCTTGTTTTACTTATAAATAAAAATCAATATTATATCATCAGTATAATATTATAATGAAAGTAAAAATCTAGTTCTAATAGAATAACCTATATAGGAGACACCCTGTAAAGTATAATACAGGAGACCCTATGTTTTGGTCATGCGAGAGGAGACATACTAGGATATGAACAATCTACAACAGTAGTGACTTGGCCTAGCCGTTGGCATTAGCACCGCCCTTGATCAAGTTTTATTCTATAAATCTCATTTTCTATGTATTGTACATATATTCTATGTAAATAAAACTTGATCCAATATGTTTAATAATAACACAGACCACAAGCGTCTACAGTAGCTCCTGTTTCATATCTATGAAATAAAGAAGAACTCACATGTGAGAACCCTGCCACTTTAAAGAAAGCCATAAAAAAAATCTTCCTCTTCCCTCCTATGTATAGTGGTTGAGTGGAAGAGCTCACATGTGAGAACCCTGCCACTTTAAAGAAAGTAATAAAAAAAAAATCTTCCTCTTCTGTATAGTGGTTGAGTGGAAGAGCTCACATGTGAGAACCCTGCCACTTTAAAGAAAGCCAAAAAAATAAAATAATAATCTTCTTCTCCCCTCTTCTGTATAGTGGTTGAACGGTTACATGTGAGTTTGAGTAGTTGTGATATCATGAGAGTGATAAACTCAAATATGATAACTTAAAGAAAAGTTTATATTGGTTGAGTGGAAGAGCTCACATGTGAGAACCCTGCCACTTTAAATAAAACCAAAAAATAAAATAATAATCTTCCTCTCCCCCCCCCAGGTCGCTGTCGCCGGGCCCTAGATGTTCCCCTGGTGAAGTCCTGGTACAGGGAGCATTGTCCTCCCGGCCAACCCGTCAAGGTAAACCACATTCTATTGTTTTATTGTAATGTTTGTGTTTATTTCACTTTATTTCTGCTCATACTGATTATTTTTATGTTTTGACCTCTAAGATCTAATAAAATAAAGTATCCTGTTTCAATAAAGTATCCTGTTTCAGATCTAATAAAAGATGGATAGATGAGGGTTCGGTGGAAGAGATTGCCATAGGCAATAACCCCGCCCTTCAGTTAGGACATATATGTATATATTTTTTTTTCTTGTTTATATTATTAATATTGTCAATTTTATATTTAATTTTTACCATGATTTTTTCTGTATATATGTTCTACTAATAAAGAGTTTCTAAATAAAGAAATAAATAAGATAGATAGAAATGGAAGTTTTAGCCTCCATTCATTAAAAACCGAGGTCCGGTTGGTCCGGAATTAGCCAGCATTACGAGGGTCAACGTCAAATCTACGAGCCAAGACGACTCACAGGGATCCCAGTAGCTCAGTGGTAAAGGCGGCACTCTGTGAATCCAAAGATTCCTGAGTTCGTGGGTTCGAAACCTAGCCGGGACGTGATAAGTTATTTTTTTTTTCTTCAATTCAATGTATTTATTTATTTATTGTAATAATAAAACAGATGTTGACCTTACAATGGCTTGATCAACATCCAATTACTCATAATCACATAACAATTAGATAAAAAAAAAAAAAAAAAAAAGAGAGAAAAAAAAAAAAAAAAGCATAACAATTATCCTCCCATTCGGGATTTTTACCACATAATAATATGTCTTGGGCTTACTGCTGGAATAATCGGACTTTAATTGTCCTAATCGGGCAGTATTAATAAGGCGATATTATTTTTATCTCATCTCATCAGGTCCGCGTCTCCTATCAGAAACTTCTCAAGTACTACGTCCTCAACGCTCTCAAGCACAGACCCCCCAAGCCTCAGAAGTGTCACTCATGCTATCTTATCTCAATTTATCTCATCCCAATTTATTCTATCTCAATTTATCCTCTCTCATCTCATCAGGTCCGGGTCTCTTATCAGAAGCTTCTCAAGTAATACGTCCTCAACGCTCTCAAGCACAGACCCCCCAAGCCACAGTAGTGCTACTCATGCTATCTTATCTTATCCCAATTTATTCTATCTCAATTTATCCTATCTCATCTCATCAGGTCCGCGTCTTCTATCAGAAGCTTCTCAAGTATGTACTATGTTCTCAACACTCTCAAACATAGACCCCCCAAGCCGCAGAAGTGCTACTCATGCTATCTTATCTTATCTCAATTTATTCTATCCCAATTTATTCTATCTCAATTTATCCTATCTCATCTCATCAGGTCCGTGTCTCCTATCAGAAGCTTCTCAAGTACTACGTCCTCAACGCTCTCAAGCACAGACCCCCCAAGCCGCAGAAGAAGCGCTACCTCTTCCGCTCCTTCAAGAGCACCAAGTTCTTCCAGTCTACCACGCTGGACTGGGTGGAGGCCGGACTACAGGTTCGTGACCCGCGGGTGACAAGTTTTTTTGTTGTTGCAAAATTTCCCTTATGAGGAGAGCTTTTGTTCTTTCCGCAAAGTCAAATGACTATTCTCTACCTATTTATTTATAAATGACTATTCTCTGCTTGGAGTTGATTTTTTATATACAAAACAACCAACAAATAATTATTAACAAGGAAAAACTTACAACTTTGCCAACAACAACAACAACAACAACAAAAAAACTTAAAAATTTATACAACAATAGATAAATACATAATACATATTATTGTAGATAAATACCAGCCTCACGTGTTTGGAAGGAACAGAATTTTCTTTGAAAAGTCAGCCCCAACCGGGGATTTGACCAACCCAGGGTTGAACTCGGGATCTCTGGACTACGGGCAGTTCTCTTAGCCGTCACGCCACGGAGGCTGGCTAGACGAACTCCTATACTAACCCATTTTTATTTATATATGGGTCATTTTCATTTATCTTGGGCAATTGGATTTTTTCAAGTCATGAACGTTACCTTTTTCCTAAACAATTTTTAACAATTTTTTAGGCTCAGAAGACTAAGACAAATACCTTTGAGCAAAAGCTTTCATTTAGAATATTTCTAGCAGCTACCTCTTCACACAAAATTACAAAAACTTAACGTACTAGGTAACGTTCATGACCACGGGTAACGTTCATGAGTAACACGCCACTAAAACAATCTTTTCTCAATAAGAGAATATTCACTTTACAAAAAAAATATTTGATTGGAAAGAGGACATGCAGAAGAATTAAAGAAATACATTATATATTAAAGAATCATTACAATTTATTTTAAAAACTGCGTAACGTTCTTGTCAAAAAAAATTAGACCCACCATTGTCCCTCACTGTACTGCATCCAACATCCAACTGACAGGAAATTTCAAAACAAAAACAATGTCATCTGTAAGAAGCAAAATGGCGGCAGCTGCTAGCTTCTCATTCTAAGGGTTTTTCAAAATGGTTTACATTTTTTTGGGGGTAACATTCATGACGGAGATTTTTTTTTCTTCGTAGGGACACAACTTTACACGTCTGTAGAATGAGGTGAACATTATTATTTTTATGAAAACTAATGGTCACATTCTAAATAAACTGTATTTTTCTCATTAATATTGGATTTTGGTGAAAATAATGGGGAGAAATGGATTTTTTTCTTTCAGACACAGTAAAATCTTAGACTAAGGGACACCTAAAATATCATGAACGTTACTTACATAACTGGCAATTTTGAGTCTCCACATTATTTTAAAAGACAATTTATTATTGTAATTTATAAAAAAATTGTTTCCTATGTGATCAAATAGATTTTAGTCATATATCCCTATTATTTTCACATTTATTAAAGGAGAAAGGTTGCGGACTTGATATGCCCAAGATAAATGAAAATGACCCATATAGTTCTTACACTTCTTACATTAAGAAAGAAAAAGAAAATATGTATAAAAAAAGATGTACTCTTATGTATTGATTGATATGCTGTGTTTTTCAGCAACCTTCAAATATGTGGGGAGCAACGTTTTACAATAAAACTGTATCTCTCTATCTCATGCATTCTCGCAGGTGTGTCGCCAAGGGTACAACATGCTCAATCTGTTGATTCACCGCAAGAATCTCAACTACCTTCATCTGGACTACAACTTCAACCTGAAGCCTGTGAAGACTTTGACCACCAAGGAGAGGAAGAAGTCGCGATTCGGAAACGGTGAGTCATACATGGACATGAGACATAAAGGGTTGGGTGGAAGAGATTGTCATAGGCATTAACCCCGCCCTTTAGTTAGGAAATATGTTTTTATATATTTTCTATTCTTTTTCATTTTTATTGTATATATTGTTACCATTTTTTCATTGTTAAAATAATTATTTGTATGTACAATTGTACATAATGTCCATTTATATCTAATAAAGCGTTGTACAGTAAAAATAATAATAATAATAATGAGAGAGAATGTCCGCGATTAGCTTTAACTCAGTGGTTTAGTGGATTAGAGCGCGCGATTAGCCCAGTGGTTAAGCACTCGCTTGCCATGCGGAAGGTCCCGGGTTCGATCCCCCGTGCCGACAAAATTTTGTATTCTTCATTTGGTTACAATTGTTTGTAAGGGATACCTTCCGGTGCGCTCGTGTTGACCCAGCACCTAACTGGGAAGTATTGTGTCACTTCTCGCCCATCAGAGGGGAAGCACACTACGGGATGGGCAGGCTACAACACAGACCACAAGCGTCTACAGTAGCTCCTGTTTCATGGCTACGGCATTATCACCACCCTTGATGAGGCCGTATTAAACTTGTAATTATAATTTCTAAAAAAAATGTAAATAAAGCCTAATCAAAATTTATTTATATATACAAAAAAAAAACAAATGAAACGAGCGGTTGATTGTAATTTGAAAATATCGGCAATGTATTCACGAAAAATTAGTTTTTTTCTTCTTTTAAAGATAAGTGTTTCACATGCTTTTTTATTTCATAGCCATGAAACAACAGCTACTTTAGACGCGTGTGGTCTCAGTTATAGCTTCCCTTCTGATGAGCGTTGTAGAAGTAATTAAAAAGTGATTTTTTTCCCAAATTGATCATCGAGACTAAATCTCTCACTTTCTATTCCCAGCGTTTCACCTGTGTCGGGAGATCCTGCGACTCACCAAACCGATCATCGACTCACACGTTCAGTACCGACTCAGCAATCATTAAATCTACCATTGTTGTTAAATCTATCTATTTTTGTTCTTGTTTCTTTGTTGAATCTATGTATTTTTTCTTTATAATTTCATTGTATTTTACTGTATATATTTTTGTCTTACCTAATAAAGCATACTATAATAATAATAATGATCAAATCTACCACTTTCTATTCCCAGCGTTTCACCTGTGTCGGGAGATCCTGCGACTCACCAAACTGATCATCATCTCACACGTTCAGCACCGACTCAGTGTTTTTCTAACAAGAATTGACGGGATGTGTTCCCATTTATTGCAATTAAAAAATACTATCAATTCATTTTGACAACAAAAAAATATATCTACTTTGTCAGCTATATTGTTTCCTAATTTTTGCATTCGCTGGAGTGTTATCATCAAATCTCTCACTTTCACCTTGGACATTTTCTGCCCCTTATCCCGAATTTATAAATTAATTTCAACAATTTTATTCCCAGCGTTTCACCTGTGTCGCGAGATCCTGCGACTCACCAAGCTGATCATCGACTCACACGTTCAGTACCGGCTCAACAACGTGGACGCTTTCCAGCTCTCGGACGGACTCCAGTACATCTTCGCTCACGTTGGGCAACTCACCGGAATGTACCGGTACAAGTACAAGCTGATGCGACAGATCCGCATGTGCAAGGACCTCAAGCACTTGATCTACTACCGGTTCAACACGGTGAGTTGTCAACCGTTATTTAGTTTTTATTGTCTAGTATTGTTTCGCGTTGGACAACTCACCGGAGAATGTACCGGTACAAGTACAAGCTGATGCGACAGATCCGCATGTGCAAGGACCTCAAGCACTTGATCTACTACCGATTCAACACGGTGAGTTGTCAACCGTTGTTTTAGTTTTTATTGTATAGTATTCTTCCGCGTTGGGCAACTCACCGAAATGTACCGGTACAAGTACAAACTAACAAGGATCTCAAGCACTTGATGTACTACCGGTTCAACACGGTGAGTTGTCAACCGTTGTTCAGTTTTTATTGTCTAGTATGCATTGTTCCGCGTTGGACAACTCACCGGATTGTACCGGTACAAGTACAAACTAACAAGGATCTCAAGCACTTGATGTACTACCGGTTCAACACGGTGAGTTGTCAACCGTTGTTCAGTTTTTATTGTCTAGTATGCATTGTTCCGCGTTGGACAACTCACCGGAATTTACCGGTACAAGAACAAACTGACAAGGATCTCAAGCACTTGATCTACTACCGGTTCAACACGGTGAGTTGGCAACCGTTATTTAGTTTTTACTGTCTAGTATTGTTTCGCGTTGGACAACTCACCGGAGAATGTACCGGTACAAGTACAAGCTGATGCGACAGATCCGCATGTGCAAGGACCTCAAGCACTTGATCTACTACCGGTTCAACACGGTGAGTTGTCAACCGTTATTTAGTTTTTATTGTCTAGAATTGTTCCGCGTTAGGCAGCTCACCGGAATGTACCGGTACAAGAACAAACTAACAAGGATCTCAAGCACTTGATCTACTACCGGTTCAACACGGTGAGTTGTCAACCGTTATTTAGTTTTTATTGTCTAGAATTGTTCCGCGTTAGGCAGCTCACCGGAATGTACCGGTACAAGTACAAACTAATAAGGATCTCAAGCACTTGATCTACTATCGGTTCAACACGGTGAGTTGTTAAGCGTTATTTATCCTCTAGTATTGTTCCAACACGTTGGACAACTCACCGAAATGTACCGGTACAAGTACAAACTAACAAGGAGCAAGCACCTTGATCTACATCGGTTCAACACGGTGAGTTGTCAACCTTATTTGTACATCCTCTGAACCATTCCCTCTTGTGCCTGTAGCTTCTGAGGAAATCTTTACGAATGATCAATAAAACCATTATCATAATTGAAATAAATAACGTTTGGTATTTTATATTTTACGGTACATGACCAATTTACAAAAAAAGAACAATAACATTTTTTTCACACATACAAGCATCCCGGGAGGACGGACCGGCTGGTATTTTTTTTAAAAAACTCTTCATTTGCATTTTATTTGTACAAAATCGCGTGGTGCTTCTCTTGTGGAACTCCAACCAGTCTATAATAATAATAATAATAATAATAATTACATAGGTATCTTGAACCTTACGTTATTTTAATTTTTATGATTTCTCTGTTTTTGTTGTCTAGATTTGAGTATTATGTGCACATACTTTAGGTATATTCCCCGTCTCTCCCGGTAGCTCAGTGGTAAAGGCGGCACTCTGTGAATCTAGAGATTTCAGATGTCGTGGGTTTAAACCCAGCCGGGACATGACAAGTTATCCTCCTATTTTTTTTTAATTGACAATACGTCTCCTATAAGTTATTAAGTATATTTCAAAGGTAAAATATTTCTTCGAGCTCACTACCGAGAGGAAGCGTGCCTCTGATGCTCGAGCTATTGCTATTATTATTATTTAATACTTTATTGACAAACTACCTCAGCAAATAAGCTGAATTGGAACCAGTTGTTCTGATACATGTATTAATTTTGATGTATGTAATATTTCGGTTCCAAATAAAGGTTTATTTATTATTGGCAAACTACATAATACATACTGCAACACAGGACATGAAATGAAAAGAACTCGATAGAATATGTAGTGAACCAAGGAGCGAAATTAAAGCCTGTGGCTTTCTCTTCCACCGAATCAATGTGTCCTAATAGTCTTAATGGGGCAATTTAAATAAGGCGCTATTATTATTATATTTGCACAGTAAAAGTTCAATTCAATTCAATGTAATGATGTATTCTGAGAGTACTTATTTGCTCAAGTATTCTGAGTACTTTGCCCTCTGGATTGCAAATGGCAGAAGTATATTAAAAGTTCAATTCAATTCAATGTAATGATGTATTCTGATAGTACTTATTTGCTTATTTGCTCAAGTATTCTGAGTACTTTGCCCTCTGGATTGCAAATGGCAGAAATATATTATCTGTAAAAGAAATAAAAATGTTCGTTTGATATAATCTGAGATCTAGGGTTGACCAAGATTTTTTCTATATTGATAAAAAAAAAAACACAAAAAAAATATACCTGGATTCGACCATACCATCAGGTCTATCTCTGTTTAACAAACATTCTCGAGCCCTGGACCTAACAATGTTACCGGAGAGGTACAAAGAAACTTGTACTTGTATTATAGTGTCTTAGTTTAAGTATTTTTTTTTTAATTCGTCGTCCCAAACACGAAGTGGCGTATCTCAAAAAATGGACATTTGAGATTTTTGGCGTATCTAGTTCTAATCATGGTTTTTTATCACCTCACGAAGGGCGTATCTCTATCTCAAAGCGTTCCAATTTTACGAGTATATTTAATTTCGGCGTATATTGTTTCGAATATTTCTTTCAAAGAACGAGCTGACGTATCTCGATTTACGCTACTAAAGTTTGTATTTTGAAGATACGCCACTTCGTGTTTGGGACGACGAATTAATTTCAATTATAGATGTAGGAAGTAGATGTATACTATTGTACATTGTCTATGTAATTGCACTGTAACCGTGCGTTTTGACAGTATATGAAAAAATAAAATAAAAATAATAACGATGTATTCCCAGGGCCCCGTAGGCAAGGGCCCGGGCTGCGGGATCTGGGCGCCTGGCTGGCGGGTCTGGCTGTTCTTCATGCGCGGCATCACCCCCCTGCTCGAGCGCTGGCTCGGCAACCTGCTCTCGCGTCAGTTCGAGGGGCGGCACTCGAAGGGCGTGGCTAAGACTGTGACGAAGCAGAGGGTGGAGTCTCACTTCGACCTGGAGCTGCGCGCGTCGGTGATGCACGACATTGTGGATATGATGCCGGAGGGGATCAAGCAGAACAAGGCGCGGACCATTCTGCAGCATCTGAGCGAGGCGTGGCGCTGCTGGAAGGCGAACATTCCGTGGAAGGTGAGGAGAATCGTGTATCTTTTTTTTTATAGAAAATGTAAAAAAACGTGAATATTTTTTGCGTCACCCATCCATTTTTTATCCTTACCCATTGTAGCTTAACCTTAGGGACATATAACTTGGCCTAGAAGAATTTCCTGATCCAACCGGACCTATGTTCAAAATTTCAGGTTTCTCGGTCAAACGGTGTGGATTTGTATAAAGAACATACACAGACACACATACAGACAGCTTTCTTTTATAGATATAGATTAAGTGGCAGAGAATGCCTAAGGCATTAACTTCGCCCCGGATTACAAAACAATTGTAATTAAAAATTAATATTGATCTTTATTTCTTTTTGTACATACTTCTAAGTTTTTTTTTTAAAAATTTATTGTTTTTTTTATTGTTTTGTAAAAAAAAAATGGAAATAAATAAATAAAATAGAAATTTTTAGAATCTATTCCAGGGCTGTTTCTAAAACTAAAATGCCGTGCATTGGTAGTCAAGTGGTTAAGGCGCTAGTCTGGTAATCCACAAATTCTTATGATGTGTGATCAACCTTTGGGGACTAACTTATTCTTGTATTTCACTATCTTGTGTATTTTTTTTTTTTTTTGGAACTAGAGAAGACAAAACGCTAAAGAAAATGATGTTCTTGTTGACATGACATCATCATGGCTACAGCGGGGGGGAGAGGAGAGGGGGGTAGTCATGTTGACTCGTTCTGAACCACAAAGTCTTATGTGCGATCAACCTTTGTGATTACTTGGGGACTTTTCTTTTATAAGTCATTAAAAAATATCTAGAATGAAAAACCAGTGCACTGGTAGTCAAGTGATTAACGCGCTAGTCTGGCAATCCAGGTAGCGTAGGGATCCGTTGGTTCGAATCCCACCCAGTGCATGAATTTTTCCTCATTAATTTGAGTTTGTGACCACATAATAATAATAAGACTCTGAAGGTTAGGTGGTAAAAAATGCTTTGAGCATTAACCTCGCCTGTTCCTCATACTAGTGTTACTTTTTTAACAATTAAATACAAAACATCTTTTTTATCTGTATATTTTCTTTTTTTTTATCATTATTATTAAGTCTAAGTTTATTTCACAAAAACAAGAGACCCATACTATACTGGGTCTCTTAGTGTGACAAGTCTGTGTAAAACATACAGTTTCACTTTAATACTTCTTTTCCTATGTGCTATATCTTATACGTAGCTATGTAATGTAAAAGAAATGTACAATAAAACACATTATTATTATTTATTTATTTTCTATATAAAGAAACATTTATACAAAGGTACTTCTCCTAAGCTTTGAAGGACTTCTAACTTTTTTTTTTACTTTCGAAAGATTTTTCTTTATTAAAGAAATACTTTTTATCTTCATCAATAAATTTAACCATAAAGAAATAACTTTAATTAACTAGAAATTAAAATATGGCAAGTTTAAGTGACCCATAATGCAAAGCATGTGTTGGGCCACTTTTTATTTATATTTATAATGATTTTAATAAACTGTCCTTTTAGTTAAAATATCTTATCTATCCCCCCTCCCAGGTGCCAGGCCTGCCCACCCCGATCGAGAACATGATCCTCCGCTACGTGAAGATGAAGGCGGACTGGTGGACAAACACCGCCCACTACAACCGGGAAAGGATCCGGCGGGGTGCCACGGTGGACAAAACGGTGTGCAAGAAGAATCTGGGCCGCCTCACCCGGCTGTATCTGAAGGCGGAACAGGAGAGACAGCACAACTATCTGAAGGTGAGTCAGTGAGTTGCTAAGTGAACGAATCAGTAAAGTGAGTGGTTCAGTAAAGTGAATGAATCAGTTATTGAGTGAGTTCGCAACACTGATAGAAGACTCTGGGCCGCCTGACCCGGCTGTATCTGAAGGCGGAACAGGAGAGACAGCACAACTATCTGAAGGTGAGTGAGTTGCTAAGTGAACGATTCAGTGAATCAGTTATTGAGTGAGTTAGGAACACTGATAGAAGAATCTGGGACGCCTGACCCGGCTGTATCTGAAGGCGGAACAGGAGAGACAGCACAACTATCTGAAGGTTAGTCAGTGCACTGAGTTGCTAAGTGAACGAATCAGTAAAGTGAGTGAATCAGTAGAGTGAGTGAGTTAGGATGCCTGACCCGGCTGTATCTGAAGGCGGAACAGGAGAGACAGCACAACTATCTGAAGGTGGGTCAGTGAACTGAGTTGCTAAGTGAACGAATCAGTAACGTGAGAGTGAGTGAATCAGTTATAGAGTGAGTTAGGAACACTGATAATATGGTGTGCAAAAAGAATCTGGGCCGCCTAACCCGGCTGTATCTGAAGGCAGAACAGGAGAGACAGCACAACTATCTGAAGGTGAGTCAGTGCAGTGAGTTGCTAAGTGAACGAATCAGTGAAGTGAGTGGTTCAGTAAAGAGAGTGAATCAGTAGAGTGAGTGAATCAGTAGAGTGAGTGAATCAGTAAAGTGAGTGACTCAGGTGAATCAGTTATTCAGTGATTTAGGAACACTAATGAGATGGTGTGCAAGAAGAATCTGGGCCGCCTCACCCGGCTGTATCTGAAGGCGGAACAGGAGAGACAGCACAACTATCTGAAGGTGAGTGAGTTGCCAAGTGAGCGAATCAGTCAAGTGAGTCATTGAGTTAGAAACACCTGGCATTTTCGGTTAAACCCAGACTGGGTGAGATTAATTTGGATAGGTGGTACGATTTTGAACGAATAGAGGGTGAAACCCGCAATTCAGATGATAATAATAATTATCAGATGATAATAATAACAGGAGAGACAGCACAACTATCTGAAGGTGAGTTCAGTGAGTGAATGGCTAAATGAACGAATCAGTAAAATGAGAGTAAGTGAATCAGTTATTGAGTGAGTTAGGAACACTAATGAGATGGTGTGCAAGAAGAATCTGGGCCGCCTCACCCGGCTGTATCTGAAGGCGGAACAGGAGAGACAGCACAACTATCTGAAGGTGAGTCAGTAGAGACAGCACAACTATCTGAAGGTGAGTGAGTGAACGATTCAGTGAGTAAGTGAGTGAGTTAGAAACACCTGGCATTCTCGGTTAAAAACAGACTGGGTGAGCGGAAGAGGTTAATGTGGATAGCTGGTACGATTCCGAGCGAATAGAGGGTAAAATCTCCGTCCTAATCAGGACGTAAATCAAATAGAACCATTGGCGTTAGGAAGTTCATCCTGATCATGTCAAATCAAGACGTTAAAACCAAATTGAATCAACTGGTCACAATACACCTACTTAGGTCGCAACTCTGCAACCAGGTCAGATAATAATAATAATTCTCATCCCCACACAGGACGGCCCCTACATCTCTCCCGAGGAGGCGGTCGCCATCTACACCACCACAGTCCACTGGCTCGAGTCCCGGCGCTTCGCCCCCATCCCGTTCCCTCCCCTGACCTACAAGCACGACACCAAGCTCCTGATTCTGGCCCTGGAGAGACTCAAGGAAGCGTACAGGTAATAATAATTTTTTTGTTGATACTTTTATTTACAATCTACAATGCTTAGTATAGGAAAATACAAATTGTAATAAGTAAATTTGATGTAGTAGATATGTCATGGAGGAAAAGTAGCCCAATGACTACACTCCTTTCAAAATTGCAATATTCTGCTAGCTGTTTGTCTAGCAGCTCTACATGTGACACCCACATGAGGGCGGAACAGATGACACAACATAGAGTTCCAGATGTAGTAGTTGTAATACCCAATTTTCGTTTTTTTTTAAATATTAGTCGCGTCATATTATGAACCCCCAAAATGCCGGCACTACCCCCAAAGCTGCAAAACTAGGGTACAACAATTAATTAATTTAAATTTGAAATAAATCCGTGAGATGAGTTCTCTTGAGTCTCTTGACATTGCAGATTGGTTTCTAAAGGTCCCTGATGAGCGGATAGGTAATAATAAAGACTCCTAATTTGACATTCATCATCATAGGGTGGCATCATCGTGAAGAAGTATGGCTCATTATTTTTAGGCAATTATTGATTTCCCTTAGCGTGCGTCGATGGCGCGTTCAATGCACCAGTACTCATAGGATCACTGAAGTTAAGCAACGTCCAACGAGGTGAAGACTTCGTGATTTTGCCATCCCGGCCCCACCCAGGCTGGGTGAGGTTAATGTGGGTAGCAGGTTTGTGAGTTTCCTGCGAATGGAGGAATCTTAGAAGCCAAATAAAAATGTCTTAGGATGTTTCCTCTGTGTACAAAAAAGAAATGAAAAATAAAACAAATGATTAATGTTCAAGGTCGAAGTTTTTTTTTTTACCTAAGACAAATGTGTTTTTATATTATATAAATAAGTAGATAGTCTTATGTTAGATAGTTCTATATTTTTATAGTTAGGGAAATGAATTGTAAATTAGTTAGTACAGGGTAAATATGCCCGTATATTGTTCAAATAAATAAATTAAAACCCTAAAAAGAGAATCCCTCCCTCTATTCTTACAGCGTAAAGAGTCGACTGAACCAGTCTCAGAGAGAAGAGCTGGGTCTCATTGAGCAGGCGTACGACAATCCTCACGAAGCTTTGTCCAGAATCAAGAGACATCTGCTCACCCAGCGAGCTTTCAAAGAGGTGAGTAGTGAGTGTATAGTGGTGTGGAATAGCACATAGCTTTCTCTATTGACAATCCTCACGAAGCTTTGTCCAGAATCAAGAGACATCTGCTCACCCAGCGAGCTTTCAAAGAGGTGAGTAGTGAGTGTATAGTGGTGTGGAATAGCACATAGCTTTCTCTATTGACAATCCTCACGAAGCTTTGTCCAGAATCAAGAGGCATCTGCTCACCCAGCGAGCTTTCAAAGAGGTGAGTAGTGAGTGTATAGTGGTGTGGAATAGCACATAGCTTTCTCTATTGACAATCCTCACGAAGCTTTGTCCAGAATCAAGAGGCATCTGCTCACCCAGCGAGCTTTCAAAGAGGTGAGTAGTGAGTGTATAGTGGTGTGCAATAGCACATAGCTTTCTCTATTGACAATCCTCACGAAGCTTTGTCCAGAATCAAGAGACATCTGCTCACCCAGCGAGCTTTCAAAGAGGTGAGTAGTGAGTGTATAGTGGTGTGGAATAGCACATAGCTTTCTCTATTGACAATCCTCACGAAGCTTTGTCCAGAATCAAGAGGCATCTGCTCACCCAGCGAGCTTTCAAAGAGGTGAGTAGTGAGTGTATAGTGGTGTGGAATAGCACATAGCTTTCTCTATTGACAATCCTCACGAAGCTTTGTCCAGAATCAAGAGACATCTGCTCACCCAGCGAGCTTTCAAAGAGGTGAGTAGTGAGTGTATAGTGGTGTGGAATAGCACATAGCTTTCTCTATTGACAATCCTCACGAAGCTTTGTCCAGAATCAAGAGGCATCTGCTCACCCAGCGAGCTTTCAAAGAGGTGAGTAGTGAGTGTATAGTGGTGTGGAATAGCACATAGCTTTCTCTATTGACAATCCTCACGAAGCTTTGTCCAGAATCAAGAGGCATCTGCTCACCCAGCGAGCTTTCAAAGAGGTGAGTAGTGAGTGTATAGTGGTGTGCAATAGCACATAGCTTTCTCTATTGACAATCCTCACGAAGCTTTGTCCAGAATCAAGAGACATCTGCTCACCCAGCGAGCTTTCAAAGAGGTGAGTAGTGAGTGTATAGTGGTGTGGAATAGCACATAGCTTTCTCTATTGACAATCCTCACGAAGCTTTGTCCAGAATCAAGAGGCATCTGCTCACCCAGCGAGCTTTCAAAGAGGTGAGTAGTGAGTGTATAGTGGTGTGGAATAGCACATAGCTTTCTCTATTGACAATCCTCACGAAGCTTTGTCCAGAATCAAGAGGCATCTGCTCACCCAGCGAGCTTTCAAAGAGGTGAGTAGTGAGTGTATAGTGGTGTGCAATAGCACATAGCTTTCTCTATTGACAATCCTCACGAAGCTTTGTCCAGAATCAAGAGGCATCTGCTCACCCAGCGAGCTTTCAAAGAGGTGAGTAGTGAGTGTATAGTGGTGTGGAATAGCACATAGCTTTCTCTATTGACAATCCTCACGAAGCTTTGTCCAGAATCAAGAGGCATCTGCTCACCCAGCGAGCTTTCAAAGAGGTGAGTAGTGAGTGTATAGTGGTGTGGAATAGCACATAGCTTTCTCTATTGACAATCCTCACGAAGCTTTGTCCAGAATCAAGAGGCATCTGCTCACCCAGCGAGCTTTCAAAGAGGTGAGTAGTGAGTGTATAGTGGTGTGCAATAGCACATAGCTTTCTCTATTGACAATCCTCACGAAGCTTTGTCCAGAATCAAGAGGCATCTGCTCACCCAGCGAGCTTTCAAAGAGGTGAGTAGTGAGTGTATAGTGGTGTGGAATAGCACATAGCTTTCTCTATTGACAATCCTCACGAAGCTTTGTCCAGAATCAAGAGGCATCTGCTCACCCAGCGAGCTTTCAAAGAGGTGAGTAGTGAGTGTATAGTGGTGTGGAATAGCACATAGCTTTCTCTATTGACAATCCTCACGAAGCTTTGTCCAGAATCAAGAGGCATCTGCTCACCCAGCGAGCTTTCAAAGAGGTGAGTAGTGAGTGTATAGTGGTGTGCAATAGCACATAGCTTTCTCTATTGACAATCCTCACGAAGCTGTATAAAATATATACAAATGTCCTAACTAAAGGGCAGGGTTATTGCCTATGGCAATCTCTTCCATCCAACCCTCTTTTTTTAGAAATGCTCTGTTTGTCTGTCGAGTTCATGGACCTCTACTCTCACCTGGTGGTTACCTTCCACTAAATAGCGTTATTATAACCCGAACACAGTGAGGTTCTGTTTTAACTTGCATACTAGACGATTTGGCTTTCGTTTGTCTGTCTATATGTATGTATGTCTGTCTGTTCCGCGATAACTCCCGACCAGATTTTTCAAAACTGATGAAATTTTGTATACATGTTCATTGAATTCCTATAATTTTACGTATAGTTTTTGGGCCAAATTAGGCCACTCGGGGCCAAATGGGGGCCGTTTTGGTGAAAAGTGAAAAAGATTTTTCTATTATTATTGAAACAAGCAAAACTCTTGAAATTTTGTAGAGTCGTTGAAAAAATACATTTGAAATCACTAGTAAAATTTGGTGATCGTGAAAGCTATGTTGGCCGCACTGTGGTAAAAAAAATCAAAAAGGGGTCAACAAAAAGGACCGGTTGATATTTTTTAATTAAAACCTATCGAGTGGGGTATTGAATGGAAAGGTCTCGATGTCCTCATGCTTGATTGAACATTTATAATGCGATAGTTGAATCTGTGTGAGGTTTACAGTTCGCAGAACCACAAATTACTATTAATTGCTCTGTCTGTCTGTCGGTCAGGTGGGCATTGAGTTCATGAACCTCTACTCTCACCTGGTGGTTACCTTCCACTAAATAGTGTTATCATTCTGTCCCGGTAGCTCAGTTGGTAAAGGCGGCACTCTGTGAATCCAGAGATTCCAGAGGTCGTGGGTTCGAAACCCAGCCTGACAAGTTATCCTCCCATTTGGAATTTTTACCACATGATAATATGTCTTGGGCTTACTGCTGGAATAATGGGACTTTAATAGTCATAATCTTGCAGTATAAATAAGGCGATATTATATTATTATTATTAATTGCTCTGTCTGTCTGTCAGGTGGGCATCGAGTTCATGGACCTCTACTCTCACCTGGTGGTTACCTTCCACTAAATAGTGTTATTATTATTATTATTATTAATTGTCTGTCTGTCAGGTGGGCATCGAGTTCATGGACCTCTACTCTCACCTGGTGGTTATTATTATTAATTGTCTGTCTGTCAGGTGGGCATCGAGTTCATGACCTCTACTCTCACCTGGTGGTTATTATTATTAATTGTCTGTCTGTCAGGTGGGCATCGAGTTCATGGACCTCTACTCTCACCTGGTGGTTACCTTCCACTGCATAGTGTTATTATTATTATTAATTGCTCTGTCTGTCCATCAGGTGGGCATCGAGTTCATGGACCTCTACTCTCACCTGGTCCCCGTGTATGACGTGGAGCCCCTGGAGAAGATCACAGACGCCTATCTGGACCAGTACCTGTGGTACGAGGCTGACAAGCGCCGCCTGTTCCCGCCCTGGGTGAAGCCGTCAGACTCCGAGCCTCCCCCCTCCTCGTGTACAAGTGGTGCCAGGGTGAGGGACGCGCTTATTATTATTATTATAGTATGCTTTATTAGTTAGAACAAAAATATATACAGTAAAATAGAATGAAGTTATAAAGAAAAACAATAAGATTAAGTAAAGATAAAAGAAAAGAAAAGAAAAAAAAAAAAAAAAAAAGAGAATGAAGTTAATGTCCTACCTAAAGGGCGGGGTTATTGTCTGTGGCAATTTCTTCCACCCAACTCTTACCATTAGCATTGAACATTTTTCAATCAAAATTTATTAAATCGGGGTTAAGAAACCAACCAACCTTAACCTTGAGGTTGAACAACGCCGACCCTGCTTGAGCGGGATAAGACAGATTAAAAGAAGAAGAAGAAGAAGATACAGGGTGTTTCAGAAACGTTTGCAATTATATTTCTATGTTAAATATTAGATTTCTATGTTGTTCAGGACGAGCCAACTTTGAAATAAAGTTGTCTGGAGACCATCATTCCCTCCTCCAGCTGTAGCCAAGCTGGCTACAACAACAACAACAATCCTGTTTCATAATTCGGGCCTAAATGTCTCATAGGAGTAAATAAAATGTTCATTTAAGGGCGAAATTAATAGACTTTTTTCTAGTACCTCTGTGGCGCTAAGTCTCGGATTGCGTACTGTCTTAGATAGGGAAAACCGACGCTAAGCAATGACTTATGTTATCGATTTTTTCTATTAATTTCGCCCTACCCTTTCGTTGACGCCCTACGCGATACCCAGAAAATGTCGTTGGCATTAGCACCGCCCTTGATCAAGTTTTGTTTGATTAATGTCAATTTCCATGTATGTATATATTCTAATCTGACTGGGGACTTTAAACAGGGAGTAGACCAGCAGTCCAGCTGGGGGACTATAAACAGGGAGTAGACCAGCATTGGCTTGGTTCTGGGGGCCCTTGTCAATTATTAGCCTCCTTGTAAACACAGTGGTAGAAGTGCTGAGTCATTCCTCCACTGTCTGGCTACCATCATTCACGATGACGTCACCCTATGATGATATATTTTATGTAAATAAAACTTGATCTAATATGTTTAATAATAAATCTTGCTCTAAACTTTAATAAAGTTTATCTTCCTCCACTGTTTCCAGGCATCAACAACCTGCAAGAGGTGTGGGACATCTCCGAGGGAGAGTGCAACGTTCTGCTGGAGTCTCGCTTCGAGAAAATGTACGAGAAGATAGATCTGACGCTTCTCAACAGACTGCTGAGACTCATCGTGGACCACAACATTGCTGACTACATGACCGCTAAGAACAACATCGTCATCAACTACAAGGTACATTATTATTATTATTATACAACGCTTTATTAGAAATAAATGGGCATTATGTACATACAAATAATTATTTTAACAATGAAAAAAATGGAAACAATATATACAATAAAAATAAAAAAGAATAGAAAATATATAAAAACAGATGTCCTTACTAAGGGGCGGGGTTATTGCCTATGGCAATCTCTTCCACCAAACCCAGTGCTCAGTGGTTAAGCACTCCCCTGAAGTAATGCCACACGGCGGTCCCGGGGGCAACATATAATAGAAACACAACAATAATTTATAATAAAATTATTATATCTTTTATCTAATACCTAAGCTCTACATTGTAATAGAGTACCAATAAATTTGTTATGTAAACTTTGTAAAAATAAATTAATAAAATAAAATCAAAGAAGAGGTTTTTAGACGGTAAAAAACCTTCTTGGCGGCTCACAGGCATTAACTTACGCTCGTGTTTGATGCAATTTTTTCTTTTTTGAAAAAAAAAAGTGGTTAAGCACTCGCTTGCCATGCGGAAGGTGCCAGGTTTGAACTCCCGCGCCGACAAAAATTTGTATTCAAAATTTGGTGACAGTTGTTTGTAAGGGATACCTTCTGGTGTGCTCGTGTTGACCCAGCACCTAAATGGGAAGTATTGTGTCACTTCTCGCCCATCAGAGGGGAGGCATACGCATACTACGGGATGGTCAGGGTACAACACAGACGACAAGCGTCTACAGTAGCTCCTGTTTATTGGCTACGATTACAAAAAGGCTGTGAAACACTCATCTTTAAAAAGAAGAACATTATTCGACTGTTCTTTTTTAAACACATTTAAGCGTTGTTTCGAATCTCCGGCCAAAAATTTACGTACCGGACGTACGTAAATTTAATTAATAAATAAAAGTGTCCACTTCGATTAAATCTATTCCTGTTTCATAATTCGGCCTTTAGTTCACGAAAACGTTATGAAACGGTTTGACCAGTGTATTCAGAGTGACCTTGCCCATTTGCCAGATAAGCTGTTCAAAACCAAATGAATCTAAATTTCCAATGCTTATATGTGAGACATAAATAAAAAGCTTGAGAATTTTTCATTGATTAGTTCTGTTTTTTTTTTTTTTTTTTCTTTCTTTGTTAATTTTTTAATCCATCCGTCCACCCTGTACTAAATAAATAATCGTTTTTTTTTTCTACTTTCGTCAAATATTCTCTGCTAAATATTCAGTCACTGTGGCTGAGCGAGTTAGCGCGCTAGGCATTGCACACATGGTGACCTGGGTTCGATTCCCAGCGGGGGAGGATTTTTTCTGCTCTGTACTTGGATGTTCGGGGTCCACTCATACCTCGTGAGGAAAAATGAGTAGCTGCTTTAATGTGAAGCAGCGACCAGTGGCAGAATCATAGGCAAAAAAAATAATACAAGATATTGTAAATTAAAGTGGTAATGTCCTATGATTCTGCGCTACCCACTGAAATTGTGACATAATAACACAAAGAAAAAGCATCATATTATTATTATATTCGCCTCCCGTTCGCCAGGACATGAACCACACGAACAGCTACGGAATCATCCGAGGTCTCCAGTTCGCCTCGTTCATCGTGCAGTACTACGGCCTGGTTCTAGACCTACTCGTGTTGGGCCTACAGAGGGCCGCGGAGATGGCCGGCCCACCTCAGATGCCCAACGACTTCCTCACGTTCCAGGACTCGGCCACCGAGGTCGCCCATCCCATCCGCCTGTACTGTCGCTATGTGGACAAAGTGCATCTGTTCCTCAGGTAAATAATATTATTGAACATGTTGCACAACTTGTAGTTGTAGCTTTATTTATAAACATATACAGTAACCAGTACTTCATTACTTTGAATATTGGGTTCCCATGGGAACCGTCAATTATACGTATAAAAAAAAGAAAAAAAATAAAAGATATAAGGTAAATAATAGAAGATCAGGTAAATAATGGAATAATATTTATACATATATCAGGTAAATAATAGAAGAGAGAAATAGTAAATATATTTACGACAAACTGACATCACCATCCCATCCGGCTCTACTGTCGCTATGTGGACAAAGTGCATCTGTTCCTCAGGTAACTAATAACTAGTGGTTCTGTGAACTGTACATCTTACTCAGGATTGATTAAATTAAATTAAAAGAAAGGAGAAGATTAAAGAACGTGCACGCCTCTACTGTCGCTATGTGGACAAGGTGCATCTGTTCCTCAGGTAAATAATAGAAGAGAGAAATAGCCTCTACTGTCGCTATGTGGACAAGGTGCATCTGTTCCTCAGGTAAATAATAGAAGAGAGAAATAGCCTCTACTGTCGCTATGTGGACAAGGTGCATCTGTTCCTCAGGTAAATAATAGAAGAGAGAAATAGCCTCTACTGTCGCTATGTGGACAAGGTGCATCTGTTCCTCAGGTAAATAATAGAAGAGAGAAATAGCCTCTACTGTCGCTATGTGGACAAGGTGCATCTGTTCCTCAGGTAAGTAATAGAAGAGAGAAATAGCCTCTACTGTCGCTATGTGGACAAGGTGCATCTGTTCCTCAGGTAAATAATAGAAGAGAGAAATAGCCTCTACTGTCGCTATGTGGACAAAGTGCATCTGTTCCTCAGGTAAGTAATAGAAGAGAGAGAAATAGCCTCTACTGTCGCTATGTGGACAAAGTGCATCTGTTCCTCAGGTAAATAATAGAAGAGAGAAATAGCCTCTACTGTCGCTATGTGGACAAGGTGCATCTGTTCCTCAGGTAAATAATAGAAGAGAGAAATAGCCTGTACTGTCGCTATGTGGACAAGGTGCATCTGTTCCTCAGGTAAATAATAGAAGAGAGAAATAGCCTCTACTGTCGCTATGTGGACAAAGTGCATCTGTTCCTCAGGTAAATAATAGAAGAGAGAAATAGCCTCTACTGTCGCTATGTGGACAAAGTGCATCTGTTCCTCAGGTAAATAATAGAAGAGAGAAATAGCCTGTACTGTCGCTATGTGGACAAAGTGCATCTGTTCCTCAGGTAAATAATAGAAGAGAGAAATAAAAACTATAATATATTTATTTACAAAATTATTTATAAAATATAAAAAATGCTTTCCAAATCTGTATTTGAGAAATAGTATGAAGATATATATGAAGAGAGAAATAGTAAATATATTTACGACAAACTGACAGCACCATCCTATCCGCCTCTACTGTCTCTATGTGGACAAAGTGCATCTGTTCCTCAGGTAAATAATAGAAGAGAGAAATAGCCTCTACTGTCGCTATGTGGACAAGGTGCATCTGTTCCTCAGGTAAATAATAGAAGAGAGAAATAGCCTCTACTGTCGCTATGTGGACAAGGTGCATCTGTTCCTCAGGTAAATAATAGAAGAGAGAAATAGCCTCTACTGTCGCTATGTGGACAAGGTGCATCTGTTCCTCAGGTAAATAATAGAAGAGAGAAATAGCCTCTACTGTCGCTATGTGGACAAAGTGCATCTGTTCCTCAGGTAAATAATAGAAGAGAGAAATAGCCTGTACTGTCTCTATGTGGACAAGGTGCATCTGTTCCTCAGGTAAATAATAGAAGAGAGAAATAGTAAATATATTTACTACAGACTGACATCACTGTGATGCTTACCGTGAGACACACACAGTACTGACAAACTTTAACATTTTTAAACATTTTTTTTTTTGCTTCTAAGGATAATTCAAGGTTTGTACAGATGGTTGTGGATGATGCGATTTGATTATTAGTTCTGTGAACTGTAGACTTTACTCAGGATTGATTAAATTAAAGTAAAAGAAAAGAAAGGAGAAGATTAAAGAACGTGCACTGGTAGTTTTTTTTAATACAACATCAACACTTGCCAGCTTTTTAGGGCTAGACGAACAATTACAGATGCGAATTCACGGGTGAGGAGGCTAGGGACCTGACCCTAACTACAAGAACATTGAGCTAGTGTATTGTAAATATTAATGTTATCTTGTGTTGTTTCCCGCCAGATTCACGGGGGAGGAGGCCAGGGACCTAATTCAGCGCTACTTGACGGAGCACCCCGACCCTAACAACGAGAATATCGTGGGCTACAACAACAAGAAGTGCTGGCCCCGTGATGCTAGGATGAGACTCATGAAGCACGATGTTAACCTGGGACGAGCTGTGTTCTGGGACATCAAGGTGAGTGCTGTTGTTCTAGTGGGAGTATTGGTCCCATTACAACAATAGTGTTATTATTACAACTATTAGTGATGCTAGGATGAGACTCATGAAGCACGATGTTAACCTGGGACGAGCCGTGTTCTGGGACATCAAGGTGAGTGCTGTTGTTCTAGTGGGAGTATTGGTCCCATTACAACAATAGTGTTATTATTACAACTATTAGTGATGCTAGGATGAGACTCATGAAGCACGATGTTAACCTGGGACGAGCCGTGTTCTGGGACATCAAGGTGAGTGTTGTTGTAGTGGGAGTATTCTACCACTGTCTTTACAAGGAGGCTAATAATTGACAAGGGCCTCCAGAACCAAGCCAATACTGGTCTACTCCCTGTTTATAGTCCCCCAGCCAGTATATTTTGTATATGCAACGATAAATCGGATCTTTCAATAAAATGAAATTGAGTTTTGATGTTTAAGCTTTTTGATATTTCTAAGTTTTAATTTAATGATTTTTTTAATGTAATAATTGTTGTATTTCTTTGTTTATTTCTTTTTTCTGCATTTGTAATTTCTTGTAATTGTAACTTTTAATAAATATAGCAACTTTAGTGGTGAAAATTGTTAATAATAATTGTACTTATGTATATTGCCCGTCAGTTAAAAAAATACATGAAAACAAAAATTAATCTCTTTTCACTTGGAATATTGTTCTGAAATTTTAATTATCTGATAATTCCTTTTTCTCTCTCCGACTACCCCCCCCCCCCTGAATTATCATCCCTTATGATAGATGATCTTATATAAATATCTTGTATTTTTTTATCTTTCTCTCTCCCCCCCTAGAATCATATCTGCCTTTATAATAGATATCTTGTTTTTTTTTTTTTTAGTTTATCTTGTATTATTTTAAAATATCTTGTATTATTTATCTTTCTTCTCTCTCCCCCCCAGAATCATCATCCCTTATGATAGGTGATCTTATAAATATCTAGTATTATTTATCTCCCCCCCCAGAATCGTCTCCCCCACTCCACCACCACCATCCAGTGGGAGGGCAGCTTCGTCTCGGTCTACTTTATTTATCTTTCTCTCTCTCCCCCCAGAATCGCCTCCCCCGCTCCACCACCACCATCCAGTGGGAGGGCAGCTTCGTCTCGGTCTACTTTATTTATCTTTCTCTCTCTCCCCCTCCCCCCAGAATCGTCTCCCCCGCTCCACCACCACCATCCAGTGGGAGGGCAGCTTCGTCTCGGTCTACTTTATTTATCTTTCTCTCTCTCCCCCCAGAATCGCCTCCCCCGCTCCACCACCACCATCCAGTGGGAGGGCAGCTTCGTCTCGGTCTACTTTATTTATCTTTCTCTCTCTCCCCCTCCCCCCAGAATCGTCTCCCCCGCTCCACCACCACCATCCAGTGGGAGGGCAGCTTCAAATATCTTGTATTATTTATCTTTCTCTCTCTCCCCCCAGAATCGTCTCCCCCGCTCCACCACCACCATCCAGTGGGAGGGCAGCTTCGTCTCGGTCTACTCCAAGGACAACCCCAACCTCCTGTTCAACATGAGCGGGTTCGAGTGCCGGGTCCTGCCCAAGTGTCGCACCACGCACGACGAGTTCTCGCACCGGGACGGCGTGTGGAACCTACAGAATGAGGTGGGTGGGGCTTAAAGTAGAATGAGGTGGGTGGGGCTTACAGAATGAGGTGGGTGCCAGATACATACAAGCTATTAGACGGGGAGAACTCTAAGACTAAGATCAGTGATCTCTTGCTGGAAATATCGCCATATACCAAAGATGAGTACTATCATCATTGGTCAAATGACCAAACATAAAAAAGGAAAAAACAACAGTAAAAGTGATGTTCTGTAATTTTTTTTTTATTTTTTATTTTTTGTATTATTGTATTTTATTGTATTGTACTGACCATTGGAATGCCTTCGTGGCGAAAATACCAAATAAAAGTTATTCTTATCTTATCTTATGAGGTGGGTGGGGCTTCAAGCAGTATGAGATGGGTGTGGCTTGCAGAATGAGGTGGGTGGGGCTTCGAGCAGAATGAGGTGGGTGGGGCTTTTTTTGTTGACAAAAGGTCTTTACTATAGTCTAAAGTTAAGCACTCGCTTGCCATGCGGAAGGTCCCGGGTTCGATCCCCCGTGCCGACAAAAATTTGCATTCTTACTGTTTGTAAGGGATACCTTCCGGTGCGCTCGTGTTGCCCCAGCACCTCAATGGGAAGTACTGTGTCACTTCTCGCCCAGCAGAGGGGAGGCATACTACGGGATGGGTAGGCTACAACACAGACCACAAGCGTCTAAAGTAGCTCCTGTTTCATGGCTACGAAATAAAAACAGCTGTGAAACAATCATCTTAAAAAAAAAAAAAAAGTTATGAATAAGCCGTCGGAATTTTTTTTGAAACGATTAGAAATTAGATATAGGGGGAAAAAAATGAGTTTATCGAATTTACTTGGTATGTTTTTGAGAGGGATTTTAGTTATCTTTGTATTAAAAAAAACATATTATTAAAAAAAAAAAAAATCTAAATATTCTTGTTTATTTAAAAAAAGATTTTTTCCGTTCTACATCCCTTTGGAGCTACGTGATTGGTGGAAATTAATCTCGAGACAATTAATGTAATCCTTCTGATGTCAATGCTGACATTGCTGACATCACACTGGCAGCATTGCCCCTCTGGATTTTCAAACTGATCCTCTCTATTAGGGAAGAAAATTGTTCATTTTATTCCTGATTAAATCATTAATTAATCTACGATCAATAAAAAAAAAAAAATAATGCCCGTAATTATTGGGTCATCTTAAAAAAATATGATAAAAAAAATATTACTTCCGAGAAATTTTTGTGCTCGTTTTTTTTGCTATTTTTTTTTTGCTAGCATATTTCTGGACGTTTCTTAACCTCTTGAGCAACTTAGGTTTTAAAAAAACTAATTCCACTACTTCTTATGTTCCAGGTGACCAAAGAGAGGACAGCACAATGCTTCCTCCGAGTGGATGACGAGAGCTTGCAGAGGTTCCACAACAGAGTCCGACAGATCCTCATGGCCAGTGGATCCACCACTTTCACCAAGGTACTTCTTTTTTTTTGCTGTTGTAGAAAATGAAAAAAAAAAAAAATCGTTATCATTATATTTTAGCTACTCTCAAATAGAAATTTTTCAGGGAAATAAAAAAATAATCGTTATCATTATTTTTTAGCTACTCTCAAATAGAAATTTTTCAGGAAAATAAAAAAATAAAATAAAAATCTTTTTATTTTATTTGTTGTTGTTGCTGTAACCAGCTTGTATTAAGTTGACTCGTCCTGAACCACATATGCCTCTGTGCGATCAGCCATCGTGATACCTTGGGCTTTTTGTTTTTAAACCATTAAACTTTTGTGAAAATTGCAAGCTGGCCTGGCTTGTTAGGTTTGGCTTCTCTGTTTATAATCCTCTAGTGATACACTGGTCTTCTTCCTTTTACTGTCTCTCAGACAGAAAGATTCTTCTCATACATGATGACCTGATGACAAAGTTTTTTTTTTTTTTTAATTATTTCTTGTTGTTGTACCAGCATGGCTACAGCTGGGTGAGTGATGGTCTCCAGCCAACTTAAGTTGAAAAGTTGGTTCCTCCTCAACCACATATTGCTACGTGCGATCAACCATCGTGAGAACTTGGGCTCTTTTTCTTCTTCTTTTTTTCTTCTTCTTCATCTTCCTTCTTCTTCTTCTTCATAAACCATTGAACTTTTTATTAAAAGTTATCACATTTGTGTTCATCACTTTCGTGATATCACAACTACTCAAACTCGCTTTTATTATTATGAAACATATTAGATCAAGTTTTATTTACATAGAATATATACATACATAGAAATTGACATTAATAAAACAAAACTTGATCAAGGTTAGTCTGGAAAAATAGTCTGGAAAACCTGGAAAAGTCAGGGAATTTTACTTTGACCATTTAGTAGACACCCTGAAAATGCTTTTATTTTTATTTTTTAAAATGCTTTGATTTTTTTTTTCTTTTTCTCATTTCAGATCGTGAACAAGTGGAACACGGCTCTGATCGGGCTCATGACCTACTTCCGCGAGTCTGTGGTGAACACCCAGGAGCTGCTGGACCTGCTGGTCAAGTGCGAGAACAAGATTCAGACCCGCATCAAGATCGGACTCAACTCGAAGATGCCGAGTCGGTTCCCGCCCGTGGTGTTCTACACACCCAAGGAGCTCGGGGGCCTGGGCATGCTGTCCATGGGGCACGTGCTCATCCCTCAGGTAAGATGGGAGTGTTTTTTTTTTTTTTTCATTTAATTTCATTTGTTTATATTTATGTATATTTGTATATATTATATTGTTATATCAAATTGTATTTTGAATCAATAAAGAAAGTACTAAAAAAAATACGAATGTGAAGTGCGAAACTACACTCCGCGTCAAAATTAGAGCGCGCGGAGGCTGGTTTCCAAAGGATTGAGAAGTGGTGTAAATTCTGCTGTACTTTACAGAAGATTTTTGATTTGAATGAAAGAACACAGAAGCTGTATTTTTCTTTCCAACCAAAGTGGATTCAACTGGAATAAAATGAACGAACTGGAAGAAAGTCATTTTTCTTTTGGAAGAGGAAAAATCTTCTTCCACTTTGGTTAACCAAAATGGATTTAGAAAATTCTTGCTTCCAGTTCTTTTATAGTTTAAGTCCATTGTTTATCTTAAATATTATAATGTTTTTTTTTTGTATTATAATGTAATTGGGTGTATGTCAAATTTCATTGTAATTGACATACATCTGTTTTGTATTGCATTTAAAAATAAATAAATAAATTTAAAAAAAAAATTAAATATCTATCTTCTTTTCCTTCCCCAGTCTGATCTCCGCTGGTCCAAGCAGACAGACGTGGGCATCACTCACTTCCGCTCCGGCATGAGTCACGACGAGGACCAGCTGATTCCCAACCTGTACCGCTACATCCAGCCCTGGGAGTCCGAGTTCATTGACTCGCAGCGCGTGTGGGCCGAGTACGCGCTCAAGCGTCAGGAGGCCAACGCTCAGAACAGGTGAGTCAGGAATCTGTAGTTGAGTCAGCATGCTATGGGAAGGATTGTCTGTAACGCTACATTCAGCCCTGACACTTAGAGTTCATTGACTGTGGGCCGAGTACGCACTCAAGAGACAGGAGGCTAACGCTCAGAACAGGTGAGTCAGGAATCTGTTGCTAGTTGAGTCAGCATGCTATTATCTGTACCGCTACATCCAGCCCTGAAAGTCAGAGTTCATTGACTCGCAGCGCGTGTGGGCCGAGTACGCTCTCAAGCGTCAGGAGGCCAACGCTCAGAACAGGTGAGTCAGGAAACTGTTGCTAGTTGAGTCAGCATGCTACGGTGGTATATATTTTGTGACGCTATATTCAGCTCTGGGAGTCAGCATTGATAGACTCGGGAGAATGAAGGATAATGACGAGAACAGGTGAGTCTAATAACTTACTAATTGAGTCAGGAAACTGCTATTAGTTGAGTCAGCAAGATATGGGGGGATACTCTGTACCGCTATATTCAGCCCTGGGAGTCGGAGTTCATTGACTCGCAGCGCGTGTGGGCCGAGTACGCTCTCAACCGTCAGGAGGCCAACGCTCAGAACAGGTAAGTCAGGAATCTGTTGCTAGTTGAGTCAGCATGCTACGGAGCGTATATTCTGTGACGCTATATTCAGACCTGGGACGCTAAATTCAGCATTGATAGACTCGAGAGAATGAAGGATAATCACTACATCAGGTGAGTCTAATATCTTACTAATTGAGTCAGGAAACTGCTATTAGTTGAGTCAGCAAGATATGGGGAGGATAGTCTGTACCGCTACATTCAGCCCTGGGAGTCAGAGTTCATTGACTCGCAGCGCGTGTGGGCCGAGTACGCACTCAAGCGTCAGGAGGCTAACGCTCAGAACAGGTGAGTCAGGAAACTGTAGTTGAGTCAGTTTTGATTGTCTACTGACATATTCAGCCCTGGGAGTCAGCATTGATAGACTCTTTTTTCTTTCTTTTTTTAGAATCTATTTTACGCCTAACAAGTAGACAATTACAAAATTAATTAATTTACATCTGATCACATCTATACAAAAAATTATGAAAAATTACACGCAAAATATTTTTATTTATTTAATACATGACAAGTAAATGGTTCAAATATATTATATAACAATGACAGTTTACATATTTCATAATATTTTTAACTGAACTTATGTTGTTTCTTTTGGCTGTCGTCATCCCACACTAAGGGCACCTATAAAGTATGGCCCTTGTGTCGACTCTATAAAATAGCCTTTGCTCTCTCTTTAAAGTGTTTTTTTTTTTTGATTTTTCACTGTTAAAATTATTATTTATATGTACATAATGTCCTTTTGTATCTAATAAAGAATTATATAATAATAATAATAATAATAAAGTGAATGAAAGAATGAAGGATAATGACTAGAACAGGTGAGTCTAATAACTTATTAATTGAGTCAGGAAACTATCGACTGTACATGATAAACAAATATATATCCTGGAAGTATTTTATTTATTTATTTAATACATGACAAGTAAATGGTTCAAATATATTATATAACAATGACAGTTTACATAATTCATAATATTTTTAACTGAACTTATGCTAGTTTCTTTTGGCTGTCGTCATCTCACACTAAGGGCACCTATGAAGTATGGTCCTTGGGTCGACTCTATAAAATAGCCTTTGCTTTCTCTTTAAAGTGAATGAAAGAATGAAGGATAATGACTAGAACAGGTGAGTCTAATAACTTATTAATTGAGTCAGGAAACTGCTATCGACTGTACATGATAAACAAATATATATCCTGGAAGTATTTTATTTATTTATTTAATACATGACAAGTAAATGGTTCAAATGTATATAACAATGACAGTTTACATAATTCATAATATTTTTAACTGAACTTATGCTAGTTTCTTTTGGCTGTCGTCATCTCACACTAAGGGCCACTGACTCTGGAAGACCTGAAGTATGGTCCTTGTGTCGTGAGATGCAGCCTTGTTCTAGTTTCTGTGTTAATTATTTTTACTATCCTTTACATTTCTATTTCTTTTTGTATAAAATAATTAAAAATCATTTTCCATGAATTCCAGACGTCTGACTCTGGAGGACCTGGAAGACAGCTGGGACCGAGGTATCCCGAGAATCAACACCCTGTTCCAAAAGGACCGACACACGCTCGCCTACGACAAGGGATGGCGGATCCGCACCGAGTTCAAACAGTACCAGGTAATTATTCGTTATTAGGTTCATATTAGAAATCCAAAATGTTATGTATACGTAATATTATATATTGCATATACCAAGTAATCGTGATCAAGCCTACGAGTTGGGCGAAACTTAAGTCGGTGAGTGAAAATTTAATTTAATAGAATCCTAGTTTTATTTAATATTACATATATCAGTACCAGGTACGCGCTGACAACCTTTGTGAAACACCTTGTTGCAAAAAATATTTTTTGTTTTTTTGTTTTGGTGGTTGATTGGTTAAAGTAGGGATTTTTTGGTTCGAATCCCACACAAAAAAGTGTAAAAGTACGCGTTGACAGCCTTTGTGAAACACCTTGTTGCTTGGCAAAAAATATTTTTGTTTTGTTTTGGTAGTTGAGTGGTTCAAGTAGGGACTTCTTGGTTCGAATCCCACACAAAAACGTGCAAAAGTAAGGTCTGCAACTTGCTGCTATTATTATTATTAATTAGATACTAATAATGTATCTAATGATATTTTTAATTAAATATCTTTGTATGTAATAATGCTTTATTATATACAAAGACATATATATGTACTATTGTACATGTACAATACAAATAATTAATTTATAAAAGAATGAAAAAATGGAAACAATGTAAACTATAAAATGGAAATAAATAGATAAATACATTCATATGTCCTAACTAAAGGGCGGTATTGCCTGTGGCAATCTCTTCCACCCAACCTTTCAGAACTTTTTGTACAATTTTCATTGTAGAAAAATTCGTATCCTATCATACAAAAAAAAAATTGAAGAGAAGGTTAAGAATTTTTGGAGATACAAGTAATTTATTAAAAATTCTCATAATATATCGTCAATGGAATAAATAATTTTATGTCGATAAATTTTCATTACCAAGTGTATGCAATGTAAACCATTTATAGTTTACATTGCATACACTTGGCAATGAAAATTACAGGTACAAGTGTTTACATGTAAACCATTCACGAGGAAGTACTGTGTCCATAATTGGCAGTGTATTTTGTATATATTTACATTTATTGTTGATGATCTAAAAAAATAAAGTGTACCTAAACCAATGAATTTTTTTTATTGTGTCCATAATTGGCAGTGTATTTTGTATATATTTTCATTTATTGTTGATGATTTAAAAAAATAAAGTGTACCTAAACCAATGAATTTTTTTTATTGTGTCCATAATTGGCAGTGTATTTTGTATATATTTTCATTTATTGTTGATGAATTAAAAAAATAAAGTGTACCTAAACAAATATTTTTTTTTTTTTTTTAATTAATTTTTCTTCTCGTCTCTCTCCTCCAGGTGCTTAAGCAGAACCCCTTCTGGTGGACTCACCAGAGGCACGATGGAAAGCTGTGGAACCTGAACAACTACCGTACGGACATGATCCAGGCTCTGGGGGGAGTGGAAGGTATTCTGGAGCACACCCTGTTCAAGGGAACCTACTTCCCCACCTGGGAGGGTCTGTTCTGGTGAGTGTTCTACCGTGCGAGGCGAGACATACCGTACGGATTATAATAATTATGAACAACTACCGTACGGACATGATCCAGGCTCTGGGGGGAGTGGAAGGTATTCTGGAGCACACCCTGTTCAAGGGAACCTACTTCCCCACCTGGGAGGGTCTGTTCTGGTGAGTGTTCTACCGTACGGTATTTGGGTCATTCTGAACAATTACCGTACTAAACACTACCGTAGTTAATCTTAACACTTACCGTGCGGATAATAGTTATTCTAAACACTTGCCGTGCGGATAATAGTTACTCTAGATACTTACCATACGGATAATAATAAATCTAGATACTTACCATACGGATAATAATAATAGGTCTATTCTGGTGAGTTTTACCGCACGAGGCGAGAAATACCGTACGGAATTTGGGTCATTCTGAATAATTCCCTCCCGTTCGAACATTATGCAAGTTATCGTTCGAGGCAAGAAATACCATGCGGGTATGGTTCATCTGAACTAATAGCTTAGTGGTCTATTCGTTGGTGTGGTAATCCTGAGGTCGCTGGTTCGAAACCCAGCCGGAACATGGAAAATTACCCTCTCATATTATTATTATTACTACCGTAAACAATTTATGTATGTATATTGGTTAATGTGAATAAATATATTGGTAAATACCTACGGTTATGATTCAAGGCACCACTCATTTTTACTCACGAGATATGAAATTAGTTTTCTCATAGAGAGCTATTCAAATTCGAACCCTTGTGATCCTGGCTATTCTCGACCCCACTCAGTCTTGGTGAGGTTAATTTGAGTTTCCTGTTTGTGAGTTTCTGGTGAATGGTAGGGGAAACCCCCGACGTGGTATGACCATGCAATTGAAAGCGCATTAAAAGAAAATAATAAAACTTTTTTAGTAGTCACCGTGGCCGAGTGAGTTAACGCGCTAGACATTGCACGCACGGTGACCTGGGTTCGATTTCAAGAGGGACAGAATTTTTTCTGCTCTGTACTTGGGTGTTCGGGGTCCACTCGTACCTCGTGAGGAAAAATGAGTAGCTGCTTTAATGTTAGCAGCGACCAGTGGCGGAATTATAGGCAAAAATAAGATATTGGGATATTGAAGATACGGAAAAGTCCTGTAATTCTGCGTTACACACTAAAATTGTCATATAATAACTAAAAAAAACACATAATTATAATAAAACTTTTTTTTTCAACAGGGAGAAAGCGTCAGGGTTCGAAGAGTCAATGAAGTACAAGAAGTTGACCAACGCCCAGCGCTCCGGTCTCAACCAGATCCCTAACCGACGGTTCACTCTGTGGTGGTCTCCTACCATCAACCGAGCCAATGTCTATGTGGGCTTCCAGGTGAGTTGAATAGAATGAGTCGGATCATTAACACATGTTCACTTTCAACCAAGCCAATGTCTATGTGGGATTCTAGGTGAGATTAATAGAATGAATCGGATCACTAACACATAGTTCACTTTCAACCGAGCCAATGTCTGTGTGGGATTCTAGGTGAGTTCAATAGAATGAATCGGATCATTAACACATAGTTCACTTTCAACCGAGCCAATGCCTATGTGGGCTTCCAAGTGAGTTCAATAGAATGAGTCGGATCATTAACACATAGTTCATTTTCAACCGAGCCAATGTCTATGTGGGATTCCAGGTGAGTTCAATAGAATGAATCGGATCACTAACACATAGTTCACTTTCAACCGAGCCAATGTCTATGTGGGCTTCCAGGTGAGTTGAATAGAATGAGGCGGATCATTAACACATAGTTCACTTTCAACCGAGCCAATGTCTATGTGGGATTCCAGGTGAGTTGAATAGAATGAATCGGATCATTAACACATAGTTCACTTTCAACCGAGCCAATGTCTGTGTGGGATTCCAGGTGAGTTGAATAGAATGAGTCGGATCATTAACACATAGTTCACTTTCAACCGAGCCAATGTCTATGTGGGCTTCCAGGTGAGTTCAACAGAATGAATCGGATCATTACACCTAGTTCATTTTCAACCGAGCCAATGTCTGTGTGGGATTCCAGGTGAGTTGAATAGAATGAGTCGGATCATTAACACATAGTTCACTTTCAACCGAGCCAATGTCTATGTGGGCTTCCAGGTGAGTTCAACAGAATGAATCGGATCATTACACCTAGTTCATTTTCAACCGAGCCAATGTCTGTGTGGGCTTCCAGGTGAGTTCAATAGAATGAGTCTGATCATTAACACATAGTTCACTTTCAACCGAGCCAATGTGTATGTGGGCTTCCAGGTGAGTTCAATAGAATGAGTCGGATCACTAACACATAGTTCATTTTCAACCGAGCCAATGTCTGTGTGGGCTTCCAGGTGACTTCAATAGAATGAATCGGATCACTAATCCATGGTTCGGTGCGAAAAATAAAAAAATGTAATGCATGCGCGTTGTGTATTTTTTTCACAAATTAATAATAATAATAACACTCTTTAGTGGAAGGTTTTTTCTTTTTTTTTAATACAACATCAACACTTGTCAGCTTTAAGTTAACCACTAGACGAGGTTAATTCTCAAAGCATTTCATTTATTTCTCAAAGCACAAATAAAATTTTATTTCCAGTTTTGAATTTGTAAAAAAAATGTTTCATTTATAAATTATGTAAGTACATCAATTAAGACAGCACCGAAATCGTACATGACCTTTTTTAAGCCGCACCGAATTCGTACATGCAAAAAGTGTGGGGGTAATCATCTCACCGAACTCATCTTTTGCCCTTCTGGTTTTAAATATTCTCCCAATCAAGTTTTTCTTTATCTCATCCACAACCTGTACTCATGTTCCCTTTTTCCTTTCAGGTACAACTGGATCTGACGGGAATTTTCATGCACGGAAAAATTCCCACCCTGAAAATTTCCCTCATTCAAATCTTCCGCGCTCATCTGTGGCAGAAAGTGCACGAATCCATTGTGATGGATCTGTGTCAGGTGAGAAAGAGGAGTTTTGTTGTTGTTGTCCATTGTGACGGATCGGATCCATTGTGATGGATCTGTGTCAGGTGAGAGAGACATCTATTGGAGGTTGTATACTTGGTCCATACCACTGACATGTGGTAATGTTCCAACCATAGTGTAGATTACATTTTCAGATGATTTTTGTATTAATGACAAAATTCGTGTCACTGTCTCTTGATGGAATATGTAAATAAAAATGTAACTATTTAGTATTTAATAAAACACTTCGAGTTTAAGTGAGATGTATTGTAGTTAAAAAGTTATCACAATTGTGTTAATCACTTTCGTGATATCACGACTACTCAAACTAGCTGTATTATAAACAAGGAGGAGACCAGCAGTCTGGCTGGGGGACTATAAACAGGGAGGAGACCAGCAGTCTAGCTGGGGGACTATAAACAGAGAGGAGACCAGCAGTCTGGCTGGGGGACTATAAACAGGGAGGAGACCAGCAGTCTGGCTGAGGGACTATAAACAGGGAGGAGACCAGCAGTCTGGCTGAGGGACTATAAACAGGGAGGAGACCAGCAGTCAGGCTCGGGGACTATAAACAGGAAGGAGACCAGCAGTCTGGCTGGGGGACTATAAACAGGGAGTAGACCAGCAGTCTGGCTGGGGGACTATAAACAGGGAGGAGACCAGCAGTCTAGCTGGGGGGCTATAAACAGGGAGGAGACCAGCAGTCTGGCTGGGGGACTATAAACAGGGAGTAGACCAGCAAAGACCTTGGTTCTGTGTGCCCTTGTCAATTATTAGCCTCCTTGTAAAGACAGTGATAGAACTGCTGAGTCATTCCTCCACTGTCTGGCTACCATCGTTCACGATGACGCCAACCTATGATGATAACTTTCTCTTTCATCTCAGGTATTTGATCAAGAGTTGGACGCTCTGGAAATTGAAACCGTTCAGAAGGAAACCATCCACCCGCGCAAATCCTACAAGATGAACTCTTCCTGTGCGGATGTGCTCCTGTTTGCTGCGTACAAGTGGAATGTGTCCCGGCCCTCACTGCTAGCCGACACCAAGTAAGTGATAGCTGTCTGGTTGGGGGACGTTAAACAGGCAAAAGACCCGTGTCGAGAGTAAAGACAAGAGGACTAACAGAGAACGGACTAGCCAAATATAACAAGCCAGGTAGTTCCGGAACATTTTGTGTCTCTTTATTGTGTTTTTTTCTATTATATGCCTTTTTTCTTTTCTTTCTTTTATCTCTTACATTATTTTTAGTTAGGCTTTCAAAAGGGTTGGGTGGAAGAGATTGCCACAGGCAATAACCCCGCCCTTTAGGTACATTAGCAATTTTGAATGTGAAGTACTGAAGTGTTGCAAAGCAATGTTTCAGACAGTGGCAAGGAAGCATAAAATGGTGTGAAACCCAAGAATTATGAAAAAAAAAAAAAAGAATATATTTCTGCATTTGCGATCCAGAGGGCAAAGTACTCAGAATACTTGAGCGATTTCCTCTCTGGATTACAAGTGATATTTTTGGGAATAAGTATGGAAGTATTGTATTGTATTGTCTTGTATTGTACTGTATTGTATTGTCGTGAATTCTCAGAGACACCATGGACAGCACCACCACACAGAAGTACTGGCTGGATGAGCAGCTGAGATGGGGAGACTACGACTCTTGTATTGTATTGTATTGTACTGTATTGTATTGTCTTGTATTGTATTGTATTGTATTGTATTGTATTGTACTGTATTGTATTGTCGTGAATTCTCAGAGACACCATGGACAGCACCACCACACAGAAGTACTGGCTGGATGTGCAGCTGAGATGGGGAGACTACGACTCTTGTATTGTACTGTATTGTATTGTATTGTATTGTACTGTATTGTACTGTATTGTATTGTCGTGAATTCTCAGAGACACCATGGACAGAACCACCACACAGAAGTACTGGCTGGATGTGCAGCTGAGATGGGGAGACTACGACTCTTGTATTGTATTGTATTGTATTGTACTGTAATGTATTGTACTGTATTGTCTTGTATTGTATTGTATTGTATTGTACTGTATTGTATTGTCGTGAATTCTCAGAGACACCATGGACAGCACCACCACACAGAAGTACTGGCTGGATGTGCAGCTGAGATGGGGAGACTACGACTCTTGTATTGTACTGTATTGTATTGTACTGTGTTGTATTGTATTGTATTGTCGTGAATTCTCAGAGACACCATGGACAGCACCACCACACAGAAGTACTGGCTGGATGTGCAGCTGAGATGGGGAGACTACGACTCTTGTATTGTACTGTATTGTATTGTATTGTACTGTATTGTATTGTATTGTATTGTATTGTATTGTATTGTCGTGAATTCTCAGAGACACCATGGACAGCACCACCACACAGAAGTACTGGCTGGATGTGCAGCTGAGATGGGGAGACTACGACTCTTGTATTGTATTGTATTGTATTGTACTGTATTGTATTGTATTGTATTGTATTGTATTGTACTGTATTGTATTGTCGTGAATTCTCAGAGACACCATGGACAGCACCACCACACAGAAGTACTGGCTGGATGTGCAGCTGAGATGGGGAGACTACGACTCTTGTATTGTATTGTACTGTATTGTACTGTATTGTATTGTACTGTATTGTATTGTATTGTATTGTCGTGAATTCTCAGAGACACCATGGACAGCACCACCACACAGAAGTACTGGCTGGATGTGCAGCTGAGATGGGGAGACTACGACTCTTGTATTGTATTGTATTGTACTGTATTGTATTGTATTGTATTGTATTGTATTGTATTGTATTGTATTGTATTGTCGTGAATTCTCAGAGACACCATGGACAGCACCACCACACAGAAGTACTGGCTGGATGTGCAGCTGAGATGGGGAGACTACGACTCTTGTATTGTATTGTATTGTATTGTACTGTATTGTATTGTACTGTATTGTATTGTATTGTATTGTATTGTACTGTATTGTATTGTCGTGAATTCTCAGAGACACCATGGACAGCACCACCACACAGAAGTACTGGCTGGATGTGCAGCTGAGATGGGGAGACTACGACTCTTGTATTGTATTGTACTGTATTGTATTGTACTGTATTGTATTGTATTGTATTGTCGTGAATTCTCAGAGACACCATGGACAGCACCACCACACAGAAGTACTGGCTGGATGTGCAGCTGAGATGGGGAGACTACGACTCTTGTATTGTATTGTATTGTACTGTGTTGTATTGTATTGTATTGTCGTGAATTCTCAGAGACACCATGGACAGCACCACCACACAGAAGTACTGGCTGGATGTGCAGCTGAGATGGGGAGACTACGACTCTTGTATTGTATTGTACTGTACTGTACTGTATTGTATTGTATTGTACTGTATTGTATTGTATTGTCGTGAATTCTCAGAGACACCATGGACAGCACCACCACACAGAAGTACTGGCTGGATGTGCAGCTGAGATGGGGAGACTACGACTCTTGTATTGTATTGTATTGTATTGTACTGTATTGTATTGTATTGTCGTGAATTCTCAGAGACACCATGGACAGCACCACCACACAGAAGTACTGGCTGGATGTGCAGCTGAGATGGGGAGACTATGACTCTTGTATTGTATTGTATTGTACTGTACTGTATTGTATTGTATTGTACTGTATTGTATTGTATTGTCGTGAATTCTCAGAGACACCATGGACAGCACCACCACACAGAAGTACTGGCTGGATGTGCAGCTGAGATGGGGAGACTATGACTCTTGTATTGTATTGTATTGTATTGTATTGTACTGTACTGTATTGTACTGTATTGTATTGTATTGTATTGTATTGTCGTGAATTCTCAGAGACACCATGGACAGCACCACCACACAGAAGTACTGGCTGGATGTGCAGCTGAGATGGGGAGACTACGACTCCCACGACATAGAGAGATACGCGCGGGCCAAGTTCCTGGACTACACCACTGATAACATGTCCATCTACCCCTCCCCCACTGGCGTGCTCATCGCCATTGATCTCGCCTACAATCTGCACAGGTAAGATAAGTATAAGTAGTGCTTTATTTAGACTGTCAGCGCAAGAAAGGTAGTCCCATTATGCCAACAGTTTAACAAAGCACCTCTTTTTTTTATTTGAGTATAAATACAATGTACATAAAATAACAATTAGAGAGTAAAGATAAGAGAAAGATTTCAAATTTAAAACACCAACTACTTCAGTAGCTTGATCGATAGGGCGGCGGATATTATATGTCCGCAACGTCAAGTTAAGTACAGATAATAGAAAGATTTTAAATTTAAAACACCAACTACCTCAGTAACTTGATCGATAGGGCGGCGGACTTGTAACCTGGAGGTCGATGTTTCAAGTCCCGGTTTCAGCGTAGATTTTAGTAAAGAGAGTTTCAATAGTTATGTATCACGAAAGTGATTAACACAAATATGATAACTCTTTTACGTTAGAATTTAAATCTTTTCCCCCAAAATTAATCCGTTTACAGTCGAAACTGAAAATAAAAAATTAGTCTGGCTTGGGGACCTTAAACAGGGAGAACACCAGTGTTTCGCTAGAGTCCGCTAGACTCTAGCGGCTAGAGGACTATAAACAGAGAACAGACTAGCCAACCCTTACAAGCCAGGCTAGCTTGCAGTTTCTTAAGGGTTTAATCTTAATATATAAATGTCAAAGTCACTGACTGACTGATCATCACTGTTTCTCCGAACTGGTAAGTCCTAGGAAGCTGAAATTTGGTAGGTAGCTTTGTCTTATAGTCTAGATGTGCAATAGGGAATTTTTCGAAATTCCCACTACAACACCTGCCATTGGCGAAAAAGGACTTTTTGCTTTCACGGCCATGCCTCGGCCCGCAAAGCGGGCGACAGCCCGCTAGTATACAATATAAGAGAAGTAAAAAGAGAAAAAAATAAAGAAAAAATAATTAAATAACATTAGTGATCAATAATTCGTTTAAAACGTTATATTCCTTATTCCTCCCCCAGCGCCTACGGCAACTGGTTCCCGGGCTCCAAGCCTCTGATCCAGCAGGCTCTGGCCAAGATCATGAAGGCCAACCCGGCCTTGTATGTCCTGCGCGAGAGAATCCGCAAGGCTCTGCAGCTCTACTCCTCGGAGCCCACCGAGCCTTATCTGTCCTCGCAGAACTATGGGGAGCTCTTCTCCAACCAGGTAACTAACCTAACCCAACCTAACCTAACCTAACCCAACCTATCCACCGAGCCTTATCTGTCCTCGCAGAACTATGGGGAGCTCTTCTCCAACCAGGTAACTAAGCTTATCTAACCCAACCCAACCTAACCTAACCCAACCTAACCTAACCTATCCACCGAGCCTTATCTGTCCTCGCAGAACTATGGGGAGCTCTTCTCCAACCAGGTAACTAAGCTTATCTAACCCAACCCAACCTAACCTAACCCAACCTAACCTAACCTATCCCAACCTAACCTAACCTATCCCAACCTAACCTAACCTATCCACCGAGCCTTATCTGTCCTCGCAGAACTATGGGGAGCTCTTCTCCAACCAGGTAACTAAGCTTATCTAACCTAACCTAAGCTAACCTAACTTATCCACCGAGCCTTATCTGTCCTCGCAGAACTATGGGGAGCTCTTCTCCAACCAGGTAACTAACCCAACCCAACCCAACCTAACCTAACCTATCCACCGAGCCTTATCTGTCCTCGCAGAACTATGGGGAGCTCTTCTCCAACCAGGTAACTAACCTTTTTTTCGAAGAAGTATTTTTCTAAATATTTAGATACATAATTGAAAGAAATACAATTATTAGACTATTGATACTTATATTATACTTTAGATTTAGATCCAACTTTTTTTTTTTAAAAAAAATCGACTTTCACAAATATGTTTGACAGAAATAGAATTAGACTATAGGTTATAGGACTGATATTAGACTAGATTTAGATTCAATTTTTTGTTTGTTTTTTTTTTTTAATTTGACATTCACACATTAGAGATTGTTTGCTTTTTTTAAGGTTTTGTTAATTATTATTTTACACTTTATTAGATATAAATGGACATAATGTACAATGTAAATAATTATTTAAACAATGAAAAAAATGGAAATAATATATACAATACAATGAAAAAGAATAGAAAAATATATGTCCTAACTAAAGGGTGGGGTTATTGCCTATGGCAATCTCTTCCACCCAACCCTTTATATGAAGATTATAAAGAAAAATCCCTATTTACGAGCCCTTTTTTTTGTTTTTCGTTTTTTTTTTTTTTTTTTTTTTTTTGTCGTCTCTCCTCGGGCAACAAGAGAAAGTTTTGCTCTCTAACCATGATGGTAACTCTCCATTCCCTTCCAGATCATCTGGTTCGTGGACGACACCAACGTGTACCGGGTCACCATCCACAAGACTTTCGAGGGCAACCTGACCACCAAGCCCATCAACGGCGCCATCTTCATATTCAACCCCCGCACCGGACAGCTCTTCCTCAAGATCATCCACACCTCCGTGTGGGCGGGCCAGAAGCGTCTCGGCCAGCTGGGTGAGTGATTGAGTGTCCTCTAACCGAGCTCGACGTTAGTTAACACGTATGAGACTTGTTAACTAACGACGTTTTTTTTTCAATTTCCCTTGTAACGTGACCCACCGGTGGGCACAGATAATGCTATTATTAATATATTTTTGTACTCGCCCGTCCCAATTTTTTTGTTGTTGTTGTCATATTTGGAACACATACCCTAATTTGAAGCCGTCCCAGCGTAAAAACTATAGAAAATAGGACCCGTCTCATACGTGTTAACACCAGTGTTCAAGAAAAATCTGTTGGAGAATTAGCATAGTAGGAAGCGCAATGATTTTTTTTTGTTTAATGATCTTTTTGCTTTTGCTATACAGTCCATGCAGAAGTGTACTCTGAATTTCGTGGAATAAGGACAGTGGGGTGAGTGTCATCTAACCAAGCTCGACGTTAGTTAACACCAGTAACGTGCTTTTGTTATACAGTCCATGCAGATGTGTACTCTGAATTTCGTGTAATAAAGACAGTTGGGTGAGTGTCATCTAACCGGGCTCGACGTTAGATAACACCAGTGTCAAAAAAAATCTGTTAGGGAATTAGCATGGCAGGAAGTGCAATGATATTTTTTTTTTGGTGATCTTTTTGCTTATGCTATACAGTCCATGCAGAAGTGTACTCTGAATTTTGTGTAATAAGGGCGGTGGGGGAGTGTCATCTAACCGAGCTCGACGTTAGTTAACACCAGTGTTAAAAAAAAATCTGTTAGGCAATTAGCATAGCAGGAAGCGCAATGATTTTTTTTGATAATCTTTTTGCTTTTGCTATACAGTCCATGCAGGAGTGTACTCTGAATTTCGTGGAATAAAGACAGTTTGGATTGGATGGGTGACCATTCAAATTCTAACTCTCGTGACGCTGGCTTTTCCCGGCCCCACTCAGGCTGGGTGAGGTCAATGTGAGTAGCAGGTTTGTGAGTTTCCTGCGAATGGAGGGTAAAACCCCCGTCGTGATATGACCATGGCAGTTGAAAGCGACGTTAAACCCTATTTAAAAAAAAAAAAAAAAAAGACAGTTTGGTGAGTGTCATCTAACCGAGCTCGACGTTAGTTAACATCAGTAACGGGCTTTTGTTATACAGTCCATGCAGATGTGTACTCTGAATTTCGTGTAATAAGGACGGTTGGGTGAGTGTCATCTAACCAAGCTCGGCGTTACTGAACATGCAAGATATTTACTGGCTCCACCCCGAGTGACACAGTCACGCAGTTCAGTCAATGGAGAAATTTAATCAAGAACTTAACGGACATATTTATACGTAATCAAAGTAGTCACCGTGGCCGAGGAGTTAGCGCGCTAGGCATTGCACGCACGGTGACCTGGGTTCGATCCCCAGCGGGGCAGGATTTTTCTGCTCTGTACTTGGGTGTTCGGGGTCTACTCATACCTCATAAGGAAAAATGAGCAGCTGCTTTAATGTTAGCAGCGACCAGTGGCGCAATTGTAGGCAAAAATAAGGTATTGGGATATTAGAGATACGGAAAAGTGCTATAATTCTGCGCTACCCACTAAAAGTGTTATATCATAATTTATAATATTTTCAATTCAAATATAGAATTCTCTGATATTTCTGAGGACATCAGCATCAGGGTTCCTGTATTACAACTAAGAATAAAGGAAAACCCTAACTTTTTCTACATTAAAAATAGTTTGTGTGCTCCAGAAGGTTTAAGCTCACCAATAATATCAGCTATATTGCTATTTAATCAACACTCATCTAAATTAGATCTAAGTTTGCATTTAGAAAAATTTAAAGTTATTTGAAAAGATATATTAAACCTTCATATATAATATTATCTTTTCAAAATCTAAGTTCATGTAATTGCAACAATACTGAGTTGCGTTTGAACATAATTAAAAAAAAAAAAATAATAACAACACAAAGAAACACAGTATTATTATTCTAATTACAGATAGAAAGTATTACAGATAGAAACTATGAATTTTCATGTTCATAGAGGAATCCAATTTGGTACCTATCCAGCAGCTGAGTATACCTATTTGGGAGAAAAATTTAAACATTCTAGAATCAATATTATACGTACATGTGTTTTAATTATTATGTATAACATAAAACTTACCTATCATTGAAATATGTACCTATCACAACTCACATGTCACAAAAACAAGAGACCCATACTATACTGGGTCTCTTAGTGTGACAAGTCTGTGTAAAACATACAGTTTCACTTTAATATTTCTTTTCCTATGTGCTATATCTTATATGTAACTATGTAATGTAAAAGAAATGTACAATAAAACACATTATTATTATTATTAATGAATGTATACTCTCTCCTCCAGCCAAGTGGAAGACAGCGGAGGAGGTGGCCGCCCTGATCAGATCCCTCCCCGTGGAGGAGCAGCCCAAGCAGATTATTACGTGACACATTACTACTGATATCTCCCATATTATCTCTGTTATCACCATTATAATCAATGAACTATCTCTCCTCCAGCCAAGTGGAAGACAGCCGAGGAGGTGGCCGCCCTGATCAGATCCCTCCCCGTGGAGGAGCAGCCCAAGCAGATAATAGTCACCCGCAAGGGTATGCTGGATCCTCTGGAGGTGCATCTGCTGGACTTCCCCAACATTGTCATCAAAGGTGAGTGGCTATTCCCGCCCCCACTCAGGCTTGGTGAGGTTGCTGGACTTCCCCAACATTGTCATCAAGGGTGAGTGAAGGGGGTGAAAGCCCGCCCCCACTCAGTCTGGGTGAGGTTGCTGGATTTCCCCAACATCGTCATCAAAGGTGAGTGGCTATTCCCGCCCCCCACTCAGGCTGGGTGAGGTTGCTAGACTTCCCCAACATTGTTATCAAGGGTGAGTGAAGAGGGTGAAAGGCCGCCCCCACTCAGGCTGGGTGAGGTTGCTAGACTTTCCCAACATTGTCATCAAAGGTGAGTGGCTATTCCCGCCCCCACTCAGGCTGGGTGAGGCTGCTCGACTTCCCCAACATTGTTATCAAGGGTGAGTGAAGAGCGTGAAAGCCCGCCCCCAGTCAGGCTGGGTGAGGTTGCTCGACTTCCCCAACATTGTTATCAAGGGTGAGTGAAGAGGGTGAAAGCCCGCCCCCAGTCAGACTGGGTGAGGTTGCTAGACTTCCCCAACATCATCATCAAAGGTGAGTGGCTATTCCCGCCCCCACTCAGGCTGGGTGAGGTTGCTAGACTTCCCCAACATCGTCATCAAGGGTGAGTGAAGAAGGTGATACTAATTCTCGGAAAAACATAAACCGTACCTGGAAAAGAAAAACATGTAAAAATGTAACCAGTACATTTTTAAAGTTTTTATCACTAGTTACACAGTAAATGTAATCTTTGTTTCGTGAGTGATCCTAAGTAGCTTTAATCATCATATTTTAAAGGCTAAGCCTTGTTACATTTGATATTCACCCAAGAGTTCCCAGCTAAGGGCTGAATTAATGGCCGTTTTTTGTGAAGGTAACCACCAGGCGAGGTTAATGCTCAAAGCATTTCCTACCACCTAACCCTCAGAGTCTGATTATTATGTGGTCACAAACTCAAATTAATGAGGAAAAATTCATGCACTGCGTGGGATTCGAACCAACGCATCCCTACGCTACCTGGATTACCAGACTAGCGCGTTAACCACTTGACTACCAGTGCATGACTTCAGTTCTCGATTTTGCCTTTTAATTTGCCCCTAGTGTGTCGGCTATGATGAATTGCGTAGGGGTCCTGAAGTCAGTGGCTACATGTGCACTGACAGATCAGTGGCGTGAGTAGTGAGACAACATCTGAGATGACAGTCTTCACTCCTGCACTGGTCTGGATAAAGCGCTACCTGAGCTCGCACTGTTTCTTGTTTTAAATAAGAGGAAAGAAAAATACTGGTAACGAAACATATTTCGTGTGTCCGCCGTTTATCACACCTCTTCAACGTTATATCGTGATTGCAATATCCATTCTCAGTCACTTCTTTTTTGGCTGGGGGACTTTTTGGCTTCGTGAAACAGACTAGCCAACCCTAACAAGCAAGGTTAGCTTGCAGTTCCCCAAGGGTTTAATGAATCATAAAGAAAAAGCCCAAGTGATGGTTGATCGCCCATGAAAATATAATGTGCTTCAAAGTGAGCCAACTTTTCAACTAATATGTTGAGTTGACTCCCTCACTCCCCCAGCTGTAGCCAAGCTAGCTACAACAAAAAGAACACCGTCTTTTTTCTTTTCAAGTATATTTTCAAGTGAATTAAAGAAAAAAAAACACTGCCAATTATGGACACAATTCTTCCTCGTGATTGCTTCACATTGTAAACACGTGCCAATTTTGAGATTTTATAGAAAATTACTTGTATCTCCAAAATGGCTCAACCGATTTTCTTCAAATTTGTTTTATATGGTAAAATATCGTTTTCTCTACATTCTAAATTCCACAAAAAATTCTGTATCGGCAAGTCGTGGTCCTTATTTTTTTACTTTTTTGTCCAAAATTTCAGATTTTCTTAAATATCAGAGTCATATTATAATTAATTTAAAAATAAATATAAATAACCTATGTGAAATAATAATATGCATATTCTTACAAAATTTCATCGAAATCGGGTGTACCGTTCACGAGATATAAGCGTTTAAGTAAAAAGTTAGTGGTCAGGCGCATGGTCTCTTTCACCCAGAACCGCTAGTATGAATTCGATGAATTTAAAATGGGACCATCTACAGAATGTCTCCTAAATGTGTGCAAAATTTCATCAAAATCGGTCGAGTAGTTTCCGAGATTTGCGCGTTACAAGGAATCATTTTAACAGACCGACAGACGGACACAAAACCAAATTTACTCAGTAGGTTATGAAACGTCCAGAAATATGAAAAAAATTGAAATCGGAGCAAAAAAATATTTTTTTTTTACAAAAACGAACACAATACTTCCGATTTCTAATATTAGAAATTTCTCGGAAGTAAAATACTTATAATAAGTAACACAAATCTAATAGTACTACCCCACACTAAGGGGATACAGTCCTCTTGTTTTGTGGGGTTGTTTCATTTCTTATAATAATTTTCTTTTCTCTTCTCTGTTTTTACTTTTATGCGCTTGTTGGGTAAGAAATGTAAAACTTATTTATTCACATTACTTTATTCTCTCATCCACTCCCAGGCTCGGAGCTACAGCTCCCCTTCCAGGCGTGTCTCAAGGTGGAGAAGTTCGGCGACCTCATCCTGAAAGCCACAGAACCCCAGATGGTTCTCTTCAACCTCTACGATGACTGGCTGAAGACCATCTCTTCCTACACTGCTTTCTCTCGTCTCATCCTGATTCTTCGGGCCTTGCATGTGAATACGGAGAGAACCAAGGTTATTATTATTATTATTTTACACTTAATTAGATATAAATGGACATAATGTACAATGTAAATAATTATTTAAACAATGAAAAAAATGGAAACAATATATACAATAAAATGAAAAAGAATAGAAAAATATATAAAAACATCTGTCCTTACTAAACGGCGGGGTTATTGTCTATGACAATCTCTTCCACCCAACCCTTGTCTACTAGTGGTACTTAGGTTAAGCTACGTCCAGCATGGTGAAGACCATCTCCTCCTACTTCTCTCGTTTCATCCTGATTCTGAGAGCCCTGCATGTGAATACGGAGAGAACCAAGGTTAGTATTTTTTTATTATTTTTTATAAGGTACTTTATTTGTATTTTTATAAATTAACAAACATTTAATCAAAAACAACAAAATGAAATAACAATAAAAAATAAACAAAAATTTAAAAAATGTTCATCAATTTTTATGAATATATTAAAAATAGTATTTAAAGTTTAGGTGAGGTCCAATGTGCAAAGTTGCATGTGTTGAACCTCACCATATATGACACTAGTATACAAAGGATTCATTTATAAAACAGTAGTGAGACCAGCAATGTTGTATGGAGCTGAAACATGGCCAATCAAGAAGAGACAAGAAAAAAGAATGAATGTAGCAGAGATGAGAATGTTGAGATGGATGTGTGGTGTCACCAGGATGGAGAGGATCAGAAATACAAGAATACGAGGGACAGTGAAAGTGACAGAGATTGCTAAGAAAGTGCAGGAGAGGAGACTTCAATGGTTTGGACATGTGGAAAGAAGAAATGAAGATTATGTTGGAAAGAGAGTGAGAGACATGGAAGTTAGAGGAAAGAGAAATAGAGGAAGACCTAAAATGAGATTCGGGGATAAAGTGGAACAGGACTTAAGAGAGAAAAATTTAAACGTGAGTCTGGCACAAAATCGAGAGACATGGAAAAGGCTGTCAAGAAATGTCGATCCCACCTGAGTGGGAAAAGACGTAGAAAAAGAAGAAGAAGAAGAAGATACACTGTATTCTAGTGGCACTTGGGTTAAGCTACGTCCAGCATGGTGAAGACCATCTCCTTCTACTTCTCTCGTCTCATCCTGATTCTGAAGCATTTTTTTATACACATAAATAGGGTTTGTTTACCCATGTTTTTTACCAGCAATGACTGCTACATGTTGCACATACGAGTAATTTTTTTTTAGTATAAAATAAATATTATTAATTATATTAATTTCTAATTCTCCCTCAGGTGATCCTGAAGCTAGACAAGAGCACCATCACAGAGCCTAATATTAATTTCTAATTCTCCCTCAGGTGATCCTGAAGACAAGAGCACCATCACAGAGCCTAATATTAATTTCTAATTCTCCCTCAGGTGATCCTGAAGCCTGACAAGAGCACCATCACAGAGCCTAATATTAATTTCTAATTCTCCCTCAGGTGATCCTGAAGACAAGAGCACCATCACAGAGCCTAATATTAATTTCTAATTCTCCCTCAGGTGATCCTGAAGCTAGACAAGAGCACCATCACAGAGCCTAATATTAATTTCTAATTCTCCCTCAGGTGATCCTGAAGCTAGACAAGAGCACCATCACAGAGCCTAATATTAATTTCTAATTCTCCCTCAGGTGATCCTGAAGACAAGAGCACCATCACAGAGCCTAATATTAATTTCTAATTCTCCCTCAGGTGATCCTGAAGACAAGAGCACCATCACAGAGCCTAATATTAATTTCTAATTCTCCCTCAGGTGATCCTGAAGACAAGAGCACCATCACAGAGCCTAATATTAATTTCTAATTCTCCCTCAGGTGATCCTGAAGCCTGACAAAAGCACCATCACAGAGCCTAATATTAATTTCTAATTCTCCCTCAGGTGATCCTGAAGACAAGAGCACCATCACAGAGCCTAATATTAATTTCTAATTCTCCCTCAGGTGATCCTGAAGACAAGAGCACCATCACAGAGCCTAATATTAATTTCTAATTCTCCCTCAGGTGATCCTGAAGACAAGAGCACCATCACAGAGCCTAATATTAATTTCTAATTCTCCCTCAGGTGATCCTGAAGACAAGAGCACCATCACAGAGCCTAATATTAATTTCTAATTCTCCCTCAGGTGATCCTGAAGACAAGAGCACCATCACAGAGCCTAATATTAATTTCTAATTCTCCCTCAGGTGATCCTGAAGCTAGACAAGAGCACCATCACAGAGCCTAATATTAATTTCTAATTCTCCCTCAGGTGATCCTGAAGACAAGAGCACCATCACAGAGACTAATATTAATTTCTAATTCTCCCTCAGGTGATCCTGAAGCCTGACAAAAGCACCATCACAGAGCCTAATATTAATTTCTAATTCTCCCTCAGGTGATCCTGAAGACAAGAGCACCATCACAGAGCCTAATATCAATTTCTAATTCTCCCTCAGGTGATCCTGAAGACAAGAGCACCATCACAGAGCCTAATAATAAGCCCTTCGGCACCCCTTACGGAGCATGGGCCTCCTCCTTATGGAGGGCATTTATTTATTTAATTTTTTTTTTCTTTTTTTTTTTTTTCTTAGAATATCTGAATAGTTTTCATTATTTCTCTTTATTTCCAAGAGAAATAAAATTAATAATAATAACAATTTTTTTTATTTATGAAAATGTAATAAATCGTAGCACCTAGTCAATTTTAATTTCATATTCTTATTTCTCCAACCAGCAGGTAAATACTCTGTGTACTAACTATATGGAGAATATATCCTTACAAATATTTTTCCATGCATATCTATCCTTAGCTAGGGAATGCCAATTTGGTCCTAATTTCTCTTTTATCTCATCCCTCCATCTTTTGTGTGGTCTTCCTTTTTCTCTTTTGTAATTATATGGAACCCATTCTGTAGCTATTTTAGACCATTTTCTGTTATCTGACCTTACCAGATGGCCTGCCCATTTAAACTTTAATTCCTTAACTACCGTTTCTATTCTTTTAGAGTTAAGCATATTATCTATAAATTTATTTTTAATCTTTTTTTCTAATTTTATACCCAGCATACTTCTATGCATTTTGTTTTGTGTGGTTTTTAGCCTATTTTCTAGATTTTTTGTAAGGGCCCATGTTTGACACCCATAGGACATTGTTGGAAGTATACATTTTTGAATTGTTTCTGATTTTATTTTGGATGACATATTGCCTTTTAGAATTTTTGATAAGGACCAATATTTATTCCAACTTAAAGTAATTCTTCTGTGTACTTCAGATTTTAGCCTGTCCTCTGTTGACACTAATTGACCAAGATAGACATATTCATTGACATATTCAATCTTTCTTCCATCAAGTAAAATTTCTGATTTGGTTGAATTTGTCATCACTTTTGTTTTGTTTAGGTTCATATTGAGACCTCTCTTTCTACTTTCATTATTCAATTCGTTAAGCATAGCCTGGAGACCTTCGGGAGTTTCAGACAGAAGGACAATATCATCTGCAAATCGTAGGTTGTTAAGAATTCTTCCGTTGATGTTCATACCAAGGTTGTCCCAGTCCAAGTCTCTAAATATCGATTCTAGTACTACATTAAACAGGTCCGGTGAGGCTGGGCAACCTTGTCGAACACCTTTTTGTATGCGGAATTTTGGTCCATCTTTATCCGTGGATACATATGCATATGTCCTCTCATAAAGTTCTCTGAGAGTATTGGTATAAATTTCCTCTACTCCAAAGGTCCTCAAAGCTTGCCAAATGCAATGATGTTTCACCGAGTCAAACGCCATTGAATAGTCAACGAATGCTAGATATAGTTTAATATTGTATTCTTTGGTTTTCTCTATGATTTGGTTTAGTGCTTGAAGGTGGTCAACTGTTGAGAAGGATGGTCTAAAGCCGGCTTGTTCGTAAGGTTGATTTTCATTTAGTGTTTTTGCTAGCCGTCTTTGAATAATTTTCATGAATAGTTTGTACATAGTAGGTGAGAGACTTATTGGTCTATAGTTGTTGATTAGATCTTTCCTTCCTTTTTTATGCAGAAGAATTATTTTGCTTGTTTCCCATTGAGACGGTATTTTAGCTTGCAAGAGAATTTCCGTAAAAAGATGAGCTAGAGGTTTCTTCAAAACGGTAATTCCTGACTGTAAAAGTTCATTTGATATTTTATCATCTCCAGGGGCTCGTTTAGTCTTTAAATCTTTGATGGCTTTCTCAATTTCTTCTTCTAAAATGTAAATGTTTTCTCTTGTTGGATTGATTATGTTATATGTATTGTAACCAGTGCTATGATTCTGTAATCCTTCTAATTCTTCACATTTGTATGTATTTTCTAAGAACTCTGATATGGCATGACTAATTTCATTTCTGTCAGTGATTATTTTTCCATCTTTATCCTCTATTTTTTGTATCCAAGATTTGGTATTGTGGTTTATTTCTTTTTTAATTAATTTAGTAGAACCTGTTGTGTTCATAACTTGCCTAATTATTTTTTCCTCGTATTCTTTAATATCATTTCTAATTCTCCTTCTGACCAATTTTCTTATCTCAGCATGTTCTATTCTTTCTTCTGGGGTTTTATTCTTTTTCTTGTTGAGAAGCTCCCTCTGAACAATTAGTTTTTTTGTTTCATCTGAAATTTTATTACTTCTTTTCCTTTCTCCGGGTTCTTTGTTATTTATTTTATTTTCTTTATTTTCTTCTTCTACAGCACAGAGAATACTTTGTTCTATTTGATTGTAAATTTCTTGTATATTAGTATTTTCTAAAATGTTGTTAGTCTCTTCAAGTTTTAATTTCAGGTGCCTTTCATATAATTCCTCAGATTTTCTAATTCTATATATTTTGGTGTTCGAGTTTATCTTTCTTCTCTGTTTATCAATATTATATGAAACTTGAATTAATCGATGGTCTGAGCTAATTTCTAAATTATCTAATATACTAAATTTTATTATATTCTCGTAGTCTTGTGTCATGATGTAGTCAAGTTCATGAAACGTATTTTTAGGAGACTTCCAGGTCCATTTTTTAGTGTTAGTTATTTCAAAGTAAGTGTTTATAATTTTTAATTTATGTTCTCCTGCAAAGTTAATAAGTAAATCTCCCCTTTGATTTCTTTTAGAGCCTAATATTAATTTCTAATTCTCCCTCAGGTGATCCTGAAGCTAGACAAGAGCACCATCACAGAGCCTAATATTAATTTCTAATTCTCCCTCAGGTGATCCTGAAGCCTGACAAGAGCACCATCACAGAGCCTAATATTAATTTCTAATTCTCCCTCAGGTGATCCTGAAGACAAGAGCACCATCACAGAGCCTAATATTAATTTCTAATTCTCCCTCAGGTGATCCTGAAGACAAGAGCACCATCACAGAGCCTAATATTAATTTCTAATTCTCCCTCAGGTGATCCTGAAGACAAGAGCACCATCACAGAGCCTAATATTAATTTCTAATTCTCCCTCAGGTGATCCTGAAGGCTGACAAGAGCACCATCACAGAGCCTAATATTTTGACATTTTCATGTCTTTGCTCTGGCACATAACCAAAATTATGTGACGAAATTATGTAACGAAATTATGTAACGATATTATGTAACGAAATATTGAATTGTAAAGGGAGAGAAGAGGGAAAGTGTGTGTCATGCGCACAATGGCGAAGTATTGAATTGTAGAGGGAGAGAAGAGAGAAGGTATGTGTCATGCGCACAATACGAAATTTGGTCAGTTGGGTTTTGGACCTTGAATAGTAAAGATGAAAATGTCCCAATGGTTGCAGACTCGTATGCAAGCGTTTTTGACATTTTCATGTCTTTGCTCTGGCACATAACCAAAATTATGTGACGAAATTATGTAACGAAATTATGTAACGATATTTTTTTTTTTTTATCATTATTATTTTTTTTTTTTTTAATTTCTTTATTTATTTAATAACAGGATAACATATACAAAGGTATATGTTTTTTGTCATTTTTTTGTCACAACATTAATGTCAAATTTCTTGGCGTTCTTCCTCTCAGGTGATCCTGAAGCCTGACAAGAGCACCATCACAGAGCCCACCACATCTGGCCCTCCCTCTCGGATGATGAGTGGATCAAGGTGGAGGTGCAGCTCAAGGATCTCATCCTCGCTGACTACGGCAAGAAGAACAATGTGAACGTGGCCTCGCTCACGCAGAGCGAAATCCGAGACATTATCCTGGGTAAGCGAAATCCGAGACAATATCCTTATTAACACGTTCGTTACCAAGCCAATTTTTTCAAGTTTTACGTAGGGACCAGGCGCTAAAGTCGCTGTTGCATTTCCCCGCCCCGACAGGCATGGAGATCAGCGCGCCGTCCGCGCAGCGACAGCAGATCGCCGAGATCGAGAAGCAAACCAAGGAGCAGTCCCAACTCACAGCAACAACGACCCGCACGGTGAACAAACACGGCGACGAGATCATCACCTCCACCACCTCCAACTACGAGACCGCCTCCTTCGGGTCCAAGACGGAGTGGCGGGTGCGTGCTATCTCCGCCACGAATCTGCACCTGCGCACCAACCACATCTACGTGTCGAGCGACGACATCAAGGAAACAGGGTTCACGTACATTCTGCCCAAGAATGTGCTGAACAAGTTCGTCACGGTCAGCGACTTGCGCGCCCAGATCGCCGCGTACTTGTACGGTGAGTGCCTGGTCCTTCCCAATAAGTTATCATTAGCTTAGGAGGTGTTAATTTGTATATTTAATTTATGTAAATAAAGTTTCTATATTCAATTCAATTCAATTCAATTCCCTCATTCTGAAAAACACTCTCATATCGTCGGTTAGAAGGTAAAACTGACCAAGTGACAGTTGATCATTTCTCGATTTTTCGTTACTCTGGTCGGAAATTAACCTACCTATTGGCTAAAAATCAAAAGTTCGGTAGTATTCAAACATATATGCGCGGGAAAAAGCGAAAAAACAATTTTTATTTGAAATACTGGTGGAGATTTCAATGACCAAATGGAGATGGTCCAAATGCAGATGGTCAGTTTTACCTTCCAGCCGACGATATGTACTGTAAACTATTCTCAATTCGAGGATATTAATATCTATTAAATAAATAATTAAATAAAATAAATTTCTTACAAAAAAAATCTGACCGATAATCTACCCGCCCACCCCTATCTGAACTCTATTCACAGTAACAATAATGCTATATTAACGAAGAAAATATGTATAAACTTAGGGAACTGTTCAAGAACCAAATATTTATTTATTTATTTATTCATAGGATGTATATACCTTAAAAATCAAATTGGAATTTTATTCAGGAAATATTTTTTAATTTAATGCATTATTTATTGTATGATGAGAATCAATATTTCAATTAAGATCATAGACCAAAAGTAAAGAAGAGAAATAAATAGAAAGAAGCAATCGCCATAGAAATTATTTCATATTAGCTTAGATGATTTATGTATTATGCTTAATATTGTAAAAAATATATTATGAACTTTTTCAAATCAATCAATCAATCAAATATTGTCCTACACAGGTGTCAGCCCCCCCGACAATCCTCAGGTGAAAGAGATCCGCTGCATCGTGATGCCCCCCCAGTGGGGGACCCACCAGACCGTGCACCTCCCCGCCTCCCTGCCCGCCCACCCCTATCTGAAGGAGATGGAGCCCCTGGGGTGGATCCACACCCAGCCCAATGAGCTGCCCCAGCTGTCGCCCCAGGACGTGACCAGCCACGCCAAGGTCATGGCGGACAATGCTTCCTGGGACGGTGAGTGAGGTGTCCACGGTTTATGTTTTGTTTTATTATTATTATTATGTTTTTGTTTTTTTTTTTAACAAAGTTCATTGTAAATGTGTATACTCTGTTTTTGTTGTTGTTGTTGTTGTTTCCCACCAGGCGTATCTTTTTTTTTTGTAAGCTTTATTGGGGAGAACAAAAATATATACATATAGTAAAATAGAATGAAATTATAAAGAAAAACAATAAGATTAAGCAAAGATACAGGAAAAAAAAGAAGAGAGAATGAAGTTAATGTCCTACCTAAATGTCCTACGGGGTTATTGCCTGTGGCAATCTCTTGTTGTTGTTATTGTTGTTGTAGACAGCTTGGCTACAGCTGGAGGGGGGAATGATGTTCTCCAGCCAACTTATTTCAAAGTTGGCTCGTCCTGAACCACATATTTCTATGTGCGATCAACCATCATGAGGACTTGTACTTTTCTTTATAAGCCATTAAACCCATAGGAAACTGCAAGCTGGCCTGGCTTGTTGTAAGGGTTGGCTAGTCTGTTTTCTGTTTATAGTCCTCTAGCGGGACACTGGTCTTCTCCCTGTTTAACGTCCCCCAGCCAGACTATGTATACTCTGTATTTTAAACCAATAAATGAGATTTTGTTTAGACTGTGAGAGTAAAGGGACTCTTTAGTCTCATTCTTGCAGGATAAACAGAGCATTGTAAACAAAAATAAACTGGGGCCGGGTTGCAAAAAGTTCAAGATATTGAAAAAATGATAGCAATAAACCCCTATTATATTTTTATTCTAAGAAAATTTTGTTCTCTATTTATTTATAATTATTTTTTAATGAACATTTATTAAAAGAGGGGTATGCAACAATCGAAGTCCTTGCCCTTTTTTTTATTATCTTTAATCATTCCAAAAGAAAAAAAAATCTCCATATCCTCCCAGGTGAGAAGACAATGGAGTGGTGATCAACTGCAGTCTGTCCCGGTAGCTCAGTGGTAAAGGCGGCACTCTGTGAATCCAGAGATTCCAGTGGTCGTGGGTTCGAAACTCAGCCGGGACATGACAAGTTATCCTCCCATTTGGGATTTTTACCACATAATAATATGTCTTGGGCTTACTGCTGGAATAATGAGACTTTAATAGTCTTAATCGGGCAGTATAAATAAGGTGATACATATTATTATATTATTATTTTAAAGACTAAAAAAAATCTACAAAATGTAACAAAAAATTTCCTCTCCCCGCTGCCAGGCGAGAAGACAATAGAGTGGTGATCAACTGCAGTTTCACTATTTTAAAGGGACTAAAAAAATTCTACAAAATCTAACAAAAAATTTCTCCTCCTTCCCCCTGCCAGTGGTGATCAACTGCAGTTTCACTATTTTAAAGATGGACTAAATTTTTTTTTTTACAAAAAATTTCTCCTCCCCCCCCTGCCAGGCGAGAAGACAATGGAGTGGTGGTCAACTACAGTTTCACTATTTTAAAGATGGACTAAAAAAAATTCTACAAAATCTAACAAAAAACTGTGTTATAAGTCGGGGAAACGTTTTTTTTTTTTTTTTTTGTCTAAATTAATATTAATATTATTCTTATGCCTAATTGTGTACATACATGTTGTATAAATATGCACAAATAAAATACATTACATTACAAAAAAATTCTCCTCTCCCCTCTGCCAGGCGAGAAGACCGTGGTGATCACGTGCAGCTTCACCCCGGGCTCCTGCTCCCTCACCGCGTACAAGCTCACCCCCAGCGGGTTCGAGTGGGGCCGCCAGAACACGGACAAGGGCAACAACCCGAAGGGCTACCTCCCCTCCCACTACGAGCGGGTGCAGATGCTGCTGTCAGACCGGTTCCTCGGCTTCTTCATGGTCCCCTCCCAGGGGTCCTGGAACTACAACTTCATGGGTAAGTCTTCCTGGAACTACAACTTCATGGGTAAAAACTTTAACCCCAGAGGTTGGGTGGAAGAGATTGCCACAATAATAAAGTTATTAGAGGGGTATTTTTCTTCTGGATAAAAAAAATTCCAGGTGCGATATTTCCAAATATTTCTATTTTATTCCAAGGTCAACTTCACCACATTCGTGAAAGAAAAATACGTTTCGGTACTTTTAAAGATAAACAATGGACTTAACCTATAAAAGAACTGGAAGCAAGAATTTTCTACTTCCATTTTGGTTAACTTTGGAAGAGGAAATTTTTCCTCTTCCAAAAGAAAAATGACTTGCTTCAAGTTTAGTTCATTTTATTCCAGTTTGGTTAACTTGGGTTAGAAAGAAAAATACAGCTTAACATATCGCCGCTGCAAACACAAACTGTCGTATCTGCAAATTTTCAGGAAGCGCACATAGTGGTTTGAAACTTCCTTTTTCACGTCACGAACTGTCGTATCTGTATCTCAACTCCTTCCTTGAAGTATTCAAGTTTTAAGGTTAGTCGTATGTGAGTTTCAAAGATTCTCAGCAAGCACGAACCACTATGTGCGCTTCTTAACTGAAAATGGCAAAATTTGCAGATACGACAGTTTGTGTTTGCAGCGGCGATATGTTCGATCAAGTTTTATTTACTAATGACATAGAATATATACATAGAAATTGAAATTAATAAAACAAAACTTGAGCAAGGGCGGTGCTGATACCAAAGGCATTCTCTTCCTTATCTTATCCCTTACAAACAACTGTAACCAAATTTAGAATACATTTTTTTGTCGGCTCGGGGATCGAACCCGAGACCTTCCGCATGGCAAGAAGTAAATCAAGCAAAACGCTAGTTTTGCAACGCCAAGAAAAACGCTAGTTCTGCAACGCCAAGAAAACGCTAGTTTTGCAACGCCAAGAAAAACAAAACTAGGTTTAGCGTAACTATACACGCTCATAGTTACGCTAAACCTAGTTCGTATGTGTATTGTACATACCTTATCCAACTCATAAGAATGATAATAATAAGGTGGAAGAGAATTATTTGAGTGACTGAATGAGAACTGTGTTGAATGTGCCATCGACGCTGGCGTCTCTCTGTCTGTGAGTCAAATCCTCTAACTCCCTCTTCTCTTTCGCGGTAGCTCAGTGGTAAAGGCGGCGCTCTGTGAATCCAGAGATTCCAGAGGTCGTGGGTTCGAAACCCAGCCGGGACATGACAAGTTATCCTCCCATTTGGGATTTTTACCACATAATAATATGTCTTGGGCTTACTGCTGGAATAATGGGACTTAATAGTCCTAATCACAAAACAAGGTCCTTGGTTCCCCAGGTACCTTAGTGTGATAGTATAAGTGCATACTCATAATTTTTTTATTTGATTCATTTTAAGTACTTGTATATTTATTATGTTATTGTTATTCAAAATATTGTAATGAAATGATGTACAAAAATAAAGCACAAATCATGTTAAAAAAAAAAATCGGGCAGTATAAATAAAGCGATATTATTACATGTTATTATTATTATTTCCCACCAGGCGTGCGTCACGACCCGAACATGAAGTACGATCTGCAGCTCGCCAACCCGAAGGAGTTCTACCACGAGATCCATCGCCCCGCCCACTTCCTCAACTTCTCCTCCCTGGAGGACGGGGATGGGGTGGGGGCGGACAGGGAGGATGCCTACGCCTAGATAGGCCACGCCCCTTTGGGAATGCACAGAGCTGATTCTATTGGATCACAGAGCTGATTCTATTGGATCACAGAGCTGATTCTATTGGTTAACCATGGAGCTGATTCTATTGGATCACAGAGCTGATTCCATTGGATCACCGTCATAGCTTCGATCACAGAGCTGATTCTATTGGATCACCGTCATAGCTTCGATCACAGAGCTGATTCTATTGGATCACCGTCATAGCTTCGATCACAGAGTAAATTCTATTGGTTATCCATGGATCATAGCTGATTCCATTGGATCACCGTCATAGCTTCGATCACAGAGCTGATTCTATTGGATCACCGTCATAGCTTCGATCACAGAGTAAATTCTATTGGTTATCCATGGATCATAGCTGATTCCATTGGATCACCGTCATAGCTTCGATCACAGAGTAAATTCTATTGGTTATCCATGGATCATAGCTGATTCCATTGGATCACCGTCATAGCTTCGATCACAGAGTAAATTCTATTGGTTATCCATGGATCATAGCTGATTCCATTGGATCAAAGTCATAGCTTCGATCGCAGAGTAAATTCTATTGGTTAACCATGGATCATAGTTGATTCTATTGGAGCACAGTCATAGATTAGATCACAGAGGATTTTTTTTCTTCAATTAACCATGTGTCATTGCTGATTCAATTGGCTACACATTGACTGTATACTCAGACTTGATTGCATTTCTCCCTCTTGAGAACAGAGCTGATTGATTTTTTTTTTTTTTTTTTTTGAAGAGGCTGAAAATTCGCATCAAATACCGGAAATTTTGCATCAAACATCCTTTTTTTAATGTGTTATAGCCAAGCCTAGCCCCACTTCATAAATTGTACAGAGCAAATTATTTATTTTGAGGGACACTCTTGTCCCATAACAAGGGGTTGATTGTAAGCCTTTCAGTTCATCTTTGCAAGTAACTACAGTAGAATCTTGCTAACTCAAAATTCTGATAAGTCGTAAATCCCGTTAACTCGAAAAAATTCTTTGGCTTTTGGACAACACGAAAAAAAAATGGGTGTAAAAATGTCCCCTTAATAACTCAAAGACATGTTCAAGCTCTACTCCCTATAACTCGAAATTCAAGACAAGGGACTTCTTAAAAACCAAATTTTTCTCCATGTGTAATACTTTCTCTTCAATGTTTCTTTTTTTTTTTTTTTTGCTCCTTATACGAAATCCCGAAACTCTTGATAACCTCGAAATGATGCTTCTGTACCTTGAATTTTGAGTTAGTGTGATTCTACTGTACCTTCTTTTAGAGTTTTTATTTGATGCAATTTAATCAAGTAGGTTGGCAAGCAGTAGTACATTATTTATGTATTTTAAGAAGTCATTAGTATCTGTGAAATGAAACATTTTTATAAATAAACTTGTAAATAAATAATCTTTTTACTTGATGCAAGACTTAAAATGTATTGTTCTTTTTGTTACACACTTAAAACAGTTCAAAGGAAATACATTTTTGTTAGTTACTGGAACAGTTGGATGTCATCTACACAGGAAAACTAATTTTACAAGACCAAGCATTAAACTCCCCTTTAATAAATTCCAGATATCTAGCTAGAATTGATGGTACACTCCTTGTCCCAAATTTTACAGTCGGAACACTAGTGTATTCTCTCTACAAGAAGATCAAACCACTTTTGATGATACCAAGTTGAAACAAGTATGAAGAGTAGTTTCTTCTTGTGATTGGCTTTGACCAAGTGATTTAACATATAAAGCTGGTGTATTTGGAATTCATTCATCCTGATGAAGAAAGTACGTATGTAGTTGCTTGACAGTTCACTCAAATAGCTGAGTAGATGAGATGATCAACTATTTCACTTTCAATTAAATCAGGAAGCTCCTACAGCTGGAAAAACATTTCTAATACTAAAATCCTCTATCATAGAAAAATTTACAGACAGCTTCATAATAATCCCCCCGGAAGATAATTTGAGAGTAAACTTCATTTACTTTGGATGCAAACATTGGCTCTTTTGGGTAAATTTTACCAAGATGCCTTTGCAGTGAGTCATGGAGCTTCCAAATGTCTCCCGATATATGAAGGATCTTGGTTCTGCGTTCATTGTGACGTTTTCTTCTATCAAGATAGACAGGGAGCATGTGGTTCCTTGAGCGTTTGACATAGTAAGGGTATTTGCCTGCAAAGGAGAACAGAAAGTGAAGAAGTATATTAAATAAGAGATATGAGTAATTCCTATTGACTCAATATACTGAATTTTATGACCAGACTGAATTCTTAGAAACTTACAAGGGTGAAAAACAACATTACAATGCTTTCACATTTTTTCTAGTAGTTGTATTATTAAAACCAAAATGCAGAAGAAAAAAAATTAACATACAAATTACTACCTACTGTGATCTAATTCTCAAATAAATGGTGCTGTTCATTTGGATTTAATGTCACTTTTAACTACATAATATGGCTATGGCCATGCACATGGGGGGTTTTATCCACTATTTGCTGGCTAAACAAAACAAAATTATCCTCACCCAGGCGGTATAGAGCCAGGAATAGCCAGAAGAAATCAAATATCAGACCAGTGTCTTGGATCAAGAACACTTTGGGCAAAATTAGTAGACATTTTTATAATATCTCTGGGGTGCTACCGTCTACAATGGGGAAAACCCGAAAACTAAGATATTACTTAAGTTCTTAATTTCACCCTTAGTCACCAACCCATGGTTCATTACACAAAATCTGAAAAGCTCAATTGATAAGTTAACGGCTTTTGCAACAAGTTTGGTGGATTGTTTCCCATGCTGTGAGTAACTTAGGGTGGAATCAATAGACATTCTTGTAATACCTCTGTGGTTCTAAGTCACGGATTGCGTACTGTGTGAGATAGGGAAAACCAACACTTAGGGCGGAATTAATAGACAAAATCATTAACTTAAGTCATTGGTAAGTGTCGATTTTCCCTATCTTACACAGTACACAATCCGTGACTTAGCGCCACAGAGGTACTACAAAAACGTCTATTAATTCCGCCCTTAGCAATTACTTGAGTTATAGAATTTGTCTATTAATTTTGCTCTCAGAATTTTCAATTCTGAGTAATTGTGATAACTTCTTTTGTGCTTAACACAAGTATGACAAACTTAACTCACCTGGTTCAACAGTGGCAGGTTTGTATCCAGAAGGTAAATTTGCCTCATACTTTGGAGGAGGTATGATTTTCTTTGGGAGTAAATCCTCTACAAATTTCCACTCCTCTGGATCTTTGGACACCTCATATTTTGTGTATTTACTAATATCTTCACTGACCAACTTGGGATTTCTGTAGGAGCCATGTCTCAACGGAAGGAATGGTTTGATAAGCTGATTAGAGAAGAGACGTTGAACTCTGATAAGAGACTGCATGGCAGAGCTTCAAAAAGTACCTACAGAGGATTTCGTGAACTTTAAATGATCACAGGATGACTATTGGACTCATTATTTGCTTGCCTTTTACTTCAAATGTTTTTAAATTCTTTTATATCTGCTAACTTTCAAACTTTGCCAAGAAATTGACTTTTTTCCCTATTTATTTCCAAAAAATATATTGAAGAATATTTGGATATTTTGAATTTTTGCGCTCTATAAATGTGATTAACCAACAGATTTCTAATCATTCAAAATCTGTGGCCTATCTCCCAAGCTACTTTTGTATTTTTGAAGAAAAAGTATTTTCCATCAATTTCAGGGACAGGGAATCTATTAATTATCTCGGATAAGGGACGGATTAACAATATTTTATTATAAATACCTATCATCATTATATATTATAAAAATTTGGTCAGTCTATTGCGGGACGTGTGTCCCTAATCAAATTATTTAATCTATCCAAAAACCCCACAATCATTTACACTGCACTCTAACGGATAAGCACATGCAACTACAGAATATTTGAAAATCTGATGCTCGTTTCACGTACATTGTTGCCTAGCAACTGCTACCTAAATGTTTGCTAGTTTCACAGCCTACATTTTAGCCACGAAATTTTGAAAATCTTTGATGGACCCTGATAAGAGAATTCTATGAACGTAATTTATTGAGTTTTTCATCTTTTGTGTCTTTTCTTTGTCCATTTTACCTGCTATTGACCAGAATGACCAGACTTTCTAATTTAGACAGTAATTTAAGGAGCTTGAAGGGGTCAAGTTACCTGAACCTTAGATAAGAGCTTGCATATTATTATCTCTGTGATTAAATTACATGGTAATATTTTTGGTACATTGAGAAGAAACATAACATTTTAGGTAGGTACCTATAGGTACAATATTAAATATTCAGACCAAGTACAATAAAGTTACATACTTTCGTTCAATCAGGTAAGTTCAGAATTTTGGCCAAAGTTTGTAAGCCAAAGAAAAACTCAAAGGTGTGAGAGGAAAGTTAAAAGAATAGGCTATTGCTCTTTTCATAATAATTTTCTTTAGCTCACAAGCAATTGCTTCATGTAAAAGCAAAAACTGCTCTCTTAAAAGTAAAGAGTCAGCTTAATGAATTTTGATGTATCATTCCCTTCACAGTAAGAACAACATTTTTATTTATTATTATTAAAAGCAAACTGATATTGCTCTTTAACATTATGAATACTAAATGAAAAATCTTTTCTTTTTTATGAACATTTTTCTAAAGCAAAACAGTCATTTTGTGGAGAATGCCTCCAAGAAACTACAGTGCTTATATAAGTTACCAGCAAGATTTTTTGCTGTAGAATCAACAATTTTACTACAGCAGTTAACTAAGATAAATTTGTTGTTGTCAAAGGTGTAAGCCACACTAAGAGAAAAAACATTAAACATGAAAGTAACAGTGTTTTGTCTATCAAATCTGTACACTGAATTTTCAGTGCATAGGAGGAGTAGGTACAGAATATAATTATTATTTTTGGGATTCTAGTTGTGTATTTAACTGTAATCATGTTGAGGTGATACCAGGTCTGGGGCATTTTTATGCCATCAACTATCATTGGCAGTTCAGGGTGGAAATGCTTCAAGCCTGGTAGGCACCATGTGTCAGTAGAAGAATGATGACATGTTTGTTATGTAACTATGTATTTTATTAAATAAATTTTGTAATTATTTCTAGTCGAGCAATATAGGTACTTATCATGTTGTTAATTGTATCTTTTATTCTATCCTCTACTATATTTTTGGATGATATAATCTCAGCTGGAGAAAAAAAAAACTCTAGAAAGAGAAGAAAAAAAACTTACAGAGAAGAAAAAAAATATTACTTTTCATGTTAACTTTATAGAGAAAACATATGTAGGTAGGTGTATATTTTTTTTTTTTTTTTTTTCATCATATTTTTTTTGTTCATCTCAGGTGTTCACACAATGGATGCTAATAAAGACATTGTGGAATCTTCCAAGGGAGACATTCCATTTTCAAAGGAAATGAGAAAAGTTACAAGAGATGTTCATGATCTGAGTGATGCCCTAGTCAATGCTAAACTGGTCCTTGGTAAGTGTTCTGTGAACCTCAATTTCTATGTTGTTTCATAGAAATTCTTTCTACAATTTCAATTTTCTACAATCATATTAGTGCTTCTTAAATCAAGGGTTTGTTTATCCACTGTCAAATTCATCATACTTGATTATCTAGTAAATAAGTAAATAGAATATCTAAATCCATGTTTAATTTTAGTTGATGTTTTTTCAATAGTACTCAATTACTCTTACAATTGGATTGGTCAGATTGTCATTGATAAAACACATTGATAGCACTTATCAGCTGATCAAAACTAGTCAGAGATATATAATCTGGCATGTAATGGACAATAGTCTGATAATCAAACTCTAAGAAGTGAATTATAAACAAATCTTGTTGTAATAGTATTATAATATTTATAATACTCCATTCTTGCAAGAAATAAATAAATAAAAAAGGGAAAAAATGTTAATATACTATGTTTGTCAGGTTGAAATAAAATATTAGTTCTTCTTAAATCCTAATGAAAAAATAAATTGAAATAATTCAATAGGCAATAGGTATCAACTGATTTTGATTGCATACATGGTCACCTGGGTTTGATCCCCAGCAGGACAGGAACTTAAATAAATTAACTTATATGTTACAATATAAAACTTGCTATAAAATACATCCATAAAAAATTTAAAAAAAAAACAACCTAAAAGCTATAATTCTCCAACATGTCGGCTCCTGTGTAATTTATTTTGTATTTATAATTTGTAACTAATTGTAACCTACATTGTTTTCAAATAAAACGTCAAGTGAAGACCAGTTGAAATTTTTCATTTATATCAACTTAAAAGCTTTTTCACAGTAATTGAACTTTTAAAGAAAAGGTTAGTAAGCTATCAGTATAATATTTTATTCTTTTATTGTACCAGCTTTAGAGAATTTGGAGGAAATAGCTTACTTCTTATAGCAAAGTACAAATTAGCTGCCAATACAATTTTCAGCCATGTCCGACACTAACATCTGGATTGAAGGACTTCTCGTCTTCTATGAGGTGTTCAAATTTCTCGAAAAGACCATGGATGAGTGTAGAGGCAACACTTTTCTCCAGGAGTTTAACATCAAGGAAATGAAACGTACAGAGTGTTTTGAGAACGATCTCAAGTATTACCTGGGAGAAGATTGGAAGCTCAACTACAAGCCTCGGGAGAGTGTGGTTAAGTATTTGAACCACATGGAGGAGATAAAGAAAAAGGATGATACCCTCCTCATTGCGTATGTGTACCATCTGTACTTAGGTGAGTGAACGGTTTCCAATACTATTTTTTTTTTTCTTCAATACTCTTTATTTTTAATTTTATAATACAAAATAAAATATTTCAGAAATAAACAGATATACTTAGATAAAGTAAAAAAAAAAGAAATATACAAGAAATAAATTTATAAATAGAGTTATAGAAGAGTCCATGTGTGCTTAAAGCATGTGTTGGACTCTTCCATTTTAAAAAGTCATCTAATTTAACTATGTTGTTGCATTTATTATAAACTGGTTGGGGTCCCACAAGAGAAGCCCCAATTCTCACACCGACCTCTATTAGATCTATTGTGACCAACCTATTAGATCTAAATTATTGCTTTGTGTTTCATCATTTTTTAAATATCAAACACCTTGGCCAAGGTGTGAAGAACGCCCTATACAAAGAAAGAAACATATGTAGTTACAAGTGACCAATACCTAGTTTTTCAACTGTTTAAATTAGAGTTTGAAGTCTTGTTGAACTTAAATAACGATTTTACTATTTTATCAAACTGCAAAGCAAACTGTAAATGCAGAGTTCTTACCCCCGTTCCTACCAAACCTCGAGTTTGCAAACACTCGAGTCAGGGTTTGACAGAGGGTTTGAGAATTTTGCGTCCTACCACGAAACTCGAGAGTTACGAAGCGTATTCTCCATCGCGGGTTTCCTAACTCTCGATCGGGATTAAAATGTAGTCTGGCAACATCATTGTTCTTCTGAATTGGTGAGGGCAACGATGTTTTTATGAGTTGTGCTAGCTTCACTCTTATAACTATTTTGTTTAAATTTGAATTTTCGGTTCCGAAGCTGCACACGTGGGTTCGATTCTCGCGAATTTTTTTTGTTACACTCGATTTCTTTCTTTATGGATTACTTGATGATAAAAAATAGAATGCTTTTGGTTTCTATGTCTTGGTATTAGTATTTCCCAGAAGCTCAGTGGTCAAGGCGTCTGTCTGGTAATCCAAAGATCGCGGGTTCGAAACCCAGCCGGGATAATTATGACAATGTTATCCTCTTATTTTAACCACATATTAATATGTCTTGTGTTTACTGCTGAAATAATGGTAATCGTTAGTCCTAGTCGGACCGTATTAATAAGGTGATATAATTACTATTGTATTCATAATACTTTGCTAGCAGATTTATTTCATAAGTATCTATGTATATTATGTATAAGATAAACGTCGGAGTAATATTACTACAAGGTAGGTATCTATCTAGGTGCAGGTCAGATTCCCATACTCTGCAGATTTTTTGTAGGTACCTGAAATTGTAACATATCTATTTAAGGATAATGTGCGCTAGTCTGGTAATCCAGGTAGCGTAGGGATCCGTTTGTTCGAATCCCACCCAATGCATGGATTTGGGTATCTGACTAAATAAGAATTAACCTAGCCTGGTGGGCACATTTGGGTTCAATACCCTGAAACCTGAAGATTTTTTAAATGTTGGATTTTCTTCTACTTTAAACGATGTTAATATTGGTATATTATTTTTTTTTTAAAATATTGATTAAAACTTTTAATATCTTTTGAAAAGTGTAAGTTCTGTACGAGACAACCAATGGTGTTAGGTATCTCTTGACCGTGCCGATTTTATTTTTCTGCAGCATTTGTATCCTAGATCGAGCTGTATTAAATGGGGTTCCTTAAGCCAGAATATAGTAATTTCTTGTTATTTATTATATGTGATAATTTAATTTATCTAAAAAAAATCCATGAAAGTAATTTAAAATTTAAAGTAAGGTATGCACAAAAGAAAAAAAAAATCGCCGTCGGACTTAAAACTAGAAATATCTTAAGTTTAAATAAAGTTCATTGTCTAATCGTCTAGAGATAAGTACAGTACGGTTATTATATTGTTGTTGTGTATTTTATTATTAATAATTTAAATAATCTCAAAAGGAATAAAATTGGTACCGAGATAGTTTTTTTTTTTTTATCTAATCTAATTTCTTTACGATACCTATTGTATTGATGAGATCCTTCAGAATTCAGAAACCGAAAAAAAATATGAACGAGATCCGTCAGTATTATCTAGATAAAATAATTGAACATCTTCTCCAAATTAAGGAAGATTATAAACTTTCTCTGATTTTTTTTTTTTTTTTTTAATTAATTCATGACCATTTTAAAATTGAAAATGTTACAACATAAAAAACCATTCCTCATTATAGATAAGGAAAGTAAAAATTATTTGAAAAGTGATAATAAATTATTAAAATGGCCGCGCGAAAATGAACCAATAGGAGCCCGGGTCTGAAGTAAACTCTCTCTTGATCCGAGAGTTTGAACACTAGCGCCAAATACGCACAAAATCAATGGAGGGTTACGGAACTAAACTTGGTAGGAAGCTAAACTCGTAGGATCGGGCATTATGCCCGATCCTACGAAGCCGAGTTTGCCGAGGGTTTGCTCAAACTCTCGAGTTTAGCGTCCTACCAAGTTTAGTTCCGTAACCCTCCATTGATTTTGTGCGTATTTGGCGCTAGTGCTCAAACTCTCGGATCAAGAGAGAGTTTACTTCAGACCCGGGCTCCTATTGGTTCATTTTAGCGCGGCCATTTTAATAATTTATAATCACTTTTCAAAGAAAATACTGTAGGTATTTTTACTTTCCTTATCCTATATTGAGGAATGGTTTTTTATGTTGTAACATTTTCAAATTTAAAATGGTTATGAATTAATTCTAAAATTTCTTCAGAGAAAGTTTATAATCTTCCTTAGTTTGGTGAAAATGTTCAATTATTTTATCTAGATAATACTGACGGATCTCGTTCATATTTTTTTTTCCGGTTTCCGAATTCTGAAGCTCATCAATACGATAGGTATCGTAAAGAAATTAAATTAGATTTAAAGAAAAAAAACTATCTCGGTACTAATTTTATTGCTTTTGAGATTATTTAAATTATTAATAATAAAATACACAACAAAAATATAATAACCGTACTGTACTTATCTCTAGACGATTAGACAATGAACTTTATTTAAACTTAAGATAATTCAAGTTTTAAGTCCGACGGCGATTTTTTAAATTTTAAATTACTTTCATGGGAATTTTGTTAAACAAATTAAATTATCACATATAAATAACAAGAAATTACTATACGAGTATTCTAGCTAAAGAAACCCCATTTAATACAGCTCGACCTGGGATACAAATGCTGCAGAAAAATAAAATTGGCACGGTCAAGAGCTACCTAACACCTTTGGTAGTCTCGTACAGAACTTACACTTTCCAAAATATATTAAAAGTTTAATCAATATTTAAAATAAATAATATATCAATATTAACATCGTTTAAAGTAGAAGACAATCCAATATTTAAAAAATCTTATCCTCAGAGTCTCATTCTTATTTTGTAGTCAGGTACCCAAATCCATGCATTGGGTGGGATTCGAACAAACGGATCCCTACGCTACCTGGATCACCAGACTAGCGCACATTAACCTTAAATAGGTATATTACAATTACAGGTACCTACAAAAAATCTGCAGAGTATGGGAATCTGACCTGCACCTAGATCGATACCTAGCTTGTAGTAATATTACTCTGACGTTTATCTTATACATACCTATGAAATAAATCTGCTACCAAAGTATTATGAATACAACAGTAATTATATTACCTTATTAATACTGTCCGACTAGGACTAACGATTACCATTATTTCAGCAGTAAACACAAGACACATTAATATGTGGTTAAAATAAGATGATAGATAACATTGTCATATCCCGGCTGGGCTTCGAACCCGCGATCTTTAGATTACCAGACAGGCGCCTTGACCATTGAGCTTCTGGGAAATACTAATAATAAGACATAGAAACCAAAAGCATTCTATTTTTTATCTTCAAGTAATCCATAAAGAAAGAAATCGAGTGTAAAAAAAAAAAATCCCGAGAATCGAACCCACGTGTTCAGCTTCGGAACCGAAAATTCAAATTTAAACAAAATAGTTATTAGAGTGAAGCTAGCACAACGCATAAAAACATCGTTGCCCTCACTAATTCAGAAGAACAATGATGTTGCCAGACTACATTTTTATCCCGATCGAGAGTTAGGAAACTCGCGATGGAGAATACGCTTCGTAACTCTCGAGTTTCGTGGTAGGACGCAAAATTCTCAAACCCTCTGTCAAACCCTGACTCGAGTGTTTGCAAACTCGAGGTTTGGTAGGAACGGGGGTTAGTGTAGCTCGAAAAAAAAAAGATTTTTTTTTCCTTTTTCAGGCGTCCTCTCCGGCGGTCAACTGATCAGCAAGAAACGCCAGCTCTCCCCGTTCAAGTCGTCTTACGTCGACCAGGTCCTCTCGTTTCGGCCCGACGTCAATGTCGGCTCGCTCAAGCGTCAAATCAAGCGCATCCTCGACGATCAGAGCGCGAACATCAGTCACGAAACACGACTCGCTTTGCTCGAGGAGAGTCGGCGCGTGTTTCTATTGAACAACAGTATTATAAAGTCTATCGACCAGAGCCGCATGACTTGGGTATTGCTCAGGAAGTTGCTCTACGTGATTGTGATTATCTTTCTGTTGAAGAAACTGATTGACTTTCTCTTCTAGTGCGAGAGAAAAAAACACAATTTACGAATGGGGATGCCCTTCCTATTATCTGTCCTGGTTGCAGGGTTTTCAATGATACCCTTACAATTAACACTGCGATCTAATTAGATCTATTGTAACCAGTTGATTCTTTTCGGTTTTGATGTCCTGATTTGAGATGGATAGTCAGGACGGGGGTTTCACCCTCCATTCGCTGGGTATCGTACCAGCTACCCACATTCACCTCACCCAGCCTGGGTAGCGTTGGAAATGCCAGCCTCACGTGTTTGGAGGGGACAGAATTATCTTGGAAAGTCTGCCCCAACCGGGAGTCGAACTCGAGATCTCTGGACTATGGGCAGTAGTCATAACCGTTACGCCACGGAGGCTGGCATGCCCTTGCTAACGCCAGCCCTATTTTGGTGTCATTATTAGTGCAGTGCAATTCTCAAATATAAAATAAGTAAGAAAAAAATCATGCATCGAGTGGGATCTGAACTAACGGATCCTCACACTACCTAGTATAGTAAATGAGATGTAGGATGTCATATGAACCTCACCTTTGAATTGAATTGAATATAATAACTTTATTTACATAAATTAAATATATAAATTAAACACCTCCTAAGTTAATGATAACTTTTTGGGAAGCTAATGATAACCTATTTGGCGCCGACTAAGGATACCAAAGAGGGGAAATTTTCTGTGGTTCTAACTTGTAGATTTATTAACCGAGAGCCACCGCAAATTTCCCATCGTTGGTAGCCTTACTCGGCGCCAACGAGGTTCATAATGACATCCTACATCTCGTTTATTATACTTCGCATGAAACTCACAAATCTGCTACCCACATTAACCTCACCCAGCCTGGGTTGGGCCGGAATGCTAGCATCACGGAATTAACCTGAGTAGGTTTATGTCTCACCGTTTCTACTGGCAACGTCAACAACACCAAAAATGTTGCACTTTCAGTATTTAAATTTGTTTATTTACCGTAGCCCATGTTATAATTCTTTTTAGAAAGACATATTTTATTAAAATATTTATTAAAAATAGATAACCTAAATGTAGTAATAATAGTTATAGAAAAAAGAAGAAAAAAGTTAAAATAATAATGTTATACTATATGTCCTAATTAAAAGGCAAATTTATTGCCTTTGACAATCACTTCCACCCAATCCTGAGATATAGAGGCAATAATATCTCTTTCTAGTAATAATAATTATAGAAAGAGAAGAAAAAAGTTAAAATAATAATGTTATTATTATATAATAACATTATTATTTTATTATTATTATTATTATTATTATAGAAAACTTTATTAGGTAGAACAAAAAATACATACAGTAGAATACAATGAAATATAAAGAGAAACAAAAAGATTAAGCAAGTATACAAGAAAAAAAAAGAGGATGAAGTTAATGTCCTACCTAAAGGGCGGGGTTATTGCCTGTGGCAATCTCTTCCACCCAAATCTTATACCATATGTCCTAATTAAAAGGCAAATTTATTGCCTTTGCCAATCACTTCCACCCAACCCTGAGATATAGAGGCAATAAGATCTCTTTCTAACTGTCGAGAAAGATTTCTTGAAAGCCAAAGTCGGGCGTCGCGTCGAAGACACGCGCGTTGATTTTTTTTTAAAATTTGGCTTTCAACTGCATGGTCATATCACGTCGGGGATGTTACCCTCCAATCGCATGAAACTCACAAATCTGCTACCCACATTAACCTCACCCCGCCTGGGTTGGGCCGGAATGCTAGCATCACGAAGTCTTCACCTCGCTGGACTTTGCTTAACTTCGGCGATCCTACGAGAACCGGTGCATTCAACGCGCCATCGACGCTGACTGAACACGTTGAATACACCAGTTCTTATTCTGTCATTCACGTTAAGCAACGTCCAGCGGGGTTAGGACTTGGATGGGTGACCATTCAAATTCGAACGCTCGTGATGCTGTCTATTCCCGGCCCACTCAGGCTGCGCGAGGTTAATTTGAGTAGCTGGTTTGCTAGTTTGCATCTAATGAAGAATAAAACCCCCGTCGTGATATGACCATGCAATTGAAAGTGATGTTGAACCAATTTCAACAAAGCAAATGTACCCAAATATGTTTTTTTGATATTTTATTATTTTTTTGTTTAAAACTATTTTCATTTGATAAAATTTCTAACCTTATAACAGACATACATTATTGTTCCGATTATACCCTAGATCGTAAGTTCGTAATTCACGACCCAAACCAATTATTACAAAATATTTTGGGCGAAATTAATAGACATTTCTGTAATACCTTTGTGGCGCTAAGTCTCGGATTGCGTACTGTCTTAGATAGGGAAAACCGATATTGGCAATGACTTAAGTTATCAATTCTATCTATTAATTTCGCCCTTACTCTCGGATTCCCTGGCTTTTATTTTTTCATATTTTTCGGGTGATGTGATTACCCTCTTGTTTTACAATATTTTGTTTTATCACACGTACAAGTTTTAAGGGCGGAATTAACAGACAAATTCTATATCACAAGTTATTGCTAAGTGTCGATTTTCCCTATCTTACACAGTACGCAATCCGTGATTTAGCGCCACAGAGGTATTACGAAAACGTCTTTTACGCCCTAAGTTTCTTACATTAAGGCGAAATTAATAGACAAATTCTATCACTCAAGTCATTGCTAAGCGTCGGTTTTCGCTATCTTAGACAGTACTCAATTCGTGACTTAGCGCCACAGAGGTATTATGAAAATGTCTATTAATTCCGCCCTAAGTTTCTTACATTAAGGCAAAATTAATAGACAAAATCGAGTTTTTAAGTCATGACTTAGTGCTGGTTTTCCCCATCTAAGGGTAAAATGAGTAGACAAAATGGATAACTTAAGTCATTGTTTAGCATCGGTTTTCCCTATCTAACACAGTACGCAATCCGAGACTTAGCGCCAGAGAGGTATTACCAAAACGTCTATTAATTTTACCCTAAGACAGTATGCAAATCCAGACTTAGCGCCACAGAGTTATTACAAAAACGTCTATTAATTCCGCAGTAATTTTTACTTGTTGGCAATGAAGCCAGTATCCCAGAGAGTTCAGAATTTTGATGTTGCACTCTTTCTTTAAAATCAAATGAGATCAAACCCCACTGACTTCGCAATGCTTTGCAATTCTTGCCATTTAAAATTCGAGACAAAACGTTGCGCAGCGTTGTAAGACAAAGTGTTTCAACCAATGGGATCCTGGCATCGTAGTAAACTTTTTAATTATGTTTTATATTAAATACTAGCCATTTGCCCGTGCTTTGCAACGGGACTAAATTTCAAATTTACTAAGGCATGGCCGTACTGCTGGACAGCAATGCCTTTTTGAACTTTTTATAATTTTTCTGGACAAAGCGATAGTGGTTTTGGGGGGGTCAATTCTGAGACATTTTTCGCTATCTCTTACCGTTTTGGCTAAACAACTCCGGACAAACAAACAAACATAGGTAGGTAGTCCTTTTTTCTGTTTTATATATAGAGATTAGATTTACGTTTTCTTGTATTGTAACTTTATTTGTAATTTAGACCCGTAAATATACGCTTGTTTAACAAGTATTATTATTATTATTATAAAAATGGACTTCCTTTTTTTAAACAAATTTTGATAGATGTATCAATGGACTTCCTTTATTTCTGCAGTTGTTGTAGTGCTATTATTAGTCAGGAGAAAAGATTACAATGGTATGGGTAAGAAGGTTGGGAGAATAGAGGTGAGAGGAAGACGAAAGAGAGGTAGATTAAAGAGGATATGGGAGGATTGTGTGAATAGTGATATAAGAGTGAAGGGAATGAGAGGTGAGACGAGAGGCAGGATCGGACCAAGTGGAGGGCTCTATCGAGAAACACCGACCCCGTCTAAACGAGTGTAGGAAATGATGATGATTTTTTTTTAAGATGAGTGTTTCAAGCCTTTTTTATTACGTAGCCATGAAACAGGAGCTACTGTAGACGCTTGTGGTCTGTGTTGTAGCCTACCCATCCCGTAGTATGCCTCCCCTCAGATGGGCGAGAAGTGACACAATACTCCCCATTTAGGTGCTGGGTCAACACGAGCGCACCGGAAGGTATCCCTTACAAACTACAATTTATTATTATTAGTCACTGGGTAAAAATTTCTCATTATACAGTCAAACCTAGGGATATAATAGAACGGGGAACTAAGGGAAATCTCTTATAATAGAGAACATCTCAGCTGGTCCTCGTTCCAGAGTCACTCTCATAATCTCCAAATCTCCCTTTCAACAGTCACACAACGTACTTTGGTTAATTTGAACGCAATAACCAATGAGAATATCTTGCGGTATTCGCGATTATCTCTCGGTATTCGCGAATATCTTGAAGAATTCAAGGTATTAGCTAACAGGTGTCTTGCGGTAGGGTGGCGCAGTGCGCATGACCACATTTGAAATTGTTGCCATGCGTTTAATATTTGAGTTAAGATTTTGATATAAAAAGTATTTTGTAGAAAAAATGTGGAAGTTTATTTTACATGAGTCAATTTTTTACGTCCAACATTTCCGCGTCAAATTTTTCCTGGTCGTGTGATTTCCCGGAATGGGGACGCACTGATGTGGCCGCCACGCTCACGCTCACCCGAACTCACTCCTTGTGATTTTTTTATGGGGATATCTAAAGGCCAAAGTTTATGTCGACAAACCTCGTACCCTTGCTCACCTGAAGGACTCTATCCGCCGTGAAATCGCTCGGATTCCTGAGGAGATGTTGGTGAACGTGAGGCTCTAGCGAGCGTCTCGAAGAATGTGTAACTCGGCAAGGACGTCTTTTGTCGGGCATCATCTTTCATAAGTGAAAAACTGACTCATGTAAATTAAACTTCCACATTTTTTCTACAAATTACTTTTTATTTCAATATCTTAACTCAATTATTAATCGCATGGTAACAATTTCAAATGTGGTCATGCGCACTGCGCCACCCTGTACCAAACCCATAATATAAAAAGCAAATACCTCCTAGTCAATAATAATTTGGTAAAAAAAGTTTTAAGAGAATATACTTTTTCTCCAAAACCAATGTGGAAAATCCAAAACAGTTTTAATATTTTGGAAAGAAAAGTATAAGGAGATTATGATGTAAGAAGCTCCGATTATTTTTCTTCAAGCCAAACCAATTAAAGAAATTAATATATTTACTATTATAACCCGAAGTTATTCGCAGATGTCTTGCGGTATTCTCCTCTAAGAACTTTCTCTTCCTCTAAGAATTAGGCTCAGCTCTTCAAAATATTTTCATAAAATAATTATCTTTGATGATAATTAATGAAACTAAAATAATTTCTGGAAAGATAGATGTGATAAATCAAATACAAACATTTATTAATTTAATGTAATTTACATTAAGGTTTTATTTATAAATAATTAAAATTAATTATTTTCTGTTGAAAAACAAACATATAAATAAAAACGATTTTGTATGAAATGGATAAAATTTTTCTTTCGAAGTGTGATTTCTAAGTTGGAATATTTCTATTTGATCTTAACTTATTTACATCAGTTGAAAATCATGAAAATAAAACTTTTCTAAAACAGCGTCCGGCGAAAAGTCCAACAAAAATTCTTTAACGAATTTTCTGGATCCTCCTTTTTCCTTTAACCTTTTATTTTGTGTGAAAGAAAACCTAAAAAAAAATATTTACAAAAGAATGTTTCAATGAACCTTAAAATTGACTAGGCGGGATTTTTCTAGAGTTTTTTTTTTTTTTTTTTGAGGAAAAAGAGGACGTTGGATGAGGATATTAAATATTTACTAAAATCACACTTCCGGGACATGACATTTTAAATTCCCGAATTTCAGGTGGATGGAATAACAGACTAGTCTTCAGGTGTTAGGAAATTTTCAACAGGATGGTCTCATCAACAAACTAATGTTTACTTGTCTATTCATAGTTATCTTTGTTTCCCGCCTTTTTCAATCAATAAATCAGTCTCGTTGATTGGTATTTTAAGGTTATGAATTTTTTTTCCCGCTCTTTTTTTTCGTCAATCAAATCTCGTTCAAGGATCGACGCGCGTTCGTAGCTTCGCCAGTGTCGGATGGCAGGTTGATTGATGGGGTTTCTGTTTTCTCTTAAAAGTTAAAAACTTAAAGCTTAGGAAGAATTAGGTTTAGAAATCACCGTCGGGGTGTAGGTCGAACCGGGGTGGGAAAGCGCCGAAAGCGTCGGCAAAGTTGGGTTTCGGTCTGTGTCCCTGCAAGAAGAAAACAGAAAGGGGGATTAATATCAATGCAAAATAACTAAATTTAAACTAATATACCAAAACATATTATGAATAAATATACTTCATATTTTTCTTTAAAAAATTATATTTATTTACAGAAGAGACTTAACAATCAGAGTCCTTGCTCTCATATCTTTTCTTCTATTAAAAAAAAAATATATACTAAATCGTCTTCAAACAAATTATTTGAAGTTATCTTTACTAAACAATATACTTTGATGTTTTTACTACATTTCGATAGCTTTGTCAGCTATTTGTAAAAAATTTTATACTGCGTTTACACCTGATTCAATCGTGTGATTGAATCAGGTGTAAACGCAGTAAATCGGAGTATGGTCGTTAAAGTTGCTTTAATGGTAACCAGTAAATCGGAGCATGGTCGTTAAAGTTGCTTTAATGGTAACCATCCGATTTGGTGGCATGATGAGAATGAAGTTCAAAACTATTAAAATATCGAATATGCATTGGACTTTAGTTCAAACTGACATTCAAATATTTTTATTGAAGAATTCTATAAGAAACATTTAAAGCCGAAAAGGAAACAAAGCAATATTTTCATTTATAGATATAGGTGCAAAAATTTCTCAATTGTGATGATGTTCATTCAAAAGGGTTGGGGCTGTTGTGTAGAATTTTTAAGCTCTTGCAGAAATATAGAGGTAGTTGTATGAAAACATATATGTTCTTATAAAAATGTGAGGGTAGTTGTATAGAAATAATATATGTTCGTGCAGAAATATATAGGATAAAATTTGTTCTTGCAAAAATATTTGTGCAAAGATATCTTAAACGTGATTTTCAATCAAATAATTCGGGCAGTTGTATGAAAATAAATGTTCTTGCAGAATTAAGGGATGGTGGTTTAAAAACATGCAAAGTGCAGTGATTGAAATTTGAATAAAAAATCAGGAACTTTTACAAGACCTATTTATCAAAGTAATAAGAACACAGTTTTTTGTACTGTAGCTAAAGAATTTGAATTCAAATTTCTTAAATGAAAAATACCACCACATACGCTACCTCTGTTTTTTTTTATCAACATGAAAAACCATCATATAACAAATGATTGTGAACAGTATTGGCACAGTAGAAACTTTTTAAAAAGCTAAAAATCTAATCTAAACATTGAGAAGCAGGAAATTATTTTGATCTAATGATAACACAGTAGGAAGAGATGATAAATGCTAGTAACTTGGACTTTGAGATTTAGAAAAGGAGTGGTTTGAATCAATTTTTAAAACCAAAGCAAATAGAACTTGGGAGATAAATTCAACAAAGAACACATGGGTATTGCAAGTACAAAAGTACAAAGACACAATAGTCTAAACACTTAGAGTATACTAAAGAGAGGTATTTGAAGACAGGGGAAAAATACAAAACGATACATTGAGAATTAGATACGTCTATAATAGGGTACTACAAGTTTCTAAATTTTATGGTGAACCGTTGATATTTTTTTCTCTAACACAAGGACTTGAAAAATACCAACAATAACTGTCTCGGGATAGTTTTCACCGCTGACATGAGCGAAGAAGATATTTTTTATTCATAAAATTTTCACAAAAAAACAAAACTCCAGAAGCACTTGGTTTTCGAAGACTAGAAAACAAAAGAACAACACGAACAAAGTGATATTGTCTTAACATATGTTGCCAAAAAGAAAATAATTGAAAATTGACCCTTTGTCAGAAGGTCTGATCTACCAATTTTTGGATTGGTCATTGGAGAAAGTCACAGTAAAGACAATTATTTTAATAAATTGAAAGACTTTCCCAAAATGAAACACTAGAATCTGATAGCATGGGGGGTTTTTCATGCTGGGGAAAAGTGTCAAACCAAGAAATCCTACAAATCTAGACAAGTGCAGAAAATTCTCTTTGCAATTTTAAGAGTAGAATCAAGCACACAAAAGGGGCGGGCAGAAAATTTTGATTTTGTCGGTAAAAACACTTACGGAAATTTAAATTAATTTAGAAAACTTAAAATTAAGAAAAATCTGGTGATTTTTGATGGTTGGAGATGAAATGTAGTGATTTTTAAATCTAAGCTAGAAGTCCAGATTTGGGTGACTTTACGCTGGGCGGCTGAAAGATATGAACAAAGAGGAGAGGAAGTGTTAACGCCAAGTGTGGCTTGTGTTGTTTTCACCTGGGTATTAGTTTTGTTATTGACAGAATAGATCCTTAAGAGTTCTTGCAATAAGTATAATGATGTTGGACGTTGAATTGGGCCTTAGTTAGTCTACAGATATTTATTTATTTACAAAACTATCAACATAGTATTACAATATGGGAAGAACAACTTGAATGCTCGTATATTAGGTATATACAAAAAAAAAGATAACTAAAACAAAATTAAGTGGGTATTTACAGTTGTTTTGTAATCCGGGGCCAAGTTAATGCCTTAGGCATTCTCTGCCTCTTAGCCCCGTTACACACTTTCAACTTATGTACATTGTACTTATGTGCAAATGCACTTATGAACATGTGTACTTATGAACATATGTACTTATGTACATTGTACGTATATTAGACGAGAAAGTAACACCATGGAAATAGTTGGTGCCTAATAATTTTCTGTCAATTTATGAAGAGAAAAAAAAATTCCGGACCCTAGATTTCTTTTATATTAAGGGTTGTATGCAGAGTCCTCACTGTAGGGATGCCTGGGTCATTCGTCCCTTCAGCTGATTTTGTTATTCAGAGACGTTTGTTTAAAGCGTCTGTGCGCATGTGCAATCAGATGTTTCTTTAATAAATAACTGTCAAGGTCGAAGTATACCCTATAGCAAGCTCGGGACTACCCTACAGTGAACCCTATAGGGATTACAAAATCGTCTCTGCATACCAGCCTTAAGTTCAACTGTATTTTACAAAGAATGTTAAAAAAAAAGGCGCCGTCAACAGGTGCCGGCCGACCACTCAGTACTCACCAGTGGACTGGAGCCCCGGGCGACGGAGCCCCCTTTCGTTCGGATCTTGGACACGGCCTGTTCGGCCAGGTCGGCCCTCTCCTCGGCCTCCTCCAGCTCCTGCTGGGCCTTGCGGAATTTGGCGAGGTTCAGGGCGGCGATCTCTTCCTGTGGGGGGCGGGGCCGAAATAATGGGTTTGGATGAGTGGGGGTGATTTTTTTTTATTAACACATTGACTGCCATGTCACACTACATGTGTGACACAATGTTAAACCTATACGCCACGTCACACATATTGTGTGACAGTCGATGCTACTTTGAATGATTGTCACACTAGGATAAGGAAAGTAAAAATAGAAAGAAAAGAAGTGTCACACTTTTTTGGTGTGACGTGGCATACAGCGTTAAAAAATCACATCTGTATGCCACGTCACACAATATGTGTTGTGTAACTATGTATAGTAACGTGGCGTACGGGTAAAGTGTCCAAACATGACCTTGGCAGTCAACGGGTTAAGAACATAACATTGTTTCAAAAATTCTTAGAAATATAAATTGAAACAACAATACCAATGTTCACATTAAAATAAAATAATTAAGAACTTAAAACTAATTGTTTTACATTTGCTTTAAAAGCTTCCTTAGACAGTAAAAAGTCGTCTGTACTTACGTGTACTTCATTACATAGAGTCATTGCTCTGTTCAGTGGCGATTCATGAAGTTTAGTAAGTCTAGGATGAGGGGCTGTGAAGGTTTCAATATTTGATTTCTTAAAATAGGGTTTGGGTGTTTTTACCACTATTTTTTCTTTGAGTTCTGGACATATAATATTATTGTTTACAAGATTATAAATTAACATCACTAGGTCTACTTTACGTATGGGGGCAATGAAAATAAATATGTTTGATTTTGAGAGGTGTGTAAGATGTATAATCTTCCGATAGAATGTCTTATACATTGTTATGCTACTTATGGGGTTCGGTGGAAGAGAAAGCCACAGGCTTTAACCTCGCCCCTTGATTCACTACATATTCTATTGTGTTCTTTTTTTTTTCATGTCCTATTTTGTTGAATGTATCATGTAGTTGACCAATAAAGTGTTAAATAATAATAATACATATAAAAACCAGGATTTGAGCATGTTTGTCTAATGGATAATAAAATCATAGGCCCTAGTTCTTAGTCATAGGCCCTAGTAATGGTCTCACAAATATTTATTGACCGATCAAGTTTCTACTGAGTGTTAAAATTTGCACAGCTAAAACAATTTTTATTTTTTATTGCACAGTTGAAACAATTTTACTTGTCCTTTAATACTGGTCGGATTAACTGGTTCGTCAATCTCTATTTAACACTCCGAATAACCTTTGTCTTTTCTAACATCCTTTCATTATTACTAATTTCAACAGAATCTAGATGTATTTTTCTTTTTTCTTGTTTATTTCAATGTTAAAAACTAACCATTGTTTAAATCATCAATAAAGATTAACATTAAAAAAAAAAAAAAACTTTGTCTTTGCACTAGGGTCATAGAGTTTTACTTCTAGCTAAACAAATTTCCGTGGCCGGCTTCACACAGATACTTACAGCCTCCTCAATCTGCCTCTTGTACGTCTTAATCTTCTGTTGCAGTTTGTCAACCAGGTCTTGCATTCGCTCGTGGTTCTTTCTGTCTTCTTCGGCCTGGAAATAAGAACGAACGACTCAGTGAACGGCTCATTTGACTCAACTTCACAGTGAACAGCTCATTTGACTCAACTTCGCAGTGAACGGCTCATTAGACTCAACTAGAGTTCGTAGTGAACAGCTCATATGACTCAATTAGAGTTTGTAGTGAACAGCTCATTTGACTCAATTAGGGTTCGTAGTGAACAGCTCATTTGACTCAACTTCGCAGTGAACGGCTCATTTAACTCAACTTCGCAGTGAACGGCTCATTTGATTCAACTAGAGTTCGTAGTGAACAGCTCATTTAACTCAACTTCGCAGTGAACTGCTCATTTGACTCAACTTCGCAGTGAACCGCTCATTTGACTCAACTAGAGTTCGCAGTGAACGGCTCATTTGACTCAACTAGAGTTCGTAGTGAACGGCTCATTTGACTCAACTAGAGTTCGTAGTGAACGGCTCATTTGACTCATCTAGAGTTCGTAGTGAACAGCTCATTTGACTCAATTAGAGTTCGCAGTGAACAGCTTATTTGACTCAACTTCGCAGTGAACGGCTCATTTGACTCAACTAGAGTTCGCAGTGAACTGCTCATTTGACTCAACTAGAGTTTACAGTAAACAGCTTATTTGACTCAACTAAAGTTCGCAGTAAAGTGCTCATTAAATTTTGCATATTTGCTGAACAAAATTTATTTTAATTTTCCTGTGTACATATATTTTGTAATCGTATATTGTAAATTTATTGAATAAAGTTTGATTGAAAAACGTTTAATAATAATAATAATAAAAGAATCGGATCGCGACATTCAACTCACCTGGAAACTCAACTCCTTGATTCTGCGCTCAGTCTTGCGCAAGTTCTTCTGCGCATCGGCGTGTCTGCGCTGTTCTCCGTCCAGTTCGTTTTCCAGTTCGCGCACGCGCTGTTCCAGTTTCTGGATGGCTTTCTTGCCTCCCTTGAGAGCGTTGTTCTCGGCTTCGTCCAGGCGGATCTGAAAGGGTTAATTGATAGAAAAAGGTTAAATAGGTAAGAAAAAGATTAAAAAGAAAAAAAAAAAAAAAAAAAAAAAAAAATGATCTCAATGATTTACAGAGGGAGTAGAATAGAAATTGATTTGTTGTGGATATCAAAGGGTTGATTGGCGAGTATAATAATTGTTGAGGTGAATTTTTATGAACACTACGTACAATACTCGTATGATGGCTATTTTGTAGCTTGTCCATCGCGTAGTATACTTCCCCTCTGAAGAGGGAGAACTGACAAAATACTTCCCATTTAGGTGCTGGGAAATTTCGATACAAACTTTGTCGGCTCATGGCTTCGAACCTAGGATCTTCCGCATGACAAGCGAATATCATACCACTGAGCTAATCGTGTGCTAAATTGTTTAAAAATAACAATAATATCACGTTATTTATAATGCCCGATTAGGACGAACAAGTCCCATTATTCCAGCAGTAAGCCCAAGCCGTATTGATATGTGGTCACAATCCCAAATGAAAGGATAACTTCTCATAATAATAATAATAAGAATAATAATAATAAGTTGATTTAAAGCTCAAGACGTATTAATATGTGGTCACAATCCCAAATGGGAGGATAACTTCTCATAATAATAATAATAAGTTGATTTAATTTCATTCTACAGTTTTTTCATTACGATCCCCTTGAAGTACAATATCTTTTGTACTTTTAGGGGGTTTCTTTTGTACTTTTACATGTCCCGACTGGGTTTCGATCTTGCGATCTCTGGATCACCATACCAACACCTTGACCACTGAGCTAGCGGGGCAAGCCTCGTACACACCTGCAGTTCCTTGATCTGAGTCTCGAGGGCCTTGCGCAGTTTCTCCTGGGTCTGGGCGTGGTCCTGTTCTGCACGCAGCTCGTCAGCCAGGCGGGCGGCGTCCACCATCGCCTTCTTGGCCTTCTCCTCGCTGGAACAAGGGAGGAATTGAGGAGTTCGTTAGAGGAATTGAGGAGTTCGTTAGAGGAATTGAGGAGTTCGTTAGAGAAATTGAGGTGTTCGTTAGAGAAATTGAGGTGTTCGTTAGAGAAATTGAGGTGTTGGTTAGAGACATTGAGGTGTTCGTTAGTGAAAAGTGAATACATTAGGACTTGTTTAAGTTTATATTTAATCATTCATAAGACCAATTATAAGATCCATAGACTTGAGAATTAGAGGTTCAAGAAAAAAAATAAGACATTTTTCTGAATATGTTTAATATTCAGAAAAAAAAGAGAAAAAATCAATCAATTAATGTTTAAAAATACAATAAAATATAATATTTATGATTTCATAACACCAAGAACTAGAAACGGGAAATTGAGGTTTTCGTTATTGACGGTCAGTGATACAAGTTTAGATCTAGTCATTCAAAAGAGCAATCACGAAGAAAATGATCTTCTGTAATGTCCTTTTGTATCTAATAAAGTGTTGTATAATAATAATAACAAAACAAAAAATATTCTGCAAATCTCACTCACCTGTTCTTGGCTTCGTTCAGTAGCTCGTCCAGGTCGGAGTGGAGGGTCTGCAGTTCTCCCTCCAGCTTACGCTTGGCGGCGGATATGCTGGTGGCTTGGGCGGACAGTTCGTTGAGTTGCTCATGCGCGTCAGCCAGCTCAGTTTCCGCTTGACGACGGCCTGAAATAATAAGAGGAGGGATATTATTGAATTGAATTGAATTGAAAATGTGGCAAATTTATTTACATCAAGATAATATACATATTAGATCACCGCCTAAGCTAAACTTAACTTTTTGGGATATTCCTTAGGTATTAGGTATTACCTCAGGGTAATAAAAGGAAAAGAAGTATTCCTTAGGGAGAGAGCCACAAAAATTGTAAAAAAAACTAAAATAAATATACATTATTACATTACAATACGTAAAAATCGGGATGACCACAGAGGCAACATTAGCTACATAGTTTGGCTGTATCAGCTGTATGGAATGGTCTTGCCAACCAATGCCAAAAAAAAAGAAAAAAGAAAGCTATATCATCTTAGGGTGGCGTCATCGTGAACGATGGTAGCCAGACAGTGGAGAAATGACTCAGCACTTCTGCCACTGTCTTTACAATCATCATATCATCATAGGGTGGCGTCATCGTGAACGATGGTAGCCAGAAAGTGGAGAAATGACTCAGCACTTCTGCCACTGTCTTTACAATCATCATATCATCATAGGGTGGCGTCATCGTGAACGATGGTAGCCAGAAAGTGGAGAAATGACTCAGCACTTCTGCCACTGTCTTTACAATCATCATATCATCATAAGGTGGTGTCATCGTGAACGATGGTAGCCAGAAAGTGGAGAAATGACTCAGCACTTCTACCACTGTCTTTACAATCATCATAAGGTGGCGTCATCGTGAACGATGGTAGCCAGAAAGTGGAGAAATGACTCAGCACTTCTACCACTGTCTTTAAAATCATCATATCATCATAGGGTGGCGTCATCGTGAACGATGGTAGCCAGACAGTGGAGGAATAACTCAGCACTTCTACCACTGTCTTTACAATCATCATATCATCATAAGGTGGCGTCATCGTGAACGATGGTAGCTAGAAAGTGGAGAAATGACTCAGCACTTCTACCACTGTCTTTACAATCATCATATCATCATAAGGTGGCGTCATCGTGAACGATGGTAGCCAGAAAGTGGAGAAATGACTCAGCACTTCTACCACTGTCTTTACAAGGAGGCTAATGATCGACAAGGGCCCCCAGAACCAAGCCAATACTGGTCTACTCCCTGTTTATAGTCCCCCAGCCAGACTGCTGGTCTACTCCCTGTTTATAGTCCCCCAGCCAGACTATACTTATTATAATATCGGGATGACCACAGAAGCAACTTTAGCTACATAGTTGAAAAAATAAAAGCTGTTTCCACAGTAATTTATTTCAGAAAAAAACAAATTAAGAACAGTTCAATGGAAAAATCATTCTCCTCTTAGACTGAGAGACAAAATTGTGTGGATTTTCAAACAACTTGAAGATCTAGACCTAATCCTACTTCACATCTACATTGATGATATTATCATCACTCATCTGCATATATGGACGATATCATCACATTTTCACATTTTTATGGACCATATCACAGCACTACTTCTCATCTCCATGGACGATATCTTCATCACTTCACATCTACATAGACGATATCATCATCACTTCACATCACTGAGATCATATAACATATTTATGCGTCCAACTTTGAACAGCTGATGGTCCCTCTTTCAACAAATCCCGGCTTCTGATTGGTTCAATTTATTTGAATTTTTTGTTTACCTCATGCAGTGGTTGGTATCTAAACATCCTTAATTTTCACGTCGGATACCAAATCTTATATTACTACGTAATAAGTAGAAAATAAGGAAAGTAAAAGTGGAAACAAAGAAAAAATTAACTGATAGGTAAGTTAGTATGAATAAAGTAAAAATATTGTTTTAGAAGAATTAGGTAGTTTAGGTACCCATTCTTTCGCGAGAGAAAAATTACTACAACTCCGGCACTGATTTTGAAATCAGCTGATGGTCCCTCTTGGACGCAAATCTTGATATATCGGGTTCCCTCTATGTTATATGATCTCAAGTGCTTCACATGTACATAGACGATTTCGTTACCTTGGTCAGCTATTATATTATTATCTACATAGACCATTTCGTTACCTCGGTCAGCTATTATTTTATTATCTACATAGACGATGTCGTTACCTCGGTCAGCTTGTTCCAGGAGTTGGCGAGATTCTTCCAGTTCGTTCTGCAGAGCATTGGCGCGTCTCTCAACGATTCCAAGCTGTTCGCGGGCGTCGTCGCGGGCTCTCTGTTCCTCTTCCAGGGCGGTCTGCACGTCCTTCAGCTGCTGCTGGTAGCGCTTGATGTTCTTCTGGGCTTCGGCGTTGGCCTGGGAATGAGAGTGGTAGATTTTTGTTAGGGAAATAATGTTTAATAATAATAATAAGAAAATGTAAATCATAATTTTATGGAAAAATCTACCTAGCTAATAGTGTTATTAAAATAGGTTCTTAATTTCTAATGGTATTTATTCTCACGGACTTTTTAAAGAAATAATTATATCGTCTTATTTATACTGCCCGATTAGGACTATTAAATTCCCATTATACCAGCAGTAAGCCCAAGACATATTATTATGTGGTAAAAATCCCAAATGGGAGGATAACTTGTCATGTCCCGGCTGGGTTTCGAACCCACGACCTCTGGAATATCTGGATTCACAGAGTGCCGCCTTTACCACTGAGCTACCGGGACAGACGTTGTTGTTGTTGTAGCCAGCTTGGCCACAACTGGAGGGGAGTGATGGTCTCCAGCCAACTTTATTTCAAAGTTGGCTCGTCCTGAACCACATATATATGTCTTTGTGCGATCAACCATCATGAGGATATTAAGGAAATAATCATTTTGAATGCATCATGCTCCACCTAATGAACCAGTTGATATGCACTACTATAATCTAATAAAAGAAAAAGAATATTTTTATTTATTTTTTAAATATGTGCAGATGAAGTTATGTTTTGTATCCTATTGAGGTAGATGTGCTGAATAATAGTGCTAGATCTTATTAAATTACTAATCGAACAGGTCTGAAAATAAGTCTTTTTCAAGACGGTGGTTTTATCCCTACAACAAAACAAGAGTTTTTCCTTGCCCAGTTGGTCAAGGAAAAGTCTGCATCATGAGGATTCTAATCTGAGTGCTCAGTCACCATTGTTGCCATTAGGTCCTAACATCACAGGTAATAATAATAATCTAATAAGGGCAATGCATGAAGCTATTAAGCCCAGAACCTAACAAGATCATTGTTGGTTCACTTCATTTATCTTACAAGAAGGGGTAGGCTTTTTATAATTATTATTATTCAACACTTTATTGATCAACTAGATTATACATTCAACAAAATAGGACATGGGAAAAAAAAGAACACAATAGAATATGTAGTGAACCAAGGGGCGAGCTTAAAGCCTGTGGCTTTCTCTTCCACCGAACCCTATAGGATATAAAAAAATGAAATAAACAATATTGAATGGGTGAGTAGAAGAACCAGGAATGTCAAAAATCGATTTTTTTTTTCGTAGAATAAGAAGGAATGTACTCTTTTCGATCATCTCTGTGAATATGAAGGAGAAATACCCCTTAAAAGTATAAATTTTTTCGATTTTAAAGTGGGGGAAGCGGAAAAAAAATCTGATGTAAATTAAGGAATGTAACAAAATCACTGACCATTTTTGCTAGCGGTATTAGTACCTAGTTGTGAGAATCTTGTCGAATAACAAGGAATGTAAAATTTAATTTTTATTATACTCATTAGCATCAGGAAAGCAAAAATAAGACAAATCTTATTTTTGCTTTCCTGAAAAGTCGATTTTTGACATTCCTGGTTCTTCTACTCACCCATTCATTTGTCTTATTTTTGCTTTCCTGAAAATTCGATTTTTGACATTCCTGGTTCTTCTACTCACCCATTCATTTGTCTTATTTTTGCTTTCCTGAAAAGTCGATTTTTGACATTCCTGGTTCTTCTACTCACCCATTCATTTGTCTTATTTTTGCTTTCCTGAAAAGTCGATTTTTGACATTCCTGGTTCTTCTACTCACCCATTTTTTTTTTTTTTTTTTTTTTTTCATAGTTAATGTGCACAGCTCTCACCTTGTTGGCGTGGTCCAGGGCGATCTCCAGTTCGTTGATGTCGGCCTCCAGTTTCTTCTTCATGCGCAGAGCCTCGGCTTTCCCCTTGGCCTCCGCCTCCAGCGAGGCTTGCATCGAGTCCAGAGCGCGCTGGTGGTTCTTGCGCGTGTTCTCGAACTCCTCTTCCTTCTCCTGGATGCGGCGGTCGATCTCCTGGCGAACTTGGGACAGCTCGAGCTGAGCGCGGAGCACCTGAGGGATTGAAGAGGTTGGGATCATTAAGTTTTTTTTTTTTTTTTTTTTTCATTATTTATTTAGGTATTCACATTTTTTCAACAATGAACATCAAAAAGAATTAAACATTTAACAACCCTTTCAGCATAATGCTGGTGTGGGTTGTTGTGATATATAGTTTTAGAAATTTAAAGAATTAAAAAAAATAGGTTGAAAAGAATATGGAGAAAAGAGAAGAAAAAGAAAGGGAAAAAATGAAGAAAAAGAAAGAAATAGGAGAGATTGCAAAGAAATTTTAAATTTAAATTCATTCCTTTCTTAATGATGGAAAAAGAGTAGAGGGTTGTTCGCTCAAACTATTGAGGGGTTGTTGAATTTGAATTTGAATTTGAATTGGTTTACTTTATTTTACATAATTGGTACATACATAATACATCACCTAAGCTAACAAGTAACTTCTGCGGTGACGGTTCTCTTCCTCAGGTTAATCTAAATAGGTAAAAAATAAAATTAAATTATAATAAAAAGTAAAAATATTTAAAAATGGCTTAATTTGTGTAAATGGAATGATTAAATAAATTGAATAAAATGTATTGATAAATAAAAATTCAAAGATAAGTAGCTTCATATATATGTACATGAAAAATTATATAAATTGTATATGATGGATAAAAATATCTATTCTTCTAGAAGTACAGCTTTTATTTTTTCTTTTACAATATTAAAGTTTTCCTCGTCTATAAAATTTTGGCAATATTGGTTTAGTAGTTTTGGTATGGTATAGGATAAAACTCGTTCACCGTATTTGGTAAATGCTTGACTCATAATAAATTCTTGTCTTCGGAGTTTATACGTAATTTCGATTTTTCTTCTGAATCGCGGGATATTGAAATTTTGTGTTATTAATACAAGTTTTGATAGTTGCTCGGGCGTTAAGAACCTTTGCTCGTTGCGATTATTATGAAAAAGGTATTTAATTATTTTCCTCTGTATACTATTTAACGGTTCTAAAATGTAAGCTGGTGCATAAGTATAAATTGTCACTCCATATCTCAGAATAGATTCAACGAGTGAGTAATATATTAATGATTTTATTTTACATGAGAGTGACCTGACATTACCTTTGCGTAGCTGGTAATTGACGATCCTCATTTTCTTACACAGCGTGTTTACATGAGTTTTCATTTTGAAGCTGTTGTCAATATTAACCCCGAGATATTTACAACTATCCGTGTATTCAATATATGGGCACTGACAGTTATTGGTTATGTACATCTCTGTAAATAAACATGATCTATTATGACATTTTATTTTATAGTTATTTAATTCTGATATGCCTTTTGCTGTTCCCATCGCCATGGTCTCCGTTTTACTTTGATTAATGAATATATCATTATTGTAAAAATATTTTTGTAATTTTATAAAATCATTTTGTGCCGTCTTAACTGCAATCTCAAGACTTTTGTGGATCGATACGATGCATGAATCATCCGCGAACATTTTTAATTTACTCTGCAGATTTAAGTATTTTACATCATGAGTGTAAATGTTATACCATCCTGGGCTATTTATCCCACCGGTCACCAAGCCGTTTTCGATAGAAATTTCTTCACTCATTGTTTGTCCAATCTTTGTTATCTGAGTTCTACCATCCAGGTAATTAGTAAATAAACTATTTTTCATTCCTATGTCTTTAAATTTTCTCAATATATTAGCATGGTCCAAGGTTTCGAACGCCCGGGTCAGGTCCAGCCACAGGATTATAACATACATCCGGCGATCTAGGGCGGGGTTTATTAATTCTGCAAAGTCCTGCAATAAAGTTAAAGTGCTCTTTTTAGGCTGAAAACCGTATTGTAAATCGGGTATGATGCTATTTTCATTTAAGTATTTTTTAGTGTTCCATTCCATGTATTTTTCAAGGATCTTTTCCAGGAAACTCATAGAACCCACCGGGCGGTAGTTACCGTAATTAGCTACATCCCCCTTCTTGTACAGGGGGGTAATGCAAGAGATCTTCATCCGAGTGGGTATACTCTGAGTTGCATGTATTCTTTGAATTAAGTATGTAATTATCGGTAATAAAACATGGACATTTTGTTTTACATCTTGCGGTCTTATTTTATCAATGCCGGGTCCTGTTTTTCTTAATTTTTTAATTATTTTGAAAATGTCGCATCTCTGTGGCGGGCTCATAAACATGGATGTTATGTTTCCTTGCGGTTCATGATTTTTCATTTCTAGACTGAACTTTGGACCTGCGTTTTCTTGTTTTAACTCTTTTATTTGATTTTTAAATTTTTTATTAAACTCATTAGCGAGCAATTCTAGATTTTGAGTCTCAAAGTTTTTGCTCAGTACCTTTTCACTTGGTTCTTTCTGATTTCTGTCGAGCAAAAAGTTCAGAACTTCCCAGATTTTTTTTATATCTCCATGACAGTTTTGTATACGTTTGTAAATATATATCCTCTTCTGTTTTTTAATCATATTTGTTACCATATTCCTTTTATTTTTATATTCCTCATAAAAAATATCATTCTTGTTTTTTCTCCATTTTTTTAAAAGGTCTTTTTTTTCTTGTATATGAAATTTGGTATCCTCGGTCACCCAAGGAAATAAGTCATCTTTTTTTGTTTTATATTTTACACTCGAGCATTTATCATAAATTTTATGAAATTCTTGTACAATTTTGTTATAAAGATCATCTGGATCCTCTATTTCAGCTAGTTCTCCCCAGTTGGTTTCTGAAATCTCTTTGTTAATTTTATTAGAATTAAATAAGACTAATTTTTGGACTTCTTTAAGTTTTCTGTTTTTTACGGATGTGTCCGCCTGGTATAATTGAATTGCAATGAAATAGTGGTCCGAGACCTTTGTTTTTATAAACGGCTGAGGAAAACTCGTCCTTACCTTTTAATTTTAAATTTATGTGGTCAAGGCATGCCGAGGTCTCATTACCACCCAGCATTTCTTCCCTAGTGACGGATTTTATAGTAGGCAACAACCCGTTACAATACAGTGTATTTAGGTAAACAGAATTATTTGAGTTTTGTTTTAACGTACAAATGTTAATATCACCTATCATTAAAATACAATCATCTTTTTTGGGGGCATTTTGTAACCACCACTGTAAATCATTAACGAAAAGTTGCATATTGTTCTTAGGCGGACGATATATCGCGAGAATAGTGTATTCTAGGTTTTTCTTCCTGTTCTTTATTTTAAAGTTTAAGCTTTCTACTTCTTGAAAATTATATAAAATTTTCTCTATGGCAAAATTATCCCGATAGTATACTATTATTCCACCACCTTTTTGTTTTTTACGGCACTTGACTATCTGATTGTAATTTTTAATTTTATATACCGTTGCTTCCTCCTCAGTAACATTAACCTCTGTCAAAACCATAATATCTATCTGGTTGATTACATTTTTTAATTTATAATTAATTAGGTCCCAGTGCTTCCTTAAACTTCTTACATTCACATGAATACACGTAAGTTTATTTTCTTTGTATAATGTTTTATTCCATTCTTCAAGATCATCGAAATCCTGAGTGTTAATTTTTATATTTTTAAGTTTTCTAATTAAAAATTGTTCATTATTGATCATTTAAAATAATAAATAATTACAAGGTACATATTATATTTTTATATCCCAATTTACAGTTTGGCCAAGTCATCCAAAGTTCTCAGACGAATGGCGTTTTCCCCCTCAGTTCTTTTTAAGAATATTTTCCCATTTCGAACCCAAATGTAGGAATAGGCCTTATCTTTTTTTAACCTTTTCGCTTCAAAGAGAAGTTTTTTCAAATAAGGCGATAGGTACTCATTTATGTATATCACTGTCGAGGGTTGCTGTGAGGTGAATTCTTCTGATTTCAATGTAGGTTTATTCATTCTGATTTTCTCTATAATCTTGTCTCGAGTTTCTTCATCTTTAAGTTTCACTAGCAATGACTTAACTTGAGGTTCACTGTCCTTTTTTTTAACAATATTTTTTTCTATGGTGTACTCATTTTCACTCACGAAGTTATTCACCTCAATCTTCTCGAATACTCGTGCAGTGAACGCTTTATAATCTATGTATTGTGGTACACCCGATATTTCAATCTTGCACTTATTTTCTTCCTGGACCATCTCCTGCACAAAACTTTCCAGATTTTTTACCTTTTTCTGTAATTCTCGATTTTGGTTTTCCAACTTTTCTTGTGTTTTTTCAATCACTATTATTTTTTGTTGAGTCTCTTTGAAGGATTTATTTAGATCTTCGATCATTCCTCCATTGAACAACAAGCTTTTCTCTATTTCCTGGAACCTGTCCTCCATGCTTGCCTTCAGCTCACCGAGCATCTTGCTCATCATCCTCTGAATGTTGGCCATCGTGACCGGCTCGTCCGACTTGTCATCACTGGAAAATGCTGATGGGGAATTAGAAGATCCAAAGCGGCCTAGATTTCCCCCAGGCTTCTTGGCGGCCCTGCATTCTGGACATTTCCAATTTGCCTTGGACGGATTGGACATGGACCGCCAGGAAGACTCCTTGACACCTCCGCATAACCAGTGAAGGCCCTCCCCACAGACGCCGCACAGCAAGTGTTCGCCTCCCTCCGGAAGATCCTCCGCGCAAGTCTTACAGCTGCTTGACATCGTGACTTGGTACGAGTAAACGGCTAGTGGTCTCGGTACCTCTCCGTTTGATCCTCGGAACTACTCGGAAGCCGAAGCAATGATAAAGCTCAGCCGGGATGACGACGTACTGATGGTGATGACCTTGACTCAGTTATTATCAGCTCTCCTTTTATCTTTATCAAAAGTAATCTAGCGGCGGTACTGAGAACTTATTGGAAAGTTGAGTACACTGGAAAGTTTGAGGTTCCAGCGGTAACTACCGGTTCCCAATAATTTGGAAAACGATTGAACCAATCCACCAAAAAGTGCTGCTCTCTAGGTATTGAATTCTGCAGTTTTAGAAATTTAGAAGAATAAGATGGGTGAAGATTAAGTCGGAAATATTGTTCTAACTACATGAGTGAGTGAAAAAGAAAAGAAGAAAAAAAATGTATAGGAAATAAAGTTATTTACATGTTCTTTTTTTAAAGAAGATTTCTTTTCTTTTCTTCAAAAAAGTTTTAGACCATTTTAAGTAGAATTAGTTTCTTTCTTGTTTTCAATTTCTTTTTTAAATTAGTTTCTTTCTTGAAATTTATGCTATTATTTTCATTATTTATTCGTATAATAGTCTTCTGCTTTCAGTCTAAATAAAGCACTATTTATACTGATTTATTTTATAGCCATAATTTTGATTCCGTCTCACCTTGTTCTCTACTTATGTCTCACCTTGTTCTCTACTTATGTCTCACCTTGTTCTCTACTTATGTCTCACCTTGTTCTCTACTTATGTCTCACCTTGTTCTCTACTTATGTCTCACCTTGTTCTCTTCCTGTTCCAGGGCTGCCTCAGCCTCTTCCAGTGCGGCTTGGAGCTCATCCTTCTCCACTTCCAGACGTTTGCGTGCCTTCTCTACTTCGTGAATGTTGCGGCCTCCCTCTCCAATTTGGTCAAGCAGGTCCTTAACTTCGTCTGAAATGGAAACAAAGATGAGAGGGAATGAAGGAAAGTTAAAAAAATATGTATATATTTGATTTATTTGTATCAACAACAAAGTGTTATTACAAAAACAAGTTCAAAAATTATAAAATCTACATAAGTTTTGAAAAATTCGTCCTATTTAGTCTAGTAAATATGATTGGAAGTGAAAATATGGATTGAACACAATCAGTTTTCTAGATATATAATGAGAGCAAAATAAAAAAGTTTAATGGTTTTTTCGACTTAGTATTAATGAAACATATTATTTTATGTTTTGACCAACATGTAGACCAACAACTAAAATGTCATCTAGATATTTTTTTTTTCTTAAGATGAATGTTTCACAGCCTTTTTATTTCGTAGCCATGAAACAGGAGCTACTGTAGAAGCTTGTGGTCTGTGTTGTAGCCTGCCCATCCTGTAGTATGCCTCCCCTCTGATGGGCGGGAAGTGACACAATACTTCCCATTTAGGTGCTGGGTCGACACGAGCGCACCGGAAGGTATCCCTTACAAACAATTGTAACCAAATTAAGAATACAAATTTTTGTCGGCACGGGGGATCGAACCCGGGACCTTCCGCGTGGCAAGCGAGTGCTTAACCACTAAGGTAAAAAAAAAATTAATGGATTTTCCGACGTAGTATTAATAAAACATATTAATTTATGTTTTGACCAACATGTAGACCAACAACTAAAATGTCATCTATATGTAAATGAGTAAATCCAGAAAAACCGCCTTAAAACTTATTTATTTATTTAGAAACTCTTTATTAGTAGAACATATAGACAGACAAATAATGGTAAAAATTAAATATAAAAATTGACAATATTAATAATATAAACAAGAAAGAAAAAAAAATAATAAACAAAATATATACATAAGTCGTAACTAAAGGGTTGGGTGGAAGAGATTGCCATAGGCAATAACCCCGCCCTTTAGTTAGGACTTATGTTTTTATATATTTTCTATTCTTTTTCATTTTTATTGTATATATTGTTTCCATTTTTTTAATTGTTAAAATATTTATTTGTATGTACATAATGTCCATTTATATCTAATAAAGCATTGTATAATAATAATAATAATAAAGAACCCCGCCCTTTTGTTAGGACAAATGTATATATTTTGTTTTTTTGTTTTGTTTTTTTTCCCTTGTTTATATAAACCTTTGTTTATATATTTCCCTTGTTTATATATTATTAATATTGTCTATTTTTATATTTACCATTATTTGTCTGTATATATATGTTCTTCCTACTAATAAAGAGTTTCTAAATAAATAAAATAAATCTCTTCCACCCAACTCACCAGCCAGGTTCTTGTTCTCGCGTCTCACAGCCTCCAGTTGCTCCTGAGCCTCCTCGTAGGCGCCCTTGAGTCTGAAGAGCTCGGTGGAGTAGTTCCTGCATTCCTTCTGGGAGGCGTCCAGCTCCGCGGCCAAGTCGTCCACCTGGGGGGAGAGAGACAGGAGGAATGGTCAATCCCACAAAAAACTACCGTTAAAAAAAGGGCCAAGTTCCAGAACTCCTATCCAAAAAGGTTTCGCCAATGAATGCAGTGATATCTTGTTTACGGCCAAGTTATCTCGGTACTAAATATTTCTTTTATTAAAACCCGTTTTCTGAGTTCCTCATTTTGTATGTTTTTAACTGCCAACTATCCTCTAACTTAGCCAGTTTTAGTCAATATGTCAAACCGTGTCGACAAGAAAGGTTATGTAACAAGGTTTTTACCGCTAATAATATTTTTTACCAAGGTTTTTACCTCTTTTAAATGTAACAGAGGTAAAAACCTTGATGAATGTACCTGTTCAATGCTTAAATATGTTTTAAAATGTTAAATATGTTAATGCTTAAATATGTTTTGAGTACCTCACGATGGATTTTGATGCAAACGTACCCTGATTCATGTTAGTTTTATAATGACTATTTTGCATTTTCACTGTCTCAGATATATTGTGATTTTTCTTAATTTTGTAGTGTCTCTTCTCTTATTGTATTTTTTGTATTTATTGTATTTTAAGTTTTTTTTGTATTACTTCTGCTTGTACCTTTACTTGTGTTAACAACTTTTATGTTGAATGAACATCAAATAAAACATTATCTTATCTATCTTAAAGAATGGTTTACCTTGAGCTTCCACTCTCCAATGATCTTGTCAATGGCCTTGGCTTTCTTCTCCGCGGCGTTGGCAATGGCGTTGGCTCTGTCCACCTCCAGCTGCAGATCCTCCACCTCCGTGGCCAGCCTCTGCTTGGTCTTCTCCAGGGCAATGACCTTCTGGTTCAGAGACTCGATGGTCTCCTCAGCCTCGGCGAGACGAGCTTGCAGTTTGCGTCTGAGAGAAGAGAGGGAACAATTTGTAGTTTTGTATTTGATGCCAAATTCAATAAAATTGTCTATATTTCTATGTGTCTACTTGTATTTGGCATCTTTATTTATTAAATAATACATAGACAAGTAGACATATAGACAATTGAATTGAAAAAGTTCATAGTACATTTTCTTACAATAATAGACATAAGTGAATCACCTAAGCTAATATAAATAATTTCTGTAGCGATTTCCTGTATCCTTTTTTTTGAGTTCCTAATATTGATGGGGAAGCTATTGTAATTTGTAATTTTGTAAATATTTAACATCTTTATTTATTAAATAATACATAGACAGCATACAAGAAGACACATAGAAATATAGACAATTGAATTGAAAAAGTTCATAGTACATTTTCCTACAATAATAGACATGAGTGAATTCTCAGCCTCGGCCAGACGAGCTTGCAGTTTGCGTCTTAGAGAAGAGAGGGAACAATTGAATTTATAACTTGTTTTTTATTGAACTATAACACAATAACACAAACACTTCATTCAGTGAATTTGTGAAGGGGAATGAGCCCGCAATGCTGGCTGCATTCCCCCTCTGAATGGCCAATTGAATTGAATTGAAAAAGTTCATAGTACATTTTCCTACAATAATAGACATGAGTGAATTCTCAGCCTCGGCCAGACGAGCTTGCAGTTTGCGTCTGACAGAAGAGAGGGAACAATTGAATTGAAAAGTTTCATAGTACAGTTTCTCACAGTAATAGACATAAGTGAATCACCTAAGCGAATTAGTGAATCACCTAAGCTAATTAGAAACCAAGGGTTCTATAGCAAGACTTGGTAATATTTTCAATATGAGGATTAAATGAAAGGATTTGCGAATAAGTAATGCCTAAGTCTTTTTTAGTCTGAACAGTAGTGATGTTTTGGCTGTTGATGGAATACGTTGATGGGATTAGTGTTCGTCTTCTGGTGTATTGGACGAGTTCACATTTTTCAGAGGAAAAAGAAAGTTGAATATTTTGTAAATAAGATTGGGTTAGAACAATTAAGGTGGTACCAGGGTCCAGGGTCTAGGGCTCTGTTGTGTTCGAGCACTAAGCCCAACTGATGACGATCACTCACTTGGGTTGATTGTCAAATGATGAAGGGTTGGGTGGAAGAGATTGCCATAGGCAATAACCCCGCCCTTTAGTTAGGACTTATGTTTTTATATATTTTCTATTCTTTTTCATTTTTATTGTATATATTGTTTCCATTTTTTTTCATTGTTAAATTAATTATTCGTATGTACATAATGTACATTTATCCTCCTGAGACCTGAATGTGCTTTTAAAAGTACATAAGACAACTTCACTTCACACTACTATCTTCTCTCAAAAACCATCGGGAATTTTTGAAAATTCAATGTACTTTTAAAAGTACGCCAGGTCTTAATCAGTACTTTCTGGAATACATGCCGAGGACTCAAGCAGTAGGTATCTGTCTTATGTATTTTAACAGTACATCCAGGTCTAAATCAGTACTTTCGGGAAAACATGCCCAGGTCTCAGGAGGATATACCTAATAAAGCGTTGTATAATAATAATAATAATAATCACTCACTTGGATTCCTCAAGCTCCTCCGCGCGGGCCACGCCCTCACTCTCGTACTTGGTTCTCCAGAGTTGAGCATCAGCATTGGCCTTGCTCAGCTGCCGCTGCAGGTCAGCCTTGCCCTCCGCCTCCTCCTCGAGTTGCTCCCGAATGTTGTCGATGTCGTGTTCCAGGTTCCGGAATTTGCCGAGCAGGGTAGCGCGTTCCTGAGAAGGCGAGAGAAGATTCATTGAAGTTATAGGTTTATAGGCCTTCAGCCAGCACGAAGAAATTGGTGATAACAAAAATTAGAAAAAGAGGGACCATTTAAATAGAAAGAAAAAGTCAATATCTATTACTCTTTTGTCCCTAAAAAAACAATTTCATGGTTTTCTATTTGTATATTGTAATACTGTTTCAAATGTTTTGTAAATTATTTGTTCAATAAAGGCTATTTTATTTTATAGGTTTATTGTTTGGAGCCAGAGGATCTCTAACAGCTCACTTCAAAGAATTCAAAACCAAATTCAATATACCTAAGAACACTTGTGAGAATATTATCACAAATGTAATACGTGGCAATCATTTTCCAAAATACTTTTTGAAAGACAAAGAAACCTGGAATTTTTTGTGCTCTTTGGGGGGTGTTATCTTTATTTAAATTAAGTTGCGTTATTTATACTGCGCGATTAGGACTAATGAGTCCCATTATTCTAGCAGTAAGTCCAAGACGTACTATTATGTGGTCAAAATTACAAATGAGAGGATAACTTGTCATGTCCCGGCTGGGATTCAAACCCGCGATCTCTGGATTACTAGACCGATGCCTTGACGACTGAGCCACCGGATTTGTAGAATAGAATAGAATATACCTTGTTTATACTGCCGAGGTAAGACTGAAAAGTCCCTCTACTCCAGCAGTCAAACAGGTCTTTAATTTTTTTTTTTTTTTAATTTTCATAAATTAACGGGGTAAACCCATGTTTAATATATTTTATGGGATATCATTATATATTGGAATTTGTAAAAGAAAGCTTCAATTCAACTCACCCGTCCTTCCTCGTCGGCCAATCTCTTCGTGTCTTCCAGCTGGGTGGTCAGGGAGATCTTGATCTTGCTCAGTTGGGACACTTGGCTTTCGGCCTCCTCAAGCTGTCTCAGCAGGTCGGAATTCTCAATGCTCAGCTTCTTCTTGGCGGCGTCAAAGTCGTTGAGAGATCGGTTGGTTTCGTCCAGCTTGCCTTGGACTTCGTTCAGTTGGTGTTGCAGTTGCTTGGCAATCTTCTCGGTGGCGGCCTAAAAGGCGGGAAGAGAATTGTGTGAGTGACAGAAGTTTTAAAGATATTTTTTTTGTTGGAAAAGATATCTATAATAATTATCAATTTTTCTGTATTTTTTTTTTTTTTTTTTTTAATCCAAATACCTACACCTGTGAGTTATAGATTATAACTATCAAGCAATAACTCGTTGATCATTTATTCACTTTTATATTTTAAATATACTTGTACTAATATATTTACTATACATATGTGTAAAAAATCATTTAAAATAATTCAAATGCCTTCTTTTTGATCAAAAAGACCTGTTTCATTCCTATCAACTCCTTTCAATCTATCTCTACAACAAAAACGGTTAAACCTTTTACTTCCGAGAAATTTCAATATTAGAAATCGGAAGTATTGTGTTCGTTTTGTTTTATGTCACTTCCTGATGTGTCAATAGCAAAGTGTGATTTCTGTAATTAATAAAATGAAAAATATATTCTACAAACATTTTTGTCTGTTATTCAGGAACAGGTATAGAAACTTGGAAATATTAGTATTCAATAATATTTAAAAGCTACTCATAATTATTTCGATAAAAGCATGAGATTGTTCATTCTCGTCCATATGAAGTTCTGTAGTAGCCTAATGTTTAAAAATGATCTAGAAATGGCCGAATAGCTTTCTTAGAACCTTTTCTTCTTGATGAGAAACAAATTACACACAAATTCAAAATAACTATTAGAACAAATAAAGGTATTATACGTACATTACATTAAACATAAATATAAGAGTTAGTAGGATTAGAAAAAACTTAAAGAAGTTCTCATACTAAACAAGAAATCTTAATTAATGAGTCTTCAAACAACACACATTATTAACACACAAGGGAAAATTATCAATATTGAGAAGATCTTGAAAAATACATTACTTTGAGGCAATAATAAATGTTGAAAGTTACGTTACTGATTTTTAATCCATCTTAAAGATGAGACAGGATAAATTGTTCAGTTGCTTTGAGAATAGATAAATAATAGTTCAAAAGTATTAAATGAAGCGTGATTGATGAAGAAAATAGAGCAATGTATAATTTTTGATAATTGAAACGAGAATTTCATTCATAGAGGATTATAAAATATAAAATTGAAAGGAAATATGAATTAAATAGCTCTGTGAATAGATAAATATTTAAGTAAAGCGTTAGTCTCGTAATTTTATTAAATTAGATGAAGCGATTTTTGTAGTTTTTGTGGGTAAGCTAGACTCAGAATCAATACAAGAAGCGTTTTTGTTCTTTTAGGCAGGTTTAATATTTCTCTCGCTCACGAGACAAAAGGTCTTGATACCTTTTCGTTGGTCAGATGGTCCAAAGTAGCTTTGACGTCGTTGAGTTCGCAAAGGTATTGGCATTTGTCCTTCTCGGCTCTAGACAACGGAAAATAGACATACCATGTCACAGGGTGGTGATTCACAATGGGTAAGTATAGGGGAGGGGGTAGTTTTGGGCGGAGATGGTTTGGAGGGGATTAATACAAAAGGGAGGGACACAAAACTTGGACAAGTTGGAAGGGAATCGTAGTCTTCCTTGAAGAAAGAATAGAAGTCTTTGTGCACTTTAAATTGTGGTCATTGCTACTCTTTTAAATAGTTTTTTTTAGCAGATTTTATTTGATAGTATTGATCTCAAATCAGAAAAAAAGATATCGGTTGCAATTTTGAAGTTATAATGGTAGCAAGATTTTAATGCACAATTCTTTTTTATTCTTTCGCAAGAGAAACTTGATGACGCAGTGGATACGTGAAGGCTAGTTGCGTATTTAGCATTGAGAGGAATTTTTTACTGTTAAATAAAGTATAACAGATAGATATCATTCAATTTTTGTAGAATGATTTGTGTATAGTACTTTTAATATTTCTTCAAAACGTACCCATTACAATCAGTGACAAAGTTGGACACATTCGAGAAAATAAAATCGACATGAATCACATTTCTAAACATTCTAAAATAAAAATCAGGGGACACAGATTGGTTGAGTTTTCTTTGATTTTGAATGCAAAGGTAACATTCGATGCATCTCATTTTGTAGACAAGACAGATTTGAATCTCAGTAGAGAGATGTTAACATTGATGAGGGACAGTATCACATGCTTTCGAAAAATCCATAAATTTCCACATGAACGTGGAAAAGTTGGGAAAATGCAAAAGATTTGGGGCTGGTTTTCCACTCTTTGGACCGAGGTGAATACCTTTTCACGAGCCAACTGATCTGCGGCGGCTCTAGTGTTGTTGGTTTCGTTGTGGGCGGCGTTACGTTCATGTTCAGCCCTAGAGTTTTGTCAAGGGAGAGGTTGGGTTATTTCTCATTTTGATTGGATAAATCAGAAATACAAATCTCATGTCGTAGTCTTACAATTTTTACAACACAACTGGTGCAATTTAGAATGTAATAGATAATATGTTAGGTTTCGATAACCCTTCGTAAATGACACTATTGAATATACTTTATTCCCTTATTTTCCTTAGAAACTAGAAATTAGTACCTATGACATCCAAACCATAATGTGGGGGACCTATAAGTTAATGGAAATATAGCTGACCATTAGGTGATTTATAATTAATCATTTTGAAATGCATACCTGTATTTTGTAATTAAATGTAAATAATTTTCGATTCCACGTAAATTATAATATTCATAACTGATTCTAAACAATAATGAATGGGGTAAACCTCCTTTTCAATTTAAGATTCCTAATGGAGGAAATTTCAAGAGCAACTCACTTGGTCTTGAGTTTGTTCAGTTGGTCAATCTGTTCTCCCATTTCGCTGACGGCATCGTTGTGTTTCTTTCTCAGGTTTCCTAGGGTGGATTCGTGTTGAATGTTGGCTTCCTCAAGGTCACGTCTCAGTTTGCTCATCTGAAAGCAGACAATAAAGTATAAATAGCCCGCCCTTTTTGTTATAGTCACTATAATAGAAGAAAGGGTCATGTTAACAACATTCTCGCCGCCACAGGAGGTAATGTTCCTTGCAGGGTTCTTCTTTACTTGCTGGAATAATGGGACTTAAAAAGAGGTACTTCTTAGTTGGTAATTTGGCAATGAGCAATGGTAAGAGATTGAGTTTGAAAATTACCATTGGAAATTAAGAACATTTGGAAATTGAAAATGATCAATGGGATCAAGACATTTAAAATTTAATTTAAAAATGACCAAAGGGACTAAGAACTTGATAAGAAGATTTAAGTAGTTGGAATTCTAAAAGAGAAGCCCCAATTATCAAGCCAACCTCTATTAGATCTATTGAGACCAAATTTGATAGTTGTTACTATTTAGAAACCAAAGTCTGGCTGGAGGACTATAAACAGGGAGTAGACCAGCATTGGCTTGGTTCTGGGGGCACTTGTCAATTATTAGCCTTCTTATAAAGACAGTGGTAGAAGTGCTGAGTCATTCCTCCACTGTCTGGCTACCATCGTTCACGATGACGCCACCCTATGATGATGATTTAGAATTTAAAACAAGAAATTTTGGAGATTGAACTTTACAATGGTAGATGGAAGAATTGGAAACTGAATTCGAAGGTCCCTCACCTCAGTATAATCAGTACCAGTATAAACAGAAAAGTGAGAAGTTGTATTAGATGTACATGAATATCAGAACATACCTGGACAGCTGTTTCGAGCTTATTTGCTCTCATCAGCAGGTAATAGTTCTGAATATCCATGCCATCAACTAACCTCTCTATTTTAATCAGTATAAACAGAAAAAAATAAAAGTATATACCTCGGCTTCTCGTTTCTTGTTGAGCTCAATCTGGGCGGAGGTGGCGCCTCCAGCCTCCTCCAGTCTCTCGCCAAGCTCCTCCAGCTCGCGGGCCAGGTCAGCTCTCTGCTTCTCCGCCTTGGCGCGGGATTGTCTCTCGGCCTCGACCTCCTCTTCCAACTCTTCGATGCGGGCCTGCAGCTCCTTGATCTGTTTCTGGTTCTTGCCTGGAGGAGGAGAAAAAGGTCGGTCAATCAATCAATCGAATGTTTATTGTGAACAAATATATACAAAGTATGTGTTTCACATTTATATTTAACATGGCGAGACCTATACAAATGAAGGTTCAGGAATGATTGAACATCACAGACAAATATTTAGAAGCGCTCCGGCCCACTGTATACGCCACAGCGCAAGTACCGCTTTTCGGGTAGTTGCAGAAGAAATAGAATTTTATGGAGCTTAGATAATTTTGACTTCTTCAACATAGAACATAAATGTAGTCTACATTATGTACATAAAGAGAACATAAATGTAGTCTATATTATGTAGATAAAAGAAACTATCAGGGTACGACCTTTGTAATATGTAAACTTTGACTTGAGATTTCTTTGCAAAGGAACAAGTTTTGAAAATTGTTTTTCTGGAAAATTATTGTCCATTTGGAGTTTTCGCAAAGGTTCTATAATTTTTTGTCCAAAGGGTAGGTATATTACTCGTATACTTGTATAGATGTTGATAAAAAGTCTAAATTACTTTAGAAATGGCTTATTTAAGGTCAACAGTGGAGGGTTCATTTCTTGAAATTGCATACAACCAATATCTTTTTTCCAAAGGTTGACTTTTTTGTTTGTGATGCATAAGTTGCTTTTTATCTTAGTCAAAACTATTGAAAAACCTCAAACTTACCGACTAATCCTTGTTCGTCTTCGAGTTTGGCGGTGAGAGAGGCGATTTCCTTGTCCTTGCGTTGGATGGTCTGCTCCAGCTCCTTCTTGTTGCGTTCCAGATCTGCCACAGCCTCCTGGGTCAGTTTCAGGTCTCCCTCCACCTTCCTCTTCTGCTTCTCAACATCTCCTCTGTGGGTTTAAATCATTGTGGTTTAATTTGATTTTTTTTTTTTTAAAGATGAGTGTTTCACAGCCTTTTTTATTTCGTAGCCATGAAACAGGAGCTACTGTAGACGCTTGTGGTCTGTGTTGTAGCCTGCCCATTCTGTAGTATGCCTCCCCTCTGTTGGGCGAGAAGTGACACAATACTTCCCATTTAGGTGCTGGGTCAACACGAGCGCACCGGAAGGTATCCCTTACAAACAACTGTAACCAAGTTTTGAATACAATTTTTTGTCGGCGCGGGGGTTCGAACCCGGGACCTTCCGCATGGCAAGCGAGTGCTTAACCACTGAGCTATTCGTTCGCTCTAATGTTGCTATGACTTCCGTCATAGAAGGACGGAATCATTTCCGACAAGAAACGCCGAAGGTGATTCTTTCAGGGTTTTTTCAGCCTGACCCAGCTCACTAAACAACAAGTCTGTCCCGGTAGCTAAGTGGTCAAGGCGTCGGTCTGGTAATCCTAGGTAGATTTTTCCATAAAATCATGATTTATATTTTCTATAGGTTGCAGGGTTTTCAGTGAAACCCTTGCAATTAACACTGCGACCTAATTGGATCTATTGTGACCAGTTGATTCTATTTGGTTTTAACGTCCTGATCAGGACGGGGGTGTTACCCTCCATTCGCTGGGAATTGTACCAGCTACCCACATTAACTTCACCCAGCCTGGGTAGGGCCAGAAATGCCAGCCTCACGTATTTGGAGGTAACAGAATTTTCTTCGAAAAGTCTGCCCCAACCGGGGATCGAACTCGGGATCTCTGGACTTCGGGTAGTAGTCTGAACCATTACGCCACGGAGGCTGGCCAGTTCTGTTCATAAAATTATCCTGTTTATAAAATTGGTCAACTTTTTTAATGTTTTCTTAGCCTGTTTATAAAATTGGTCAACTTTTTTAGTGTTTTTCAGTGTAAATCAGTGTAAACAGAGAAGTGAGAAGTTGTACTAGATGTCTAGTACTAGTACTAGATGTACTAGATTTTTAGACGTCATCTCACCTCAGTTTCTTCTCGCGCTCCAGAGAGTCCTCCAGCTCGTCCAAGGTTTGCTCGAGCTTGGCCTTGACCTTGTTGAGGTGGTTGACCTTGTCTTCCGCCGCCTGCAACTCCTCGGCAGTCTTCTGGGTGATCTGTGGGGAAGATAGGAACCAGTTCGTGAAGATGTGAATCAGTTCGTGAAGATAAGAATCAGTTCGTAAGAATCAGTTCGTGAAGAGTACCATTGGTAAAAAGTAAATTACAAGAGGTTTATTGAAGGGAAATGGGTGATCTGTGGGAAGATAAGAATCAGTTCGTGAAGATAACCATTGGTTAAAAATAATATTACAAGAGGGTTTGATTTGAAGGGAAATGGGTGATCTGTGGGAAAGATAAGAATCAGTTCGTGAAGATAAGAATCAGTTCGTGAAGATACGAATCAGTTCGTGAAGATAAGAATCAGTTCGTGAAGATAACCATTGGTTAAAAATAATATTACAAGAGGATTTGATTTGGTTGTGATGGCTGTTGAGAATATGGGAGTTTGGTGTAAGGAAGGAAAAGAATGGATAAAGGCAATTGGGAAGAAAATTATTGAAAAAACAGGCGACCCGAAGAAAATGTTAGGATCAAAGAGCTAACAGAGACTAGAGAGGACAAAGTCTCATTTATTGGTGTTAGCAACCAGAATCCAGATATTGTGCAGTTAAAACTCAGTATAAACAGAAAAGTGAGAATTTGTATTAGATGTACATGAATATCAGAACATACCTGGACAGCTGTTTCGAGCTCATTTGCTCTCATCAGCAGGTAATAGTTCTGAATATCCATGCCATAAACTAACCTCTCTATTTTTTTTTTTTTTTTTTTCATTTTTCACAATTACATTTATAGGTAGTAAATGGCATCAATTTTTTCTTTTTCTGGTAATGCTGCTATTATACTTGCAGCATTACCACGCTGTATGAAGGATAAGACTGATTCTTTGTTTTAGGTATGTTTTGGCCCTTATACAGTAATCGCTATATATGATTTTTTTTTTTTCTTAATTTATTGGTTCTTCCGGATGCTTACCTCTCCAGACTGCTTCTTCTCCTTGTTCAACTTGTTGATGAGCTCATCCTGGTGGGCGATCTCATCGTTCAAGTTGCGGATCTGGTGGTCCTTGGTGGCCTTGTCTTGGTCAGCCTGGAGTGAGAAAGAACCATTTAGTGAATTATTAAACATGTCGTTAAATAAAAGTTTGTGTTTATCATATTGAGAGAGAAACAAATTGTTCATATATTTTAAATAAATACAATCGCGGCTGTCTACCTTTGGTAGATTGCTAATACACAGCATACTCATCAATCCAGAAAATATTAGCTTTCTCAAAGTAAAATTTATTTACAAACAACTGACATCACTATCGATGCTTGCTATGAGACACAGTACTCTTGTTACTTGTGCTTTGAAGTAGACAATGACGATGGTTATTTTCAGGATGGTTTGTATAGGTGGTTATAAACATTATTAAGAACATCATCATTGTGATGACAACCCAAAACGCTTGCAGCATTGCCTCGTTGAACTGCAAGGCTTATTTGTTGCAGCAAATAATTTCCCGATTTTGGGTCTTCAGTCTTTTTTACAATAGATCTTCTAAATTTTTCTAGCCATTGTTTAGCTTCTTTACACATCGGACCCACTGTTTCAATAGTAAAAGCTTTCAAAATGTAATTTTCTCGTTCTAGATGAAGATATTTTCTATGTTTATTTGCACATGCTTTCTCTCTGTGGCTGCTCAAGCATTATTTTGGTAAGCGGAAGGTTTGAGGGTTCTAGGGTATCGCTACATGTAGCAATGTAGCATGCCATACCATATTTGTGGTAATCACAATCGTGATGTTACAGCTACTCAAAATCACTTTACTAAATCTTTGCTTGACTTGGCGACTTTAACCACCAACCTCCAGCTTATAAGTCCTCCGCCTTATCGATCTAAATACGAAGATCGGTTCCAACTCAGTTGTTTGCTTAAGTTTAGAAGATATCTTTTAGACAACATTTATGGTATACTAGCTAAAATCCGGTACTTTGTCGCCGTTGAGGTTTTTGCCCGTGGCTTGCGTTCTATTTAGATTTCTTTAAAAGTCATCTTCATTATATCTTAACTAAAAGAAGTTTTGAGTACAATGTGATTGATCACAACCATAGGCGGTGGAAGTAACATGATATCCACATGTTGTCAAACTCATTAATCTCCACTGAACCGAAATTCAACACCCTCTCAACACGTTCACAACATCCCACCATGTTCACAACAACATCTGATGCATTCATATAGGAATCTATTTTGATCCTCGCGTATTTGACAGGACATTAACACTCGCATCTTCAACATTCATAACTCCGACATTAGTCTCTTGGAAATTAATATCCACCAGCAACTCTGGAGCCAGAAGTTCTTATAAACGTCCGCTTGGCCAGGGTCCAAAATTTGAAATATATTTCTTCTTCTTCTTCTGCATTAACATCACGATCATTATTTTGAAGTAGTTGAAGAAAGATATTTATTAAGAGGTTACGGGTAAATTTTACATTTGTTCATCCGTTTCAAGTCGGCGAAAACATCAAAAGAATTGCTCGGTTTGGATTGATTGCCCAGAATTGCATCGAGAGTGTCTGAGGACAGAGTTTGCAAGATGCGATTTCTTTCCCTTTGCCAGGTAGAAATACGAGTTGCAGGTGGATTATCTATACTTACAAAGCAGAAACCTGTATATTTCATTTCTATGTATCGATTTATTCATATATCTACTTATAAGCAAAGCCGCATTTCTTTGCTCTAACTTTTGACTGCTCTCAATAAACTAAACTGTATGGATAAATAACTTCGAAATTTGGTCACTTTTTCAACGATTGGTAACATCTTTCATTTACCTTCTGGATAACAAATTCTAGATCACCAATACCTTTCTAGAGTCCTTTATTCTCTTCCTTGAACTTATTACTACCCTATAAATTCAACAATATTAGTATCTTCACATCCTCGGAGCCTCGTAACTCTCCACTTTTGAATTTTGGTAACTTTTGACACAGTTGGTAACATTCAACAATATTAGTTTTATCTCCAGAGTCTCGTAACTCTCCACTTTTGGATTTTGGTAACTTTTGACACAGTTGGTAACAATATTAGTTTTATCTCCAGAGTCTCGTGACTCTCCATCTTTGAAATTTGGTAACTTTTGGTACTATTATTGTTCGCTTACCTTCTGGATAGCCAACTCCAGATCCTCAATGTCCTTCTTGAGGCCTCCGTTCTCCTGCTCCAACTTCTTCTTCTGCTGGAAGAGTTGGTTGCGGGCATCCTCTTCCTGCTGGAGTCTGTCAACGGTTTCCTGAGGGAAGAAACGAACAAACACGATTAGAAACGAACAAACTCGATTAAGCACGGTCATGCACGATGAGGAATGATCGTAAACGATTAAAAGAAAAGGCTGCAAGTAACCGACTAGGAGCGATCTTAGATGATTAGTTAGTTGGAAAAGAAAGGATTGGATGGAAGAGATTGCCATAGGCAATAACCCTACCTAATTATTTATTAGATATATTATTTTTTAGTTTGAAAGAAAGAAAACCGTTATAATTAAAAGTTAGCAAGATGTAGATAAACCCGTCCCATTTAATCAACAATAAAGAGTTATGTAAAAAATAAAGGCTTGTCATGTTTTATTTTGTGCTTTGTACATTTAATTGTTAAATCGAAGAAAAAAAAATAAACAAAGGTTAATTAATCATTAGAATATGAGTCAGTTACCTGACGAATTCAAGTAAAATAAGACTGCATCATTCATTGAAGAAAATGTATTAATTATAAAAATTAATGTGATTAAAACATAGAAATGATTAAAACAATTTATTTTTCATAAAACAATCATATTAATAATTAAGTGTAAATGTAATACATGTCCAATTATGTTTTTATTTCAGTTCAGATACAACTGTCAACATGTCATATTAAAAAAGAAGAAGAAATAATTAGACAGTTGAAGAAATTAAATACAAGATCATTAAAAATAAATAAATTAATGAGGTATAGGTACACCATAGAGTACAAGGCTCTTTGTTTCTTACGAAAATGTTACATAAGTAATACTCATGTTTACATAATTATGAAGTGTACTTGTTCTTTACACTGACACATTTATTTAATTAGCCAATTTCCATAGGTTGTTACTTTTGTTGATGGTCCTGAGATTGTGAGTTTGAATCTGAGGTTGGCAGATTTTTACAACAAAAAAATCTGTTACCTCTAAAGTGAAGAACACGCGAGGTTTGAATTAACGGTCCAACTCAGGCTGAGTGAGGTCAATGTGGGTAGTTGATGCGATTCCCAGTGACTGGAGGGTAAAACTAACGTCCTGAAAAACTCATAGGTATATCAGGACGTAAAACCAAAATAGAATCATTGGAGATGGCAAGACACTCGATCCGGGCGTCCCTATACATAATAACATTTCAACACATTAAGATAGATCTTTCGAACATGGAATTATTAGTTGACCTTATAATACTTCGATACCAAATTACCACTTCATCTCGAAAGGAAAATTTACCGGTTTGAATCGATTTACCGGAAGTACCATAGTAAAAAAGATAAGCTCTTTATATAAATGAAACAATATATACTGTAGAACAAGAGCTGTCTCTTATCTTTGCTGTTGATAAGAACGGCTGAAGCTAACAAAATAATTCCGGTAACTCAGTCGAAAATCAACAGTGCACGGTCGAATATGTCCACAAAGCGGTGACATTTTTTTTTTTTTTAATTTAAGTTTTATAACTATTCATAAACGGATAGAGCAGAAGACTTGCCATGTTCACTGGGATCGTACAAGGGGTTGCTGAGGTGATCGCCATCACCGAAGACTCTGACTTCAAGAGATTAAAGCTGTCGCTCCCCACCGAGCTACTCACCGATCTGGAGATCACGTACAGCGTTGCCATCAACGGGTGCTGCCTCAGCGTGACTTCAATCGACGGCAACCTTGTCAGTTTCGACATCATCAACGAAACCCTGCGACTCACCAACTTGAAACTCCTGCAGGCCGGCGACCGTGTCAACGTCGAGCGGTCGGCGAAAATGAACACCGAAGTGGGCGGACATTTCCTTTCGGGACACATCATCGACGTCAGCTACATCCGCGGGATCTACTGGACGGACAAGAACTGCCGGATGGAGATTCAGATGACCAACAAGAGTCTCATGAAGTATATTTTCTACAAGGGATACGTCGGAATCGACGGAATCAGCATCACAATTGGACAAGTCTTTGACGACTATTTCGACGTGCATCTTATTCCGGAGACGCTGGAGAAGACGACCATGACGCAGAAATGCGTCGGGGGCGCCGTCAACATCGAAGTGGACTCGCAGACGCAGGTCATAGTGAATACGGTGGAGAGAGTGTTGAAGGAGCACTATGTGGATGTGACGTGTATGTGTCATAACAAGGATGATGAGGTGGATGGAATCTACAGCCCAGTAGAATAGAATATTACCTGGAGCAAAAAATCAGGTAGTACTATTTTTTTGATATGTTATTTGCTCTTAAGACCGCTACAGTTTTTTGGATGCTAGTCAGCTCGCACAAGTTTTCGGAAGTAGCAAATCTGGATTTATACCACCGGTAGTGGTCGTGGTCCTAACAACATATCAAATAATCAGCACTACATGATGTTTTTCTCCAAGTCCATTAAAAATGTCAAATTCCACTGGGCTACTCGATAATTCAAGTAAGATAATTTGAACGAAAAACTATCACAGAGATGCCTTTTAAGGCATTTTTTTTCCATCAATAATTACAAATTACTAATACTTCAAGAAAATTTGATATGAATTATTGATATGAAACTAGAAGATAAAATATCATAACTAAAACACTGATAGCTACGATGATCGTAGCTCGTAGTAAACCATAAGATCTGAGGGTAAACAAATGTGTATTCCGAAAAAAAGAAAGGAATGCTTCCGAAAAAAAGAAAGGAATGCTTGAACTAAAATTACGTGTTAAGAATTGAGAGATCTTAAAACATGTCCTGTAATGATAGCATCTGTAAAAAGTCCTTACTAAAGAAATTTTTATTCCGAAACCAAAAATATAGAAAAATTCTTCACCAACACTATTTACGTGCATACTATCCAGATTTCGATACAGTTTAAGAGAAGAGATAAAACAATTTACATCATAAAATTTTCCATGTAAAAAATTCTAAATTTGGAAGTCTCTGGATAAAATCTCAACACTTCAATGACTCATCCAGTGCTTGGATTCTAAAATCCAAAACGATGGAGTGTTTTTATTTCCAGAATTACAACAACAAAAATGTTTCCAGAGAATTAGATTTCCCTATAATTGAAATTTCCAAAATTCTTCACAGTTCAGAACAAAACATCATCATGGTAGGAAACAAAAATTGGTCGCACATTAATGCTGTCGACACTCCATAGAAATGTTTTCGGCACCCACTTCCATGAAATATCGAGGGGAGCCGAAACGAATTCCTTGCCCAAGAAACCAAATGAAGCGAGCGAGGAACAATACCGATGGACTTCTTTGTCGATATCACTAAAGCGTTCGATAACTCGTAATATTAGGTGTCACGCATTTGGAGACCTTTCGAATATGAGTCACAACTGAGCATGCAATTTGCGACATGGATAACAAACGAGGCTGTTGGGTGTGAATCATGGCGAGAATATTTCTCGAGCGTGAGCGTGCTGGATTTATTGGCGTGTCACAAGGGACGTTTATTGATCCCTGAGTCCAACTTTGGTCGGATGAATCACAGCATTTTGGCCTCGGACCTCCCACGACAGAATACATTGTTGCCGAGAGTGTTGCCTTTTTTGGTGCCTATCTGATATGAAATGACTAAAATCGATCAAAAGTAACCGGAGAACAATCATATTTTATAACTCAATGTTATTATCTATCCAGAGCATTTTGGACACTACATTTGGTTAGTTTAGTAACATTTTCAAATGCTGTTATCATTATGACAGTTGGTTATATTGTATTGTACCTTGTGAATCGACATGTCTTTTTATGGTTATGAAATGAAAAGTTATAAAACCGGAATTTTGGGATTATGATACGTCCTTTAAATTTGTTGAATTTTATCGTTTCGTGTGTTGTTTTTAATTTAGATGTCCCTTTTGCATGTATGTATAAAGTACGAAGCTGCTAAAATGGAACTCTGAAATTTCTTCGCTACAATATTTGGTTGCCCAGAACTACTCGTATGTATTCAGATGAATTATCTAAAGGTCATTTCCAACATTAGGTATCAATTAACAGAAAATTCTCAAACATTTTATTTGAAGAAAATTCTCAAATATTTTATTTTGAGGTAAACACCCATGCCTTGGAATTTCATTTTTGCTGTGTTCCGGATGCTATAAATATTGCATCTGTGAATGTCACAGCCCTGTAATGCAACAAAAATTGTTTTCGGGTTATATTTTAATAAATTTTTCATTTATTAATGTTAATTTTGACATTTATGACTATGATATGAAATTTTAATTTTTTTTTCTTTCCCAGGTGAAAAAGTTAACATTTCTCGGTTAAAATTTTCCCTCTCTTACTGAAAGCAGTAAATTGTGCACCTGTGACATGCTCGATGGAGGAGGAATTGAAGCAAGAAATCGGTCTGAGGTTGGCTATGCTAATGGCAAATGACCTGTTTCAAAAAATATTAACGCCTCATTGAACGAGACAGTAGAAAAAAGAATATGTTGTACGATAGCATACAATGCATACATTGTTTTTTACCATATTTAATCATCTTGTTCTTTTTGTTTTTTATAGACTTTCAACTAAAAAGAATATCCCAATTACACCGACGCACGGAACCGTTGGAAAAAATTTATACAATTATCAACAATACCCTCAATACCTTATAGGTTATAGAAAGTTTATCACAAATAGGTATTATCAAATTTTATCAACATTCTTAGGACAAAATATAAAATATTTCCTTCATCTTTGAGGAAACATTTTATAGAAAGTAAATATGTACATAGAAAGTCATTTTTTTAGTGATATGTTTACACGTATAGGTCACAAATGATTATTATTGCAACGCATTTGCAGAAACGTTATTTTTTTTACTCATGGTATTACGTTACACAAAATGATAACAAGATAAATAAAAATTACGTGTAATGGTGGACATTACTTACTTCTCAATGTCAACTTTTAATAAAGAGGATTAATTGTTGCGTTTAATACAAGGCTTAGAGAAAGTATCATTGTTTATAATATATGAAGCTGTTGAAATTAAGATTATTGAAATATTTTTTATCACTCTTTGGTCATATTTGTTGCATGTTAATTAAAATTGTTATTGATGTAGGATTCAATGCATTTTTTACTTATTAAATTAGAAGATTAATATTTTTTAAGTATCGTTTTTGTACAAAGAAGTCCTATTATATTTTAATTTTGAAAATCTCGTCAATTGATCTAGACTTCTAGACAAACGAAAATTAGTTGGGGTTACAGAAAAATCTAGTTATGGTAGAATGTAATAATTCAATGAAGGTACTTATTGTTATAGTGAAAATAAAGAAGAAATAGATAAACAAGGTAAAATTGAAGTAATTAGTGAAGAATAAATTAGTGTTTGTACTTTGGTGGTTAGTGAAGAAGGAATTGATGCATATGAATCAAATAAGATTTTCAAGATAGTGTTTGATAGCCTTTTTTGGTAGACTGGGAGTGCCACTTTGGACGATTTTAATCTGTGTTGCATCTTGTTAGCAAAAATTCACCGAAAAATTTCCCTTCTATTTATATTTATGACCAAATTATTGATACAAATTTTCATCTGGTCTGGGCTTCAAATCAGGTATCTGCCGAATGGCAAGCAAACGCCATACTACTGACAACGATAATGTTGTTTCTGTTGAAAAGCACCGTTTTAATTAAACTGACAGAAAGAAAGAGAACCAATGTGTAAAGAGGAAAGTTTCATTGTCCTGGAAGCTGGGTTTCGAACCCACGACCTCTGTATTACTATAGAATAGAATAGAAGAGAAATTACCTTGTTTATACTGCCGAGGTGAGACTGAAAAGTCCCTTTATTCCAGCAGTCTAAACAAGGTCTTGTTTATTTTCAAATTTAAACAGACATTTTGTACATACATTTAATATTCTTAAGATTATAGAGACCCCTTGTCCACTGAGCTATCAGTCAGTCAGTATAAACAGAAAAGTGAGAAGTTGTACTAGATATTGAGACAGAGAAGAAAGGGTACGAAAATGCATGCGTCCACTTACCGACAGTTGACTCTCGAGGTCGGCTTTCTGGGCGGCCAACTTGGCAGCGCGCTCCTGGATGGAGGATAGACCGGACTTCTCTCCCTCCAAGTTCTTCAGGAGGTTGGTCTTCTCCTCGAGCAGTTTGGCGTTGAGAGCCTCCACCTCCTTCCTGGCTTTCTCCTCCCGAGCGAGACTGGCCTCCGTGGCGGCCACTTTCTCCTCCAATTTCTGCAAACGAAGTTCAAGTTGTTGTTTCCGAGTTAGAACCGCGTTCGGATCGCCCTTAAAGTTCTCTTTCGCAAGCAAAGACACGTCAACCATCTTGACGGATCTACTAACGTTGATCGACTAAAAAAAAAAATCTGAACTGAGCTGTAGGTTGAGAAAATAGGAGGTTGGAAGTTGGTTTAGAATTCCAGTCGGTTTGAAATTGTTGGAATTTAAAAAAAAAAGTTTTGATTTTGTTTGATTGTAAAGAGATTTTTTTTTAAAGCTTTAAAGCTTATTGATTTTAATCGAAGTTACTCGATGGCAGTTTAAAGTCACCACAGATGTGGTTCTAACCAAAGTGTGTTGAAACAATGAACTATTCTAAGTCACTATTGAAAAACAACAGGACGACACGAAAACATTTTAAAAGAAAAAAATAGAAAAAAGGTTACAAAATAAAAAGATCACAGATATTGGTCGTGTCGTCTGGTCGGAGGTGCAGATCGAAAGTGAGGACTGGTTCGGGGAAGCGGTCGAAATTATTCGGCCCCACTGCCCGCCCCCTCCCGAAATTGAAAACCGTTCGAAAATTTCCCCTCGGAAATCTCTTTCGGGGGACACTTTTTTGGAAATATGACTCCAGAAGAGTAAAAATAGGATGGTGCGGCGTGATTAATGTGTCGACACCGTCCCGTAGACTTTTATGTATGTGATTTTCGGGTGGTATTTTCGAAAATAAGGTAAATTAATCATCAGAAATTCGAAAGGGGATTTGTTGGCAGTGGGAATTTTTCGGTGGTGGGGAAGACTTGGAACGATGGGCGGGCACCAACTATTTATAAGGGATTTGTCACTTCCCCTCTCTCTCTCTCTCATGTTTCCCCAACATTCCAGAATGATATCTTCATAAAGTGAAATTTATAAATTTTAAATTGACAGCTCTTATTTTGAACACAATGAATTATTAGTTCACATTCTTTGTGTGTTGCTCGCAGACTGTCTGGCGTATTGGATGAACTAAGAGCTTCGTTTTCGCCTAATTAGGTACTTCGACCTGATGTATTTTGCAAAAAACAAGCACTCATACATACAATGTACGTATTATTGACGTATCTATGTATTCATTTCGTTTACTTTGTATTGTATGTACAAGCATTTTTGCGAAAAAACATATGTACGAGTATTTACACCACACAAATACTACTTCTTTGAAGTAATATTTTTTACATACCCATGTACTGATTACATTACTTTTTGTACTCTATCTACAGGTATTTTTGAAGTGCATACTCTGTTCGATAAGATTTCAAAAGGAGAAATTGCTCACTTTTTTACTATCTACCTACGATTTATGTCTCTTACATTGGCAACAGATAATACCATATTTTTCTCGTAAGACATTATGAGAAATTATGTATAAAAAGAAATAGAAAATACTACTGAGGTATGTACCTACGTGTTGTCTTTTTTATGTACAGATATTTTTTTGTATATGTATTATGTATACATAATTATGTAGTACCTTTCTCTTAGAAGCCCTTCAAAGCTTAGGAGAACTACCTTTGTATAAATGTTTCTTTATAAATAAAATAAATAAATAAACTATTATTATTATAAAAATGTAGCGTGCGCCGTGTCATACTAAGTGCAGTACGATTATCTTTGCATGTTTGTTAAATGAACTTCTCACTTTCACATTTATCTACATTGTAATAAGTACCCAAACCAAATTGTTATCATTTAATCTTTTAACACAATCAAAATCTTAATCTGAAACTAAAACTGCATACAAATATATTTCTAAATCAATCTAAACAGTGCCTTCTCATTCCAACTCACTACCCTCTACAAGTGGTGACCCCGACGTGATAAACAACCCCAGCAACCAGCCAACCTCCAGCAGCTCCCAGCCCTAGCCAAGCAGTTCCTGGCCCTTACCAAGCTTCAACCATGCCTGAGGAGAAGAACCTCACAGAGCTCGCAACTCACGCAGACAACATCGCAGAAGCTACTCGCCCATTCGTGCCTCAAGTCTCAGAAACTTCAAAACCAAGGGCTGATGACATACTTGCCCTCAAAAACAACCAACCAACCAACCAATCAATCAACCAACCAACCAATCAATCAATCAACCAATCAACCAGTCAACCAACCAACCAACCAACCAATCAACCAACCAACCAGCCAATCAACCAACCAACCAATCAACCAGTCAACCAACCAACCAACCAATCAACCAACCAACCAACCAACCAGCCAATCAACCAACCAATCAACCAACCATCCAGATCGTGATTTCATCACTGGCAGGGGAGTGTGTAGCGTGCGCCGTGTCATACTAAGTGCAGTACGATTATCTTTGCATGTTTGTTAAATGAACTTCTCACTTTCACATTTATCTACATTGTAATAAGTACCCAAACCAAATTGTTATCATTTAATCTTTTAACACAATCAAAATCTTAATCTGAAACTAAAACTGCATACAAATATATTTCTAAATCAATCTAAACAGTGCCTTCTCATTCCAACTCACTACCCTCTACAAAAATAATAATAAAAAATGTAATCTGTATACATATTCGAGAAAATATCTTCTTCAAAACTGCCAGATTGTGTACTATCATCCTATGTCTTCCATTTTTTTTTGTCTTTGGAGGGCATGTTTTTTGTCTGAGAAATATTATTTTTGATAGAAATATGGGCGTATCTGCACACTTAGAGAGGCCTGAAATGATAATTCTCAAAACTAAATAATTCTTCGCTCTTCTTAATTGAAATATTTTTAGAATTTCGAAGAATTTACGTGAACGTGAAAGAAACATGAACGTTGCTTTTTAAAATTGAAAGTGATTCCTTTTTTGTAAAATATACTTGAAATTTTGGAGAAATTTACAATGTTCCAAATTTTCATTTGGTCCCATTATTATGCGGTTAAATTCTCAAATTAATGAGGAAAAATTCATGCATCGGGTGGGATTCGAACCAACGGATCCCTCCGCTACCTGGATTACCAGACTAGCGCGTTAACCACTCGACTACCAAAGATTATACAAGAACAACTTAAGAGTTATCATATTTGTGTTAATCACAATGGTGATTAACACAAATATCACAAAATTCTCTAATAACTAGAGACTCGAACCACCGACCTCTAGGTTCCGAGTCCAACGCCAAAGGGTTGGGTGGAAGAGATTGCCACAGGCAATACCCCGCCCTTTAGGTAGGACATTAGCTTTATCATATTTTTTTTCTTATTTCTTTTTTCAATCTATTTTTTTCTTGATAATTTCATTGTATTGTTCTGTATACGATATACTTTGTCTTTACCTAATAAAGCGTAATATAATAATAATCATATTGATCAAGCTACTGAGGTTCTAACGCAGGATATCAGAACTCATGGGTTTATTTTTTTACTTCATAAACCAAAACCAAATTCACGTTTAATATTTGGAATGGTCTTCCAAGCCAATCAAAGCTAGAAAAAAAAAGAAAACAAAAAAAAAGAGAAGAGAAGAAAAACTGAGGTCGGATTGTCAGAAAGTAATAATTACATAATTAATATGTATCTACATAATTAGAATGTACACATGAAATTAATATGCACAACTCTACATGATAATGCATCTTTGCATTTTTGACATCCCCATGCGCATATCTGCGTTGCATCGATGCAATTCCCCTTTTGGCATTTGAGCCATGTTTTGACGTCATGGTTAGAAAAACATAATTTTCACGTAAAATATTAGTTTCACCCAACAACTCGATTTCCCTTGAGTGACATTTTACATGGTGTGTTTTATACGGGCGAAGTTTTATGTTGGAAAATCGCTGGTGTCTGTATGTGGGTGCTTCTGGTACATGAAGAAATTTATATTGCAAATGATAAATTTCATTTATTAAAAAATCATGTTTTACTGTGTGTAATAAGTATTTGCTGCATTGAGGCCAAAAAGGTTTTTGAATACATTGGCGACAAATTAACAACAATAACTGGCAGCTCAAAGGCAAAAAATCGGAAGAGAATGCCGTTGGCATTAGCACCGCCCTTGATCAAGTTTTGTTTTATTAATTTCAATTTTTAAGTATTTCTATGTCATTTGTAAATAAAACTTGATCGAACATGTTTAATAAATGTACCTGAAACAACGGCTTTCCCTCGCTATTCAACGAGGGAATGCTACATCAATTTTGGGTACTCTGCCCAGTGAAAAATAATTGGAAGAGATTTTTTTCTTACTAAAGAAATGTGCTGAAACTCTAATTGAAAATTCTTAAAAAGTATAATATTTCAGCAGCACGAATAGGCAAAAAGGGCCTTGGATGGGTGACCGTTCAAATTCGAATTCTCCTGATGCTGGCTATTCCTGGCTCTACTCAGGTTGGGCGATGTTATTAATGTGAGTAGCTGGTTTGTGAGTTTGCAACGAATGGAGGATAAAACCCGCGTCGTTATATAGCCATGCAGTTGAAAGCGACGTTAAACCACAAAAAATATTTTTTTTTAACAAAACGAACACAATACTTCCGATTTCTAATATTAGAAATTTCTCGGAAGTAAAAGGCACTGATGCAAATATAATAATAATAATGTGACCAAATGGCTGTTCGGATCTATCCGTACCCCCGAAAGTGTTTTCCTATGGAAAAATCCATTGGACCACCAAGGGGGTTAGCCACGGGAGAGAAAAAGATGGACTGCACAAAGTCCATCATAAAATAACCTCCCCACATTATGAACCAAACAACTTCAGGAGACTTGATCTTCGGATCCGCTCCTGAAGTTACAACACCAGGAGACTTGATCATATGATCCGCTCCTGGTGTAATACCCTTTGAAAGGTAATAATTACCTTCCAAAGGAGAGAAAGTGGAAATAATAATAATATCGCCTTATTTATACTGCCCGATTAGGACTATTAAGTCCCATTATTCCAGCAGAAAGCCCTAGGCGTATTATTATGTGGTAAAAATCCCAAATGAGGGGATAACTTGTCATGCCCGGCTGGGTTTCGAACCCGCGACCTCTGAAATCTCTGGATTCACAGAGTGCCGCCTTTACCACTGAGCTACCAGGACACACCTATGCTTTCTTTCTGTACAACTAGACTACCCAATATTGTGAAGAGATTTTTATCATGATGGTTAAGAAACAGAAGGAACGAACAGAACACTCTAATTCCTAGGGATCTACTCATCTTGTTCACACTCTCTGCCACCCAACTTATTAAATATGTTGGGTTATTAATATGGCTAGGAAGACCTTGTGATATTTATGTACCCTGCTACTCATAGAACAACGAATGTGAACATGAATTATCGATTTTATGTAAGATTTTTCTTTTTATATACATACATATACGTTTTATATATATTTATGGGTTTGATGGTAGAGATTGCCTCAGGCAATAATCACGCCCTTTGTCAATCTTATTCTTGACAATAAAGAGTTATTATTATTATTATTATTATTATTATTATTATTACAAAGCTTGTCACAAGAGATCTATTTAAGGTCGCAGTGACAAAGAGCTTTCGTAGCCCTACTTATACCAATACCAATACGTACAAAGCTACCACCCGACATTGTTTTGCCGTTAAGGTTTTTTCCCGTGGCTAGTGTCCTACTTTAAAATGGTAATAGACATTTTAATTTTGATAATTTTCTAGGTAGTTTGACGGTGGTTTAGGGGGGGTCAACTCTCATGAAAAGTTCAATATCTGTTACCGTTTGGGCTGTCGTATTGTGAACAGACAACCCCTAAGAGCCTTGTGAATCGGCTTATCAGCTAGATTGGTTGGTCCTATTCGCGTAGCCAATGTCGCACAATAGTGGTAAGCATATTTGTACTATAAATGTTCAACAAAATGCAGACTTGAAGAGAAAGTAATAAAAAATAAATTCGATTTGCCAAGACTTCGAAAGTGAACAGATCTCCCGAAAAAGCCAAGGTATTTTTGATTTGCTAAGACATCAAAATGAGCAGATATTTGCAAATTCGTAGCATTGCCAAAAAGTGCAAATGCAAATATCGCCCCCGCACCAGGAACATATTAGTATCTGTCCCATGGGTGCTTGTCTTATGTCATTTTACATTCTGTACGTAATATGTTCATAAGATTAAAATAATTAATATTATGTAGGTACGTATCTTAGCGCAAAATGCACATACTTACAGTGCAAGTACCACCTTGCATGTCTAAGTTGCTGTTTTTTTCCGTAATATGTTAATAAAATAATAATATTTATTATTATAAAATAATGTTTGTAACATTGTGAAAAAGAAATACATATATACAATTACACTGTGAATTATTGATATTATAAAGGTATAAGTTGCATTATAATATTCCATGTAGGTAATAACTTTGTACACGTACATATTTGTGTAACTCAGTGCTTCTATATTTTGTAGCCATGTTGGAAATTTGCAATATTATATTCCATGTAGGTAATAACTTTGTACACAAATATGTAAATTGGTGTAACTCAGTGCATCTATATTATGTAGACATGTTGGAAATGTATGAAGATTTATTTTTGTAGGTGGAAAAGTGATTGAGAATTATTGGAAACAGACGGATTCATATACCGATTTTTATTTCTTAAAAACGAATGCGTCAAATTTAGATAAATATACCTTCCATGTACACTATATACATTCATAGTTGTATATATTTACTTTTACTATACTGAATATTTTGAGAGTGAGGGGAACATTGAATATATTTCTCAATTCAATGACGAGATGTAATGGTTTTTTATGAACGCCTTTTATCTCTTGAGTATGCAATGTGCAATAAACACAGTCCACACAACTTTATTGTCCGACCAGCCTCCATGGCGTAACGGTTGTAATCACTGCCCGTAGTCCAGAGATCCTGAGTTCGATTCCCGGTTGGAGCAGACTTTTTGCGCGGAAAATTCTGTTCCCTCCGAACATGTGGGGCTGGTGATTCCGGCTCTACCAGGCTGGGTGAGGTTAATGTGGATAGCTGGTACGATTCCCAGCGAATGGAGGATAAACCCCCATCCTGTCTACCTCAAGTCAGGACGTTAAAACCAAATAGAATCAATGGACATGAAAGGAGCCTAGAAATTCTATCTGGGCGTCCCATAATCCTTTATAGTCTTCCAGCCTTCAGCTGAAAGACTATAAAAGAGTATATATTGTAAGGAGTGTATAGTGTGAACGGATCTTACCTCGAGCTCAGCCTCGATGTCTCTCACGTTGAGCAGAGGCTTGACCTTGGTCCACAGCTTCCACCAGGGCCAGGTGCGCAGCTTGAGGTATTTGCGCAGGTTGCGCTGGACCACTTGCAGGGCGAGTCTGAAACAGGCGCGGAGTCGGGGGGAGTGAGAATAATAATCAGAGAGAAAAAAAGCGAAGTTCACAATAGGAAAAAGAGGCATTTAGATATAAATCCAAACCCTCTAACGCAGCCGTTCCCAACCCTTTTAGCTTGGGGGCCCAATAATATTTTTAAAACAATTTTGCGGCCCACCCCGATTTTATATATATTATATATAGATTTTATACATATAATATATATATAAAACCTTGGCGAACAACAAAAAATTGGCGCTCTTGCTCTTCCGCCAAGTCAATTGAATGATTAAACTTACACAATCAAGGAGAATCCCATGGTTAATATTTTATCAAGACGACCGATTTATTCATACCGTACTTATTTTGCACTATTTTAATATTATTTTTTGAGTTTCGGCCAGCATGGGCGGCCCAGTAGCGAGCTGCCCGCGGCCTACCGGTTGGGAACCGCTGCTCTAACGTATTTCTCATCCAAAAGTCTGTGATACCACCAAGGGGGATGGCCACGGGAGAGAATGCGGTGGACGGTCAAGTCCGCCAAACGGGTAAACTCTCCCCATTGCGAAGAGAAGAACAACAGGAGATTTGATCATAGATCCAGTGGAAGGGTGGTGTGGAAGAGAATGCCGTTGGCATTAGCACCGCCCTTGATCAAGTTTTGTTTTATTCATTTCAATTTCTATGTAAATATTCTATGTAAAAACCTACTTTATTGTAAATAAAACTTGATTTAACATGTTTAATAATAAAAATAATCCACTCCTGGTGAACACCCTTTCGGCGATGCTTCACACCCTTGAAAGGAGAAACCTTCTGTCATAGGTAAGAAGACTTTATCTATTATTTTTGTGACTTATAAACCACAACAAATCTTGAAGTGAACTGTTTACATACTATCCGTAAAAAAAGTGATTTTCACCTTTGAAGATAAAAAAAAATAAGGCCAATTCATCAAACAGGATTCAAGATTCAAGTTAAGAAAAAATGTCTTCTCTCAGCTCGGGCTATAGTGAGCTGTGATTGGTTGAAACTCCAACTTGAGGGCGTGTCTGGCTTATCTTAACTTTAACACCGTTTCATAATTTGTCGCTCAGTATATTGTATGAGATGTTTCCGATTTGAAGGCGTCTCTGAATCCCGTTTCATAATTTGGCACTTGATATATTTTACGAGAGATTTTTTAAAAAAAGTATAATTCATGTTTTATTTTATGTTTATATATAATAAAAAAAATTGCCCCAGGGACCGTCCTTTTGGAAGGGACTTTGACGGAAGGGACTTTGACTCTCAAACTCACCTCTGTTCCTGCAGTTTCTTGTACTCCTTTCGGCTGAGGTATCCGCGCATGTAGGACTGCATCCATCCAACGATCTTTCCCAGACGGTCGTCACGCAGCTCCTCCATCTGACCCAGAACTCCGGCTCTGAAGAACACCTGGAGGTGTGGAGGTGGAGATCCGGAGAGGAGGAGAAGAGGGAGCGTTGGGGATGTGGCGAGAGGTGGGGAAGATTCAAAGAGAAAAGATGGAGGAGGAGATCCAAAGAAAAAAGAGAGGGGAGGAATGAGTTTGGATGTGGTGAGAGGTGGGAAAAATCCAGAGAGGAAGAAAAGATGAAGGATTTTGGATGTGGTGAGAGTTGGGGAAAATTCAGAGAGGAAGAAAAGATGAAGGATTTGGGATGTGGTGAGAAATGGAGAAGATACAAAGAGGAAGAAAGGAGAGAGGATTTAAGATGTATCGAGAGTTGGGGAAAATCCAAAGAGATCATGAGGCGAAAGGTAGAGAGAGAAATAGAGAGAGAGAGAGAGAGAGAAAGAGAGAGAAAGATAGAGAGAAAAGGGGAAAAAGAAAAAAAAGCAAAAAGAGACACAAATCAATTTAATGTTCCCAATAACCCTTTCGAGTGAAAAATACAGTGCGATGGGGTTTCACTTATTCTACTTTATATTCTGACCTTTTTGCTACTTACAGAATATCATACCTATAGAACCTTAGAGCCGAATTATAAATCAGGATTAAAGTTAAGATAAGTCCAAGATGTCCCTCAAGTCGGGCTATTGTGCCTTTAATTGGTTAAGGAGTGTCTGGCTTATCTGAAATTAATCCTATTTCATATTTGGCCCTATTTTGTATATTTTTTTGTATGCAACAATAAGTTCGACGAATAAAATAATAAAAGCTAAGCCATTCGAACATCAAAAATTTTCTGAGAGTGATATCAATCGGAATTTTATGCACGCCTTACATTTATCTAAGTATGCAATGTGCCAATAATGTTTTACATTGATGATATGTACAAACCACTTTTCTTTTGCTTTTTAAGTATATTATGATTGTTTTAGATAATAGTTATTAAATAAGAAAAATAACTATTAAATCAGTTTAATGTCAGATATCTCTGAGAAAAACTAGATTAAATTTTCTGATTTGTGTTTTTTCATTATAAATTCTTTTGTTTCCCATCACCTTCATAACTCCATTTAGTTTTAGTCTAAATTTCTACATAAAAAGTCATCGCACTGTATTTGTCTAGAATGTAACTATATTTTAAATATAAAAATTGAGAAAACTTACATACATATTTTTTTCGATTCTGCTTGTGTGACAGCAAAGTAAGTTTACACTCTACAAACCAATAATTTATAATTAGAAATTATAATGAAATATTATCCTAAATAAATCATATTTATGCTGAATAAATTGAGACATTAAAATAAAGCATGCACACATAAAAGCAAAGGATAATGCTATCATTGATACAATAGTGATAGCAGAATCATTTAAATAAAATGTGATTTTAAATCTATGAATGAGATATTTTTCTCAAGGAATTACTACTTTTAGTATTTTTTTTTTTTTTTACAAAGAAGTATAGAATAAGAAAGTAGTAATCTCATCTTTTAATTCCGTTTGGAGCTACAAAGACTTGTAGCATATTTAGATAGATTTAAATTCACCGTTCTATTTTGAATACTTGCAAAAATAAAGAAGAACTTTAAATTACAAATGTGTAGTAATCATGCACTAACCAATGAACAAAATACTTTTAAACAATCCATGCTAAAGTTACAAACAAGAGTTACAAACAAATTGTGAAGCACAGAATGAAAAGGGAATTCGAAATTTATTTTATAAATAATTTCAGTTGGTGAAAATTACAACAACAAAAATCCCCGTAAATCATTAATCAAGCAAGGCTTTTTGAAACATTTTTAGGTGCTAAGTTTAAACATTCTTTTTCCTCTTCTAAGATATTTTCTCAAGTATTTAAACTGTCCAAATCGAGTTAATATGCTAACTGTCAATTAATTAGCATCATAATATTATTCAACTTATTTTGCTAAATCTTTTAAACGTATTTACATATGATGCATTAGGATTTGTCAATAGTGGGGTTAGTTACAATTAAATTCCCACATAAATGACTAAACCATGAAGTAATTTCTTAGATCTATGAATGGACTGCAGAATTATGACTTGTTTTCCAATAAATATTTAATAAAAAAATATTTTTTCTGTACATTTCACGTGATTTCCATAGCGTACCTTACATTTTTTTTAATAATCATAAGTATTAGAATATTGTAAATTTACAAATATATACAAAATCCCTTCTTGTCGTGGTCCAACACAGTAACGCACTCAGGACCCTACTGAAACTTTTGATTAAAAAGGAAGAAGAGTGATTATATGTAAATAATATTCAATATTGTTGAAAGAAAAAAAAACTAAAATGTTTCAATTTCAAATGTTGATTCGACTCGCAGTCCACTTATGTTTATAGCATCTATTTACAGCTTGAAAAAAAAAATCTTGAAAATCTAAATAAGGTACTTAAAAAAACGGGCACATAGCAACTGTACAGGGGGGGTTTGAGGGCCATTTTTACATGCCTTTGTGTGGCCCAATCGGAATTGATCAGGTTCCAGACCCGTTGCTGCTAAAATGAGGGAGGTTGCCTTTTTTATGTCCGGCTCTTTGGATACAGCGGTGGGGGCAAGAATTTTGTACCTTGAATTGGAGTGGGGGAGAGTTATTGATGCAACACAAGACAAGGGTAGAAAGGTTGTGAGAGGTTGCACAGACTGGCAGTGAGGTTTATCGATTTATTTATTAATAATTTTCAATTACTATAACTATTGGGTATTTAAAAAATATGAAAAAAAATAAACAAATATCAGCATTTTTTTCCTCAAGTTTCCATTTATTTATTTACATAATAATATAAATCATTAACAAGAAGATAACCACCTCTGTAAATTAGATAAATCTAGAATTTCATCCTGCCTGTGTGAATATACTGTGATGGCATACAAAGGTAATACACAATACTATGTAGTATATTTATCCTGCAAGAATGAGACTAAAAAGTCCCCTATTTTCAAAGTCTAAACAAAGTCTCATTTTTAGTGTGAAGTACAAATTTTATTAGATTTTTTTTTTCTTCTTTCATAGCATATTTTTTTGTAGAATATTTTTCAATTTTAATTATAGTATTGAATTCTGTTGACAATGTTCTCGAATGTTTGAACATTCATTTGTATCTGTCGATAAACCCACCTTAAGGAAATTAAGGGAAAACATAAAATGCACCGATAAATGGGCTTTGGAAGGGACACAAATATTAGATTAGAAAAAACTTTGGGTGAAGAAAAACCAACATTATTTTAAACATATCTGCTTCTGGGCAGTTGTATTTGAAGTCAGAATACAAGAGATCCAATGGCTCATTGAACTGTCCTGTATTTCAGAAAGGAAAACAAAATTAGTTTTTTCTGGTTGTTATGGGACGCAAATCATATTTATAAACAAAATTTTGGCTCTTAAGCATACTTATATCTGTTACAATGATTTAGATATGTCTCAATTTCATGAAGAGTACATTAGTAAAACAGAAAGAAAATGAAAAGGTCATTATGATTATGATTTTTTTTCTTCTTTAAGATAGTATTTGACTATCTTATTCTCTATCTGATTACTATTTTGTACTATCTAGTAGAAAGAAGAATTTGAATTATTCAATCACTTTCTTGTACTTTTATTCTTTGCCTCTCTGTTTCCTTTCCAGCTTTCCGTTCAATTTTTTCAAAATATTCTGTAAACTTCTATGTCAACCAGGGTGTTTTAACACATGATTTAAGTATCTTAATTTTCTGAGAAAGAAACAAATGTTTCATTCATTTAACAATAAAAAAAGGCGCCCTCAGCATTTTTGCTGATCGCTTGAAACACAGAATACCAATCACTTAAGGATACTTTTTTCATTGGTACATATTTGTTTACTTCATCATTAAAGAAAAGGGAGACTTATGTTCTTATTTTCTTAAAATCCTATTATTTTGAGTAGGTATGTCTTTTTTTATCTATTAAGTATGATATAAGAGCAGATGTTTTGTTCATTAATATGGCTGGTAGGGTTGGGGCGTGCTGGTTACAGACGGTGAGGTCTGGGTTCTCGACTCACGTGAACCAAAACGATAAACGGACAAACGGACGACGGACAAGTTATAAAATTGGTATAGGAACGGGCCATTTTTACATGCCTTTGTGTGACCCAATCTGTACTGATCGGGATCGAGACCGGTATTTTCCAAAATGGCGGCGGCGGCTTTCTTAATGTCGGATTCTTTGTCAACGGCAGCCGGGTTCAAGATTTTGTACCTTGAATTACGATTCGGGGGTGTTAAGAGGGAGCAAAACACAGAGACAAACGGGAGGAGAACCGACGGTGTTGCAGGTTTGTCGAAAAGGGAATCGGACACATGAATAGACATGGGGGGAAAAAAATGAGAAAATACAAAAGAGGTGTCCAAAAAATGCTAAATTTTACAAAAACAAAAATCGTGATAAGGGTGGATTGTGCAACGGGAGTAGAAAGTGTGCAAGATCTAAACTGTGCACATGCTGAAAATAAATTTGGGAACTACTGGGTATTGTTGTGAAAATAAATGACTACTGGGTATTGTTGTGAATATTGTGCATTTGAAGGTCCTGCTTGACACAAAGATCAAAACAAAAAGAAACCAGTTGAAAAAGTAATGAATGTATTATATAAAAAAAAATTAAATATAAACAAAATAAATATTGTACGAAAAAAGACTCCATCAATATTCACAACAGTACTAAAAACTCTAATCAAAATCATAGGATAGGTTTGAGTGTGTTCCGGAAACCCTCCTTTCAAACAAAACTATAAAATCTACAGACATAAATTGGGTACCTGACAAAACCAAAAATGTAAAGGAAATGTGCAATAGAAATATTTTGAGCTCTTTCGTACTTCTAATTTAACTGATCAAAAGAATTTTCTTTGATTAAATGCTTTCAATGCATAGTAATTTAAAATAATGCATAAACATTTTATGAAAGGAATTTGCTTACTTATCGATAAACGTTTTTATGTGTAGTGATGATATTTTTTTGTTTTCTAACTCTTACATTTTATAAAAATAAATAAATGTCTTTTACATTTACAATTATTTCTCTGTCAAAATTGGACTTTAAAATTTACATAATCATCAATCAAGCAAGGTCTTTTAATTTAATTGCTCTAAAGATTTAATTACCAAAAAGAAAAATATTAAAACAAATGAAAATATTTAGGATAAAGAGCTAAAATACAACTTTCCACTTTACCTTTTCAAATCCCTATTTTATTCCGTCAGAGGGTGAATCAGGGTGGGAAAGTGTGACAAAAAAATTGGAATGACAAACGTGAGGGTGTATACAAAAATTACCAACTTTGAAAGAGTACTTATTACTCCGTTTTTCATCCTACCATGAAATAACCGAATGTGTAAATACTGTGGTATCATTCAAACTAAATTACAATAAAAACAAAATAACAGCTACTTTGACGCTTCATGAAATCGAAACAAAAACTACAGTGTATTTTTCATCCATTGAAATTTCGACGGGAAAGCCAAGAGTTTCGAACATGTGTGCTACGGTGATGAAAAGGTGTTTTGTAGAGACAAGAAGTATGAAGTCTTTACATTGTGAGCAGAGTTTTACCATCTTATACTTTGTGGAGCAATCATGTTCATTTTGAAAATTAAAAGATATCATTCATTGGATTCTAATTTAAAGGAAACCTTTTCTTCTTCTGAATTGTAAGGACTAAAAACTGGATGGCAGGATAGTTTTACTCTTTTTTGTATTATTTTTTTAGGACAAAAACTTATTTTGGTCATATGACAACACCAATGGGCTGGAAAAAATTGATCATCGACCAGTACAAGTATTAGATGGTAGAATCTGACCATGGAAATGAGGGTTTTTTCAAAAGGGACGTCTGTATAATTTCTTGCCTTCGTGTGGCCAATTCGGTAATTGTCGGGTTCCAACGCTTCGAGAGATTTTAGGCACTTTGCAGCGGCCTCTTTGGGATCGGATTCAGCTTGCATGATGGCGGGAGCCAAAATCATGTAACTTTAAAAGCAAATCGAGGATGTTGAATATTAATAATGTGAGTAAAGAATTGCCGATAGTATTTTCATGATAAAAAAAAAAATGAGAAATTAAGAACGAAGAAAAACATGGAGAAGTGATATTTACTTTTGAAAACACATTATAAAAATACATTTAAAAACACTAGAAGAACTAATAGTCTATAATCTCTAAAAGAATCTAACATATCTATCTAACCATTATTATTTTTTATTAGTCGAGTTTTTCAGCATAAGGAATCTAAATCAAATTACTGGCCGCGTTCTTGATAGGTTTAATTTTTATAAAATAATTTTACAGATTTTAATTTTGTATTGAAGATATAGTATTTTTAAAAAATAGGTGTTCGATTAAAGGTAAAAAGTTGAATTGTATAATATAATAGTCATCTTTACCAATATTCCACTAGTATTTTTAATGGTAAGCGAAAAAACTCGACTTTTAAATCTACATAATGAAAAACACAGATAATGTAATCACATTCATGTAGAGGAGAGCAATATGCGACAGAGAAAAACCAACGAGCAGAATATCAGCAAACTCATATCAATTTGAGAAATCCGTTCAAAACAGAAGAAAAATTAAATAAATGAATATGTGGATCTAGAAAAAAATGAACACAACATTTATAAAAAACCAGAGCGGTGCGTATTTTTATGGATCAAAACCTGTAAGTTCTTTAGTAAAATTAAATTCAAATCATAATTTATACGTATTACGTAAACGACAATTTTTAAATTGTATATTTTGATCCACAATCGCATCAACATAACCAGAAACTATTTGACCTAAGTTTTCTAAAATGACAGTTTTATGAAAACTGAAGGAAAAGATAAAAAAATTAAAGTATTTGTTTTTTTATTAAATTTTATCTACTTTACAATATTGAATATCGTAAAAAAGTCCGATTACAACAAAGTCTTGGAACATCAAACAAATAAACTTTTAAATAAGCACAGTTGATGTGTTTTTAAACTTTTCCTTCAACTTCCATAGAGTCTTCTTTGATAACTAGAAAAATGTCAAAGAAGAGGCAATGAATCTAAGAGACTTCTAGATAGATGCTATCCAACATAAAGAAATAATAAACCATCAAACAAGAGAGCACAAATGAAACCAGAAGTGAATAAATTGCCATCATACTAAAAAAAAATGAAAGATCATAATTAATATCTACAAAAAATACTAAAGTAAGTTATAATTTTCCTAGTTAGATTGAACTACTCTTAAATCTTCATTTATAATATTCACCTTTTACCTCCGTGGCTTAGTGGTTAAGAGCATTGTTTACTGACCCGGAGGTTGCGGGTTCGAATCCCGGCCGGAGCGGAAATTTCCGACCGAAATTTTCCGTTTCCGGAATGGCATGGATGTAAAGGTAAAGTGCCCTGAAGTAATGCGAAAGCGGTTCCAAGGCACACTTACCTTTTTTTTTAAACCAATTTTTCATGTAAATTCTTTCAATATAATGTCAATTCAAACGCTTCTAAAAATGCAAAGAAGAAAAGAAAAAAATCAAAATTCTGAAAGACATGGAGGGTATGGTCGGTTGCTAGGTAACGGATAGCTTGCCTTCGTGTGACCAATTCGGTAACTCTCCGGATCCAGCCCGACTTCCTGCAAACACTTGGAGGCTGCAACTTTGGGATCTGACTCGGCGGCCATTGTGGCAGGAGCTAAGATCATGTAACTTTACATTGGGGGAGAAGAAAAGGAGATCATGTGATATTTGACTGCTGATGGTAGTGTGGAAGTTGTTTTGAAAAAGTTTTTTTTTGATTGAGAAAAGTTTTAGTAGGAACAGGCACCATTCGAGAAGTTGAGTCGGTATTGGAAACCATGGAGTCTAAAGTAAAAGGTTGTTCTTAAAATGTTTTGAAATATTAGGTACTGAAATAATGATAATTATTATAAATTGAGTTTTTGAAACAACGAATATGAAAATATTCTAATAGTACCAATACCAACTATTTTCTGAAATAAAAGTAATATAAATAAGATGACAAGAAAAAAAATTAATTTAAAACCTTTATTAAAAATAGTTTACCGAATTGATATTTTTGTAATAGATTTTGTTTGGTTCAATTTGACGCTATTGAGTGTCTCTAGCTGGAAAAAGGCAGAGATCTTAACACTCGTAGTTTTGTGTTTTATGTTTAGTAGGAATAATTAAAATTAAATGATGAATAGTTACAAATTGAAAGAATTGAAATTTATAACGGGAAGTGCATAATCCATTTACATAAATTTCATACCTTTGAAATCCCATCAGCATGTACCCTAATAGAACTAAATGACATTTTAATTATACCTAGATACTACTGACTACTGAGAATAAAATCTAAGTTTCATCATAGGTTTGTTGTCGATTGGACAAGTTCAAGATGCCTCATAACCCATTTACATAAAAAAAAAGTAAACCTATAATTTACACAAATATACTCTTACTTTCAAAATCCCGTCAGCTTAATCCAAGCACACTAATAGATCTAAATGACGTTTTAATCCTATCTAGATACTACTTAGAGGAAAATCTAAGCTTTATCCTAGGTTTGGTGTCGATTCAACAAATTCAAGATGCCTCATAACCCATTTACATAAAAAAGTAAACCTATAATTTACATAAATATACTCTTACTTTCAAAATCCCATAGATCTAAATGACGTTTTGATCCTACGCAAAGGAAAATCTAAGCTTTATCTTAGGTTTGGTGTCGATTGAACAAGTTCAAGATGCCTCATAACCCATTTACATAAAAAAGTAAACCTATTGCATAAATATACTCTTACTTTCAAAATCCCATCAGCTTAATCCAAGCACACTAATAAATCTAAATGACGTTTTAATCCTATCTAGATACTACTCAGAGGAAAATCTAATCTTTATCTTAGGTTTGGTTTCGATTCAACAAGTTTAAGATGCCTCATAACCCATTTACATAAAAAAAAAGTAAACCTATAATTTACACAAATATACTCTTACTTTCAAAATCCCGTCAGCTTAATCCAAGCACACTAATAGATCTAAATGACGTTTTAATCCTATCTAGATACTACTTAGAGGAAAATCTAAGCTTTATCCTAGGTTTGGTGTCGATTCAACAAATTCAAGATGCCTCATAACCCATTTACATAAAAAAGTAAACCTATAATTTACATAAATATACTCTTACTTTCAAAATCCCATAGATCTAAATGACGTTTTGATCCTACGCAAAGGAAAATCTAAGCTTTATCTTAGGTTTGGTGTCGATTGAACAAGTTCAAGATGCCTCATAACCCATTTACATAAAAAAGTAAACCTATTGCATAAATATACTCTTACTTTCAAAATCCCATCAGCTTAATCCAAGCACACTAATAAATCTAAATGACGTTTTAATCCTATCTAGATACTACTCAGAGGAAAATCTAATCTTTATCTTAGGTTTGGTTTCGATTCAACAAGTTTAAGATGCCTCATAACCCATTTACATAAAAAAATAAACCTATAATTTACATAATTATATGCTTACTTTCAAAATTCCATCAGCTTAATCCAAGCACACTAATAGATCTAAATGACGTTTTAATCCTATTTTTTTTTTATATTTGAGAAATTCTCGACCGTGTGACACATCTGTCACCTGACTATTCGTCCAGCTTTCCAAAATATTTTTTTATTATAAAAAAATAAGTTTATAATTATATATAATAAAAAAAAAAAAAAAAAAAATTGAACATCAAATTGACAAAGTTTCAATGGAACAGATGGAGATGAAGGATGTGTATCGAATCCTTCAGCACTTTCAAACCCATAGCCACAATTGAACTCTAGATACTACTTAGAGGAAAATCTAAGCTTTATCTTAGGTTTGGTGTCGATTGAACAAGTTTGCCCCATTCAACTTACCGGAGTTTGAAGTCGGGGTATACCATCCTGTTGGGGAAACCTTTACGACAGATACGGATACCTTCAAGCACACCGTTACAAGTCAGCTGGTGCATTACCAAGTGAGAGTCGATCACACCTGAGAAGATATGGGATAAGGCATAAGTGAGTATTTTATATAACCTCTTCGCGCCCAATGTCCTCGTGAGAGGACCTTCATTTTATAGTCCTACGTGCCCCAGCTAAAAAATTATACTACCAAGTAGCATAAAATGTTTGTCCTCGAGCGAGGCCACCAGTCACTTTGTACTACAAAACAAAAATTGGTGTTGGGCGCGAAGAGGATAAACGAGTAAAAAAATGCGTTGTTTAGGGTCGAATTACAAAACAGGATTAGATGTTGTTTTTGTAATCTAACTTTATTTCAATGTTGGCTCGTCAACCACATATTTCTATGTGAGATCAACCATCACGAGGACTTGGACTTTTCTTTATAAGCCATTGAACCCTTAGCCTGGCTTGTAAGGGTTGGGTAGTCTGTTATCTGTTTATAGTTCTCTAGCGAGACATACATAATCTAAGCGGACATTATCACTTAACTCAGACTATAGGGCGCTGTGATTGGTTGAAAATCTCACAAGAGAGATAGTGTACATTTAGATTAAATCTAATCCTGTTTCTTAATTTATCCCTGATTCTTTTTTGTATGAAAGTTTTTCTACTGTCAGCCCACACTAGTTTTATATTTTGGACAGTAAAAAGTTCATCATTATTCTGAACATGAAATTTCCCATTTTATATTTATGCAACTACTTTTTTGTACCAACGGTACATACTTTTTTAAATTTCATTTGCTCTTTCATAAGAGGATACTGGCTGTATGGCAAATTCCCATGATAAGGAGAATAACCAATGCCAAAAAATTAAAAAAAAAAAAAAAAATCATAAGAGGATTTTCTTACCGGGCTGTTTCATTTCGTTGGGAATGATACAACGGACGAAGTGAGGTTGGGTGGATCTCAGGGTGGCCATCAAGTTGTTCAGTTGCTCCTGAAATTGTGGCGAAGATAACATGGTATGAGTTCAGGAAATTGTAAAATAGATTTCAAAATGAACACTAGTCAGACACTCTGTAATTCTTTATGATAAAGAAAACTACCAAAGTGTATTCAAAATACAGGCTAGTTCATATGGGATTGACTATGACGAAGAAATTGCAGAAGAACTATACCGCCTATACTATAGCCTATACTTTGTCTGAACTATCTAGAGTCACCTATTAGCTGAGGAACTACAAACCTGTATTCAAAATACACACACACTATCTGAGATTTTTGGAGACCCTTAACACAGTCCATTCCCAGACATCTATGGCGTTAAGAAAACGAAGTACGTATTGATTGGTTCATAGAAAATCAAGTTCTAATCTAAGATTTAACCAACTTTTTTTCCGAACTGATTTTAAAGTCTCATCTCCAGAAATTTAGGGAACTTTTTGCTACTGACTTACTATGGGTATGATTTTGCTTTGTGTATGAAAAAATGGTGTAGCTATTCATTCTGAATTATTTTTATTTTCTTACGAATCAATAGTGTAAACCCAAGTTTTTCTAATCTGTCTTGAATCAGTAATTGTTTCCTATGGATTTCTAAATAAAATATTTTACAGGTTTTGAAATCCACTACTCTAAGAAAACTTATGATTAAAAAAACATTTAAAAAGATTAAAACACAACACAATCACATATTATAAAGAAACACATTAAAATAAAAACATTAAGGCAATTCTGTTTTTATGAGACGTTTTAAAATAATACATTACAAGTACTATCAGATAAGAAGCGTTAAGATTTAATAGAATCATTATCTATCAATGAGGCTTTATATTAGAATTTACATATTATCAAGTATAACTTTGAAAAAACTGAATGTCCAATAAAAGCATTATAAATTTGCATGTTGACAAGTAATAATTCAATCCCACCGATACGATAGTTAAATAGAATTATTTTTCATAGCCTCATAACAAAAACAAAATTAATAAAAAGTAAAATTACCAACGCATTCTAGTTCTTCCATTGAGGTGACAAAAAAGTGAATACAAAACAGTATCTATTGTATTCAAAATACCGATGTTTAAAAATCATTTGACCACAAGGTTCTTGAGGTCCAGATCAGACGTTGACATATATCACACTTACGACAGGGAAGAAATTTTCAGGCAACCGAGAAGGTTACTACACAAAAATCCATGGTAGGGTATGGGACGTGTAGAAGAGCTTCAAAAACTATTCACGAGCAAAATACAAAAATGATTCACGATGTCTCGATCAGGTTTTTCGTCGATAAAACACAAAAAAGATATTTTCGAGGCCACTTTAATGATGGTTTTCTCGAGCACCATGATATGTGTTTTGGACATGGTGTGCCATGCTTTTCATTGAAGTTTCACAGTGATGCTAATCTGCTATTCAATGTAGCCGTTTTTAAACGGATTTCAGACAGACAAAAAAGTTTTGGTGTGATTTGAGTTCATTTTGAAAAATTCCTCTAAGGACTGAAATAAAGGAAAGAACTGGCAAAAAGCTAGGAATTTAATTTATATCGTGGGTTCTTTATATTATAAAATTTATGAAAAGTGATTTACACTTAGTTAGATTCTCTGGATACAAACAAGTTTATAGTTACATATAAACAAATAAGTTGATATGTTATTTTTTCAGAATTCAAATCCATTTGGATTCAGTGAAGTTTTAAAGAAATAATTTTTCTCTAACAAAAAGTCACCGTACATTTTGAAAAACAAATTTAAAGAATGAGTTACTTAGCTTTTCAATAAATGCTAGATAAATCTAATGAAGCGATAGAAGAAGAAACATTGAATGAGAGGAGAATACACATAAAAAAATTCAAGGTTGATTAAAATAAATATCTACTGACAGCCAGCCTTTAAAACTGAAATTACTAACAGGCTGTGCTTTGCTACTAAAGTATCTAGTTCTTTCCACAGTTTACATAGATAGGAGATCAAGATAAACACAAATCAAAAGAAAAAAGTGTATTCAAAATAGACCAAATATTTAAATAGTCGTACATATTTGGCTTGTGATACATTGAAATTGGAGAGGAAAATGTGCGAAAAAAACGAGCAGCAGTCACAGTGAACAGTTTTGACAAAAATGAGTGCTCAAGTAAGAGTGTTTCTGATTTAAAAAACAAATTATACCTTGTATGAAGAAGATACGGTAGCGAAACCACCACCCTTCTTTCCACGGCCACCTCCTGAATGAACGCAAATTGTTAAGAAACAAAAGTAAAGATGATTAATAAAAGAGAAAAACTGTTAAAGTCATCAGTGATTAAAAATGGTTAGGAAAAATTTCGATCAACAAAGGTTTTCACAATGTTACTGGAAAATTGAAATCCGGCCCGAAGGACCAACATATTGTTTGATAATTGGATTATTGTGAAAACCGTCTTGATAAAATCGAATATTTTCAAATGAATTATCAATCCATCAGTTAAATTATTGATTATAATGAGAAGCGTTGACAAAAGACGAGATAAATATCAACTACCTGGACGTTATTCTAAATTCTAAGGAATAAACGGTTCACAGGGATAGCGATATATTTACTTAACTCTTTGTCAACTATAGGTATAGTTAAATGGTACACAACATTTTAAAAAAATCTTAAGCGAGGGAGTAGGAGTTATTTCGTTTTTAATTGTGTTATGGATCGTATGTCATGTTTACTCAAGAAATGTTTGAAGAGTATGCCATATGTAATATTCTAAGATATATTTTTTACTTGAACCTTGGTTGACTTTGTTTAGTAATATGTACTAATATTTTAAATTAAGAACACTGTTCCTTTTTACAACACACTGAAAAGGGTGCAAAAGGGTAGTTTCTCAATGGCCTTATTTTTTGTATTATATTTCTTGAAAAAACATGACATAAGGTTTAAGGGATTGCGAAGTGTCCTGTACTCGCAATAATAACCTTGTATAGTGTAGACACGGTCAAGAACGATGATCCCTTGGTACGCTTGCCTCCTGCATAAATTAATTTAATGAAAGAGATGTTATTAAATTTGAATTGAAAAGAGATAGTATAATATTTAAAAAAATAAGAGAATATCTGATCAACTAGTTTCCATCTAGAAAATTGTTTGGATGTAAATTAAAACTTCTAATAAATGTATCAACTTTCAAAATAATAATAAAAAAATATTTGATGCAAAACACTATTATTCTAATAAATTACCTACATATTTTATTTTATTAAAAATTACATAATAATATAAACTATTTGATGCAAAACACATTTCTAAAATTACCTTGCTAATTGTTAATATAAACAGTTAAAATAACCTCCCCCCATAACATATGAATAATATGGATCAGATTCACCAAGATTTTGTCCAATATATAGCTGTAAGTACATTTATAGGTATGACTTTTTTATGCTTTGATAATTTCAAGTCCTCAATCATCCAGTCAAGAATTCATGAGGTAGAGTTGTTCATTTTTAACAGTTTACTCTAAGAATAACTATGTATCCAATTTAAATTGTATATCCTTATCTAAACCAGTCAAGTGAAGGAACGAACAGGACACATAATGGAATTTCGTAGAGTCGTTCACTTTTAACAGTTTACTCTCAAAAATAACTATTCGAATTTAACTTATTTAGAACAAATGTAACATTTAAATATAGTAGTAGTAGTAGTCCTTTATTTAGACTGTCGGCTCGAGACAGGAAGTCCCATTACGCTAACAGTTTGTAGAACAACTAAAAAAAAATATAGAACAACTCCTTAAAATCGTGCACCATCAGATAGAGTTCATGATGCTCACAGCATTACCTCGTTGAATGGCGATTGATATCTTCTGAAATAAAAAGCTTGTGGCACATTGATCGCCATATTTAACTTATTGACTGAAGGTAACGATTCAAATCTGCTGACTTACCCTTGCCACCAGCGTCAGCGGGTGCACCACCAGATTGTCCTGGGTGGTCAGCAAAGATCTCAATCAGCAGTTTGTTGCTACCCTTCTTGAACTGGTCTACTACGGTGTCGTTAAGGGGATCCTTGTTCTTCTCCAACCATCCGGTGATGTTGTAGGACACCTGATGAAGTAAAAGGTTATGACGTAAGTATAAGTATCAGTCAGTATAAATAGAAAACTGAGAGGTTGTACTATAACTTTTTTTTGTTTGATAAGCATCTACACATTGCACATGCACAACATATTCAGCCACAATAAGGTGACTCCTGTGCAATGCAATAACTGATGCATGCTTATGATGATCGATTAGCCTCTTTTCTACATTATAAGAAGATACCAGGCTTTTCAATCATATTGTTATAAGCAGACATTGCTGATATTAGGGGTGATTTGTCTCTGGTTGGGTCCCTTTTATTACTAAAATGAAACATTGATTCCCCTGTCGGTCTAAATCTGAGGTCAGGGACTCTTATTTCGATTTTCTCTAAGAGATAAGGACAAATAATTAAGTGAAGACAGAATACTTTCTTTTCAATGGGGCTATAATACATATTCTAAGAAAAACGGTCTAATGAAAGCATGATTTGAATGTGAAATTAGAGTACTTTTTATCTATTTGTTTTAGATTCTCCAAGAAAAATCTTGATTTGAGATTTTTACAATCATTCCAAGTTCATTAGTCATACAAGTTGTTTTTTTTTTATCCTTTAAGATAATATATTTCTGTCATTTGTAACCCAGAGGGCAAAGTACTCAGACTACTTTAGCAATTTCCTCTCTCGATTACAAGTGACATTTTTTGGACATTGACAGTTCTTTAGTTGTATTTATCAATATTTATTTAAATTTTTGAAGTATACATTATGTTCCTTTGTCATTTAAAACGAGACATTGGATTCTGTCTCACATGCCAAATATTTATTTAAATTTTGTAACGATACTTCATACTTTGGTCTGTTTAATTTTACTAGTTGGTAATTAGTTTTAGGTATTTTTAGAATTGTAAAATCTAGCTAGGATTTATAATTTTAGAATTATTTTTTATTTAATTTTAAGATTATTATTTTGTACAAATGGAAGTTGTTCCGTAAACTTTCAAAAAAAAAAAAAAAAAAAAAAAAAAAAAGAAATAGTTGTACTCACAGTTCCGGCGTAATGGGCAATGGCGAAGTGACCGGATTGGCAACCAGGCTTGGGGGGGCGGGGCTTCTGGAAGGGCGGGGACTTGCCCAAGTGCTGAGCCATCAGCTTGTCGACGAAGGTCTGATCCGTGGCCTTGGGGAACATAGACTCCTCCTCCAGGATGGAGAGGATACCCATGGGCTAGTGAAGCGAAGGGTGGAAGGAAAAGCGCGTTTAGTCCTGCTGTGTCTCAGAAAATATGAGTAGTATTTGTTTTGTACCTCTACGAATGACTAGTATTTGTTCTGTACCTAAGCATGACTAGTATTTGTTTTGTACCTAAATAATAATAATAATATTATCGTCTTATTTATACTGCCCGATTAGTACTATTATGTCCCATTATTCCAGCAGTAAGCCCAAGACGTATTATTATGTGGTAAAAATCCCAAATGAGAAGATAACTTGTCATGTCGTGGCTGGGTTTCGAACCCGCGACCCCTGGAATCTCTGGATTCAAAGAATGCCGCCTTTACCACTGAGCTACCGGGACAGACTATTAAATATGAGTAGTATTTGCTTTGTACCTACGTAAACCTCATATAAAACTATTGGTAAAATGTTCATTATTATAAACCTGCATTATGTTGTAAGGTCCCAAGTCCTCCTCGGACTTACTGGACATACCTAAGTCGTGTTCTGATCTATAAATAAAATAAAAAGGTTTTTGCATAGAACTACTCAAGTAATTTTCAGTAGCTGATGTGTTAAGATCATTTGTATTTTAAATATGAATGATAGACAATAATTTATCTTTTTGGTAAATTCTACATACGTTTTATAACAGAAGACTTTTCATCGCTAGCAAAAGAGTACTTTAGCCTAATGTATTTGCTGCGGTAAATTCTACATACTGTTTTATAACAGAAGACTTTTCACCGCTAGCAAACGAGTACTTTACCATAATACATTTGCTGCGGGGTCATAATTATTGTATTCTACTTTTCAGTATTTCTCATCATTACTCTTATAGTTCCTCACCAGACTAAACATTAATGTAACATATTTATAGAAAATCCTATAAGGCTTCATTTCCTTCACATAAATACTATGTGCTACCATACACATACTGAGTGCGCATATCAAATAATAACCCTACTTCTCACGAGACTAATATTTACATAATAATATAATGTAGTTACAAATAATAAATAATGATAAAATCATCAGTATTAAGCTCGTGAAAATATACGATATACACGAATTGTTCAAAAATAACCAAGTTTATGCATAAGAGAAAGTACTTTTTTTTTAGAAATATAAACACAAAAATTGGTTATCTATTACCAATACTCTAGAACAAGATAACAAAATCATCAGAGAGCAATATCATTGCAGATAGAAAGAATTTTTTTACAAAAGGTATTTGAAAATAATGATGATTAAAATAAACTTTAAATTGAAAGAAGCACACCAAATTTCATTACATATAATAAGTATACAGAAGTCTTTTTTTCCCCCTTTAGGTATTTTTGTACCTACTTTTTGAAACTATTTACCGATTTCTTTCTTTAACACCTCATTTATAAACAGTTTACCTCAATTCTTACCTCTTATGCATAAACTTCAAAAACAGATAAATAATGTGGACGTTTTAAACGTTTAGCCATGCAAAAGAAAAATCAATGAGACTCTTCAAGACATAAATAGGAAGAGTTTTTTAAATGAAACTGTTTAAATCATTTCACCATGAACTTGATGGAAAATTTTAGCTCAAGATCTGCATATAACAGAAGAGAAAATGATTTTTTAACATTCACTGCTTACTTAGTGAATATTCAAGAAAAGTTCTTTTTGAATTCATCGACTTATGAAAAATATTCAACCTGAAATTCTGATTATTTGAATAACAATTTTGAATTATTTGATTAATAATTTGCTTTTCTATTAATAATTCCTAATAGATATAGACTTAAAAGAAATCCTCCGATTTAAAAGTACCTTTTCAATTAAATCGATAGTGGATTGAAGATCCATTCCAAAATCGATAAAAGTCCAGGGAATACCTTCACGTTCATATTCTTCTTGCTCAAGAACAAACATGTGATGGTTGAAGAATGTTGCAGTTTCTCATTGGTGAAGTTGATACACAGTTGTTCAAATCCGTTGAACTAGGAACGGGTTTTTGAAAGAAACAAGCATAAACGGAACACATAATGGGGAAGTACAATCACTTATGTAAACATTAAAAACGGACAACTACATAGTTCAAAGGGATATCATAATCAAAATATTGAATAAAACTTAACATGCTTAGAACTATAAAAGAAGGAGTAAGACTTTACAACGGAAATTATATCTAAAACTTTCATGTTTTAATGGAAAGTTCAAGTCTATAAGTCTTTGGTATAGATAATGATGAAATTTACACAAAACGTAAAACCATGTTATACATTTCTTTTCGATTTTTTTTCAACAAAAATAAGAAAAAAAATATTTTTATGGAAGTATTTTGAGTACAGTTGATGTTCAGGAAGTGGTTTGTAAATAATTAAAAAAAAATGTATCCATGGTTTTGGACAACACTACTGATATTACATAAAAATATAAAAAATGAGGAATTCCAAAAACAAAAAATACAAAGGAAACACAAAAACTGTAGAAGCCAGACTCGAGTTCTGTGTCTTCTGTTTGGTGGCTTCTACCTTTTCAATCAAATCAATACAGGATTGCAAATCCATTCCGAAATCAATAAAAGTCCACTCAATGCCTTCACGTTCGTATTCTTCTTGTTCAAGAACGAACATGTGATGGTTGAAAAATTGTTGCAGTTTTTCGTTCGTAAAGTTGTATACAAAGTTGTTCAAATCCGTTGAACTAGTAGGTGTTTGGATTTGAACAAAAGACAAAACAGCAAATGAAACACACGCCTTAAGTCAAGGTACTAATAATATGGTCAGATTACAATATCAGTCCAAGACAAAGGTTGAGAGGTCATGCATGGAATGGATGTTTATAATAATAGTCTTACATTTGTTATTGTTCCTTTAAACTTTTACTGATAAATTAGTTTAAACAATTGAATCATTCATTGAGCTTTTCTTTTTTGTTCCTGTTAAGAGCTTTAACAGCGGTAGGAGCATACGTCGGATCGCTCATTATAAATTTTGGAAATTGTTGTTATTAATCTTTTTTAATATCAGTAAAACTCATATTTTTTTTTATGTTAAAATGAGTGATAGTTTTTAATTTTAACCAAGGAACAATAAAAATAATCAGACAGACCACATGTTACTAATTTGTAAGCTTTTCCCAGATCAAAGTAATTTTCAATAGAGTATGATACTTCCATATTATGTTGTTGTTGAAATTTATATTAAAATAAAATTTATGGGAATTTTTTGCAAGGGATATTTGCATTTATTTTTTTAAAGAAAATTAACAAGAAAATGTATATTATCAATCTTCTTTGCTATTTAGCATTCAGGGAAATGCTACATAATATTACATGAGAAGACTATTTAGATAGGGTTTCATGCTGGGTGGAAGGTTTCGAAAGTTCTGGAATAGAAACATAGACGTGCTCAATGTAATAGAGCTTTAGCTATGGTGGAAAGAAAAAACTACTCGGCGTAGAGTATTGCCACCTCAATGTATCATTAAGAGGTTCATTACTACAATAATACAATTGAAAGGAGGGTAAGCCCTGGGTCTGAATCCATTCAGAGTTGAAATAAATTGTTCAACAGCCTTCAGTAGTGCTGGATTTCGAAAAACACAGAAGTTTCAGGCATGTTCACTCAACTTATACCTTTTCAATCAATTCAATACAAGCTAACAAGTCCATTCCGAAATCAATAAAGGCCCATTCAATTCCTTCTCTGGAGTATTCTTCTTGTTCAAGAACGAACATGTGATGGTTGAAAAATTGTTGAGTTTTTCGTTCGTAAAGTTGATACAAAGTTGTTCAAATCCGTTGAACTAGTAGGTGTTTGGATTTGAACAAAAAATACAAACAAATAAAACACACGCTTTAAAAGGGGTAGAGAGATAGGTAAAATCTTAAAAATAAATGAAAATTTAAAAGAAGAAACATAAAATAAAATCATTGGTAATATGTACAATGAAGGAACAAAGAAAATCTAAATAAATAAAAAAAACACATAAATATACTCAGTGTATCACTTGTGAGCATAAATAACCAATGGAAATGGAATCAACTAAGAATATAGAAACACTTAAGTAAAATAACATATAATACATTACCTCATAAATCAATATGAGGTTTTTATGTACAATGTAGTAAAAGAAAAAATGTTGCTCTCAAGAATTTACTCATATATTTCCAATCAAATTTTATTTAATATCTATATATTACAATTTGATAGTAACAAAATTTGATTATCATTTAAATTTAGAAATTGTGTGAATTCAATCACACAGAGGGCATCCGAATACTTTTATTATGAAGAAAAAAATGGTATTTTAAATTCGTAAAAGCAAATCTATTTCTTGATAAACTTGATGATCAAACAGGAATAAAACATAATTACACACTGATCGATTTCTGAATACACTCAGAGTTTGAAACAACAATCTTGGAACCAAATTATGGGGGAGGATGTTAGAACATAGAAACCTGGTAAACCTATCAGTCACTCAACTTATACCTTTTCAATCAATTCAATACAAGCTAACAAGTCCATTCCGAAATCAATAAAGGCCCATTCAATGCCTTCACGTGCGTACTTCTTCTTGTTCAAGAACGAACATGTGATGGTTGAAGAATTGTTGCAGTTTCTCATTGGTAAAGTTGATACACAGTTGTTCAAATCCGTTGTACTAATTAGGGAATAGTTTTACGGGATGTAAAAGGTTTTACAACACGGACGAATTGAGAGAGGAGAGAAAAAAGAAAGAAAATTAAACAAGGTAACAAAATGCAGATTAATAAACATTGGAGAAAATACTGGTTGCAGGCATTTGATTTTTAAAATGCTTTCAAGATGCTGAAATTTTAATTGATTGAAATAGAACAGAATATTAATCAGATGGTCCAAGAACAGAACTCCGACTCGAGTTTCTTGGTCTATAATTAGTAAAATCTCAAATAACATTTTAGATCTTATCATTTATTTTATACAATGTTTTGTTTATGAATAAGTTTCCCATATTCTGTTCTACGATCAAAAGGATGCATTTTTGTACAATATGTAATACTGCTCTATATGTGTGTAAAGTATAGGTAGTAAAATTGTATGTACACAAATTTTTGTGGCCCTTCAATCCGAATTAATTCCGCCAATTGTCTACATCAATGACATTTAAAACAATGTCTGGTTATTGTAACATACAAACAATACTGTAGAACTAATTTGATTTATATGTACATCAAAAATGTTAACAAAGAGTTTACTGTTAATATTCTTCTTAAAAGATATTTTTTTACCCGTTTTAAGAAGATAAAAAAATTGCACAGCTTTGAGGTATTGGAAAGGAATAACATTTTCTTCTAGGAGCTCATGAAAAATTAAGTTTTTATGACAAATCAAATATTACAATTTTGTGAAAGACTAATGCAATAAATACCTACTGCATTTTCTAGTTGAAACATAAAAAGGTCAAATTGGTCAAAGAATATTTCGAATTAAATGTTCACAGAAAGTACTATTGTGGTTATACAGGGTGGACCAAAAAAAACGTTTACACCCGTTAATGGTAGATTACTGACGACATTTCCAGGCCGGATCTGCAATCCGTTTTTTCGGATTCGCCTTTATAACTGCACAAAGTGATTTTTTGCAACTTTCTGAAAAAGTCCGACTTTGGCTTATTCTTCAGGTCAGTACTTTTTTCCTGTTTGAGATGAGTTGATTCTGAACAATTTTGCAGAAAGCCAACAAAATTTCGATGTTTCTAGTTACACTACTTTGTTTTTTACGGTTTAGTTTGTCATATTTTTTTACACCTGAACAGAAAAAAAACACACGAAAAAACTTTTTTACTAAATAAAACACTTGACATTTGTCCGAACAAATTTTGGCACAGACACGGGCAAGTTTGATAAAAGTTGGCGGCCGCCCCGAGGATGCTAAAAAAATATTTTACGATTTTTTATCACGTGATCTTCTGGGAAAAATTATTAGATGTTTGCCAAAAACTCTTCAAAAATCCTAAGAGTCTTCTAGCTGCAGACTGTGTAAAGGCGTCTTGTATTGTTTACAAAAATTGTTTACATTGCTTTTTTTGAATACCGCGGTCTCACATGCCTTCATCAGCCAGTTTAGGAAAATTCAAATGATAATTTTTGTGCTCTTCAGATTGTCAGTGGTGTTAGCAAGATGTGGTAGTGCAAAAGTGTTAGTCGCATAACCGAGGTTCAACTCTCGGCGGTCAATATTATTTTAATTATCAAAAAAATCTGATGGAATATTTTATTCATACCTGTATCTGACCTGTTGTAACACCAACATAATTATTATTCATGTAAGCCCCTGAGAGACTGCCTTGATAATGTAAGGATGGTTTTTCTCATGGTTCCCTACGAGAGAAAAAAAAAAAAAACTAGCGAATTTTCCTAACGAAAATAGAGTTTGCATGAAGCCAGGTAAATATGTAGGTAGGTTCTTCTATCATAAACAATACTAATTAAATAACAAATATTTACCAATTGCCAACTCTTAATAGAAATCTTGAAAAAAAAAAAAAAAAAAAAAAAAAAAAAAAAAAAAAAACAACAAGATAATATTTTGTAAAATTAATAAACGTTTGCAGTCTTAATTATGTTTTATACTATTTTGATATAAACAAAAAGGTATTTAAAAAAATATTTTGTGTTAGTATGCTTAGAAGCGCACGATTAGCTCAGTGGTAAGCTAGTCACTTGCCATGCGGAAGATCCCACCCTGGTCTGAACGCCAGAGCCAGCAAAAAATTCATGACTACTAAATAAAAAAGACTGTTGCCATTTTTTATTTAGCCATAGTACACACTATGGACTCTCCTCACACAAATTTTTGAAACCAATGGTGACTTTAGTACCTTAGTTCTAACTCAGAACTGTCCTTCTAACTTCTTCTCTCTCTCTCTCTCTTTCACTCTCTCTCTCTCTCCCTTCTCAATTCCCTCAGAGGAACTGTTGGAAGTGGCGTCCACCTTCCTGGATGCAAAGGTTGAACCTATTCATCATGTTCCGTCGAATGTTGCGGAAGATTCCAGGTTTTTCTGTCAGGTCATCGAATGCCTACAGGATTCTTGCTACCAGATTCTGCTTGCTACTTTTGCGTCTCCACTGGTATTTCATAAACTATGTTTTTCACGTGATCTCAAATGTTTCTGTAGGCAGCTCCATATGCTAAATGCATATCTGCCATTTCAGCATCCGAATAATATTAATTATGTAACTTGTACTAAAAAAACTCAAGAAGTTTAAAGATAATATTTCATAGAATGCAGAAAAATATGCTTGAAAACCATCATCGAGAAACAAACAATCATTCATTTGACTGGCCTTTAATTAATTCCAAGGAAAATAATTATCAGACATAAATAGCTAATTACTCTTTGAGTACAAGACGACCCTACACGGTCAACACTTTTAAGATTTTGAACATCATTTTTTGAGACTTACCTGGTTCGTTTTCCCAGAAGATCACGTGATAAAAAATCGTAAAATTATTTTTTAGCATCCTTGGGTTGGCCGCCAACTTTTATCAAACTTGCCCGTGTCTGTGCCAAAATTTGCTCGGGCAAATCTTGAGTGTTTCAAAGTGTAAAAAACTTACATGAGAATTTTTTTTCTATTCAGGTGTTAAAAAAGATGCCAAACCAAACCGTAAAAAAACAAAGTAGTGTAACTAGAAACATCGAAATTTTGTTGGCTTTATGCAGAATTGTTTAGAATCAACTCATCTTAAACAGGAAAAAAGTTCTGACCTGAAGAATAAGCCAAAGTCGGACTTTTTCAGAATGTTGCAAAAAATCACTTTGTGCAGTTATAAAGGCGAATCCGAAAAAAACGGATTGCAGATCCGGGCTGGAAATGTCGTCAGAAATCTACCATTAACGGGTGTAAACGTTTTTTTGGTCCACCCTGTAGATGAATACGTTCTATATACCAGAGGTGTGTTGTTTATGTACAGATAGATATATGACCAAGAAATAAGAACTACTGAGAAATCGCAGGAGAAATGTTTATACAGAAGGTTCGACTCATTTTGAAAGATGACTGAGAATGGTCATAGTATATTTCGAATTTTATGTTCACATGTACTAAGTTTTTGTATAGATGTCTACATTGTCTACTTTCTATGTACGAAAAATGTCGTTTATGTACAGATAGATGAAACACTACTGAGAAATCTCAGGGGAAACGTCTGTACAGAAGTTTGGACTCATCTTGGAAGATGACCGAGAATCACCTTTTCAATCAAGTCAATACTGGCTTGCAAGTCCATCCCAAAATCGATAAAGACCCAATCGATGCCTTCACGACTATATTCTTCTTGTTCCAAAACAAACATTTGGTGGTTGAAAAACTGCTGAAGTCTTTCATTGGTGAAATTAATACAGAGTTGTTCAAAGCCGTTGTACTAGAGGAGAGGGGTAATAGTTAGATTAGGGAGTGACGGGTGTTTCAATGTAGAGAGTTTGGTTTTCGTTAGGTAGGTGGAAAGTTAAGTAAGACTTATGAGTGATGATATAAAACGTACTCACTGTAAGAGCAATGTATTGTGTAAGTTAGTAGTGAATTATTTGAGAACCTCAGCTCCAGAAATTTAACTATACGTAGTACGTACATTAAATTGTATTGTAAAATAAACAAAAGTAACTTTAGAAGATGTTTGGTCAGATATGGTTTATCTTTAAAAGGGTGCTTTAATTAGTAGTAATGATAATTATTCATTGATAAGAACAGGTCTGTAATATTATTGCTCTTACATTCAGTAAAATAGTACAAAGAATAGCGTAGGGTATTTAGAATGAATTGTCGCAATAAGTTCAGACATGAGGTAGGTATGTGATTGTAAACAAAATATCAAATAACATATTTATTTCAAATTATTTGAAATTAAATTATTGAATTGGAACAATTCATTCTCAAATATAGCTGTAATAAAAAATAGGGTTTAAAAAAATTAAATATTGGAGGAAATTATGTAAAACGGGTTCCAAAAAAATAACAGAGAATGATGCACAAGTAAAAATGAAAGACGATGATAAAAAAATCATTCCATGATGCAACAACAGGGGAAATCATTTCACGTAGGGTCGAAATGTACACAACAGAAGAAACAGTTGGAGTGGAAATGATCAAATTAGAAAATTTAAATTCAAATGTAGTAACTCCAAGGGAAACAAATAAAAATATAACGAACTCACCAGTTGGAAAATGGTTCACAAAGAATTTATGTACATAGATTTTGCTATCTCGGGTGTAGAGATGGAATAAATAGACATCACAAATTGTATCGCTCACAAAATATTAAATTTTACACAACATATAATATTTCAAAACATGGATAAACGAAGTAAAGGGGCAAATGTATGCAAGAAATCGAGGAATCAAGTATGAAGATGCATTTTTAACATTCATTTGGAAAGAAAAATGGAAAACGTTCAATCACGAGCTCCTGATGACACTTTAATCCAGTTTGAATTCTCAAACCTGCTGCAATTTGAAATCACCTTTTCGATCAACTCAATACAAGCCAGAAGATCCATTCCGAAATCGATAAAGGCCCACACAATTCCCTCTTTCTTGTATTCTTCTTGCTCAAGTACAAACATGTGATGGTTGAAGAATTGTTGCAGTTTCTCATTGGTGAAGTTGATACACAGTTGCTCGAATCCGTTGAACTATAGTGTATTTGTGTGAAAATATTTGTGAAGTAATGGGAAGAAAATGAAAATAGTATTAGTTGATTTGTATTTGTGTGTAGATTTAGAACACCATGTCATTGTTTGCTCATGAAATAGGTTTAATTTTGAAATCAAGATAATTTTCTTAGCAAGTTTTATCACTGAGACATCGATGTTTTAGTTTTTGATTATAGTTTTGTGAGCACAAGACGGTCACTCAAATCAGATACGATTGTTACTTCAAGTATTGACAATGGGTTCATTATTGAACACCAAAAATCTGTAGCATCTTTGCTACAGATGCATTATCAAAGTACATAGATATAAAAATATTTTTCATGAACAAACAATTTAAAAACAATGCAATAATTTTCTTCCAAAGCAAATTTATGTAGGCTTATTGAATATTTTAAATTACATTTTTTCTGGTGTAAAACATTTCTTTGAAAAACATATCATAAGATATCAACAAAAAAACATAAGAATCATGTTGTAGACATGTTTGTAATAAAATTGTTTGTTTGTTTATAAATTGAAGGAAGAGCATTAGAAATATCACCATACGAGTAATCTGGAAAAAAATATTGCATAATTTTTGTAATATATTTGAATTCTTAAAACTAATATTAATTCTTAACTAAGGAGAGACATGTTATTTTATTTTTTATTTGACAAGTTTAAGTTTTATCGATTGATCTTGTGTTGGAACTTATTGCCCGGATAGAGTTTACATACAAATAGTTAGATTTAAAAAACGACTTTATGCCTCTAAAATGCTGTTATTTTTCTTTAATAAAATATAATTATTATAAAAAATATCAAGGGATTCCATCTTCAAGGGACTAAACCTGTGTTGAAGATGTTTTTTAAGATGAGTCCAATCCAAGTATCGATGAAAATTTAAACATTGTCGATTTCAACAGAGTTCGTGGATCAAGACCAATGTTCTTCAATCTTTCCTAAGTACCTTATGCCACAAAAGTGTAGGGTCTTGCAATTACAACTCAGAATTCAATACAATTCAATTCAATACTTCTTAAATAAAGTATGAGCTTCATCCAACAAGTTAAGTGGTTTTGAAAAAAATACTTTTAAGAAGGTAATTAATTATTTGTCTTTTAAAAATAAAACATGATTCACATTTTTTTATTTAAAAAATAATAATAATTTGATAATTTTAAATTTGGTTTTTGAAAAAAAATACTTTTCTATACAAATAATTCAATAAATTCATTTATTGGGATTCGAAATCCAATTACAACAATTGAAAAGTTTTTTTTTTCAAAGTAGCAAGTCAACATTTGCATTGAACGCTTCTTTTGGAACCAAGAGATCAAGAGTTTTTCTACCATGATAAAATCTTTTTATTTAACTTAATTTTGTATCGTAATAACATTAGTTTTAAGCACTTAGTTGTACCTACGTATTATACATTGTAAATTGTGAAAAATGTCATTTGTAAAAGATATCACAATAAACTTTTTTGATTTGCTTTGAGTTGTATTGAATACTGAACTTGCAACTATCAAGGCCACACTTTTGTGAAGCCGGCCCACGGATCCTCGGAACTCTGTTTCGGTTGGAGATAACTTACATCGAAGATTTCGAACCCGGCAATATCCAGTACTCCGATAAAGTGTTGACGCTTCTGTTTGGTGTCCAAAGTTTCGTTACACTTTTTGACCAGGAACTTGAACACTCGGTCGAACATACCTTTGGACATGGCACCAACGGAGTACATGACCTAGGTTTGGGGGGGGGGTAAAATGGGAGGGGGATGGGGGAACAAGACTCTTGGATTAACAATCGTGCATGGTAATGTAAACAGAGACGGGTCAAGAATTTGTAGAGGCTGACGAGCTATAGGAGTGCTTTATTTAGACTGTCGCGTCGGCTCGAGACAGGGAGTCCCATTACGCTAACAGTTTAAATAAAATTATTATAATTGCAATTATCAAAAATACTTTATTTGTACAACTGGCGAAGGACTAAAGTCCTTTTTCCAACAGTTAACAGAAAGTCCCATATTAATATTTCACAAAATTAAATGATGGTTATTTAATGGAATTAACAAAGTGTCGATCTAGGACAAGCAGACCCTTTATATCGACCGTTAATATATTTTTTTCATATAATTAATTATTTTTCTCTCTAATAAAAATAAAAATTACATCCCATTGACTGCCGGAGTCAAAAGACTTTTCGGTTTTACCTCGGCAGAATTAATTTTTTTTTTTTTTTAATATGGGTTTAACGTCGCTTTCAACTGCATGATCTTATCACGACGGGAAAGGTAATTCATATTCTATTTTCTTATGAATACCCCTTGCCTTTATCCTATATTAGCTTATGTTGCTATTGGGGTCGGCATTGTTCAACCTCATGGTTGAGGTTGGTAGGGTGGAGCACGTTTTGTCCTTGTTGTTGAAAAAAATATCGTCAACCTCTACATATTTCCAGACGTCTTGCATGCCGTTTTTGAGCTTCACTTACGTCGAAGATCTCAAATCCGGCAATATCTAGTACACCAATAAAGTGTTGACGTTTCTGCTGGGTGTCCAAGGTTTCGTTACACTTTTTAACCATAAATTTGAACAGTCTATCGAAAACACCCTTACACATGGCACCTATGGAGTAGTTGACCTATGAGGAAGAGAGAGATGGAGGCAGTGTTATAGATTACTGTTTTTACTTCTTCTTTGTTGGCAGAACCAATTTTTGCTGAACATAGAGACATAGGTTTTCCATTCACATGCCAAGATTTTTTTTTAAATCAAAATCGAAACCAGATTTAAAGATCGTAACTGATTTTTTATAGGGAAGCAACAGGGGATATTATTTGGTCAACATGCTCCGATTGCATATTAAAGAAGATAAACAAACCTTCGAAGATCATGCTTTTTATATATATATATTTTTTTAATTTACTGATGGCCTTTTGAATAAGGTTTTTTTTTTTTTCCTTAGCAATGAGGACAGGGAGGAGTAAAAAATTCTTCGATTTTTTTATGAATATTTTTAAAATAAGATGTTTTTAAATTGAAAAAATAGGGTAAAAAAGGATGAGGACGGTTACAAAAAAAACTTTTTTCGTGCAAAGGTGTTTTTTATTCATGCTTTGTTTTCCTCGCTAACAGTGCACTGGACAAACCAATAATTTTGAGGACACAATCTCATTTATATGTACATGTTGCCATGATACAGGCGTGTCATGCAATCAGATTGAAAGCCTGAAAATAATCTGTGAAAGAGAGGGGCTTATTAAATTTATCCTATTCTAAGAAGATAACTAAAGTCCCAATTTCAATTTCTGATATGAAAATGAAAAATCGAACATACTTTATTTCTAACTTAGATACTTTTGTAGACACAAAGTTTGCTAATCACTGTTCCTGGTAACTCTCCACTTGATGGTGAAAACTATTTTCAACTTTCTACAAAACTGCAAAAATAACATATGATCATACCAACCATAGCTCAGCTATTTATTTTTTTGACACTAATTTACTACAAAAAATTACAAAAATATTTTTGTTCAAGTGATGACCAAACACACTTGTATTATACCCACTGATTACATTTTCAAGTTCATTTTCTTCAAATGAATTACTCGAAATATCAACCTTAAGACTTTTTCACTGATTTCAATAATTTTTAGTAAATTTTCTTTGAAAAATTTACTATTTAATTTATTCTTATGACTCAAGAGATAAAGGTTCTTTTCTACTCGTAGGTGGTTGTGACGTACCTGGTTGACGTTACGACCCTGGGTGACAAACTCGTTTCCGACCTTGATTCTGGGCTTGACCAAGTTGGTGTAGAGTTGCTGGCAGTCAACTCCGAGCAGCTTGGACACTCGCTCTCCCTCCTGCAAGCACATGATCAATTTGGAATTTTAGAATTTCCAACAATTGGAATTTTCCTTTTGAATTTTCCATCAATTTGAATTTTAGAATTTCCAACAATTGGAACTTTTCCTTTTGAAATTCCTTTTGAATTTTCCATCAATTTGAATTTTAGAATCTCCAACAATTGGAATTCCTTTGAATTCCTTTTGAATTTTCTATCAATTTGAATTTTAGAATTTCCAACAATTGGAATTTTCCTTTTTAAATCATCAGTAATGAAGACGAGTTAAGTTTTCACAATTCAAATAAAATAGAATGTATGTATCTATAGATTTTTTAATTTGGGTTTCCCGCAGCTTTCAACTGCATGGTCATATCACGACGGGGGTGTTACTCTTCATTCGCAGGAAACTCAGAAACCTGCTTCCCACATTAACCTCACCTAGTCTGGGTTGGACTGGAATGCCAGCATCATCAAGTCTTCACTTCGCTGTACGTTGCTTAACTTCGGTGATCCTACGAGTACCGGTACATTCAACGAACCATCGACGCTGGCAATCTAAGATTTAATAATGTTAATTTGTCCTATTCGGGTACATTAATAAAGTCTTTGGCGAGAATGCCCTAGGAATTATCACACCACCTTGATCGAACTTTTTCTTTTCTTGCATAAATATTGTATTTTATCGTATTTTAATTTATTTAAAAGTTTAGTTCTAAATATTCAATAACATTAATATGTAATAACAATTTAATAGTCTTTAACTATTGCCCTGAGGCACTCCGGTTGGCTCAAGTCTTACCTCGGTACCGTCGGGCTCAGCCTGCTCCTCCCGACCTCTTTGCTTGAACTTCATTCCTCCCATGTGCATGACAGAGGCGGTGATCTTGTACACGTTCTCTTTCTCCTCCTTGGTGAACCCAAGGATGTCGAAAGCTTGCTGTAGATCGAGAAAAGTGAACGAACTAAGCGTTAGAAGACCTGAATTAGTAAAATTGATTTTTATAAGTATAACCCTGATTAATAACTAACCTAATAAATTCCATATGCAATTAACCTAATAATATTGTTATTGAAAAAATTGTAATGTATAAAATTTACTTTGAGATTATTTTGATTTTAGATCGTAAAATAATAAGGCTTGCATGCTGAAAGAGCTATTGTTCTAACTATGTATCATGAGATTCAGGAGATTCTACACTAAGTTAGTGCTAAGCAAGCGATTCGTTTAGAATAAGACACCAACCAGACTAATGAATAATAGATTTTTACTTAAAACACCTAGGACATTTCTATATTCTCTGAAATTGTTTATATTCTCGATCAGGGGCAAATTACCTTTGAATTTCAAAAGGAGAAAAGTCATACTTGCCCTTTTTTAAAACTTGCAAGCTGAAATGCTCCATGTGTCCTTTTCAATAGCTACAAATATTATTTTACAACCCTATATCCCTCAAACTCGAGATCAGTGTAGATAAATATGACTATCTTTCTTCAACGGTTTTTTTTTATAAGATCATCCTATATCCAATACAAAGGGAATTTGAACCTAACCTTTAAGATATTAACTGAAGAATATTGCTTCAGTTATCTCTCTTTAGTAAGAACTTGATCGAAAAGGTCCTTGCTGTACTTAAATAAATAAACATAAATTTACAGCTGAAAGAAAATGGCTGTATGATAATTATGAAAAATGTAGGATATAGATGAAAGGAGTGGATGAATCAAAACACAAAATAAAAACATAAAAAGCAAATTAAAAAATACCAAAAATTGAAGTTTTCTTATGAGAAAGAAAAAAAATGACAAACTTACCTTGCTCAAAACTTTTTACATTTTCAAGGAGCCAAAAAATGCCAAAACTTACGTAATAGATACAGGTGGTATTCTTTTAAACGTTCAAAAAGTAAGAGATAATAGGTACACAGAAACATGTAAACAACAATAAAACACATCTCTCTATCAAATGATGTAATCAAATACTTATTGTAAATCAAAGTTTAAATTAAGATTCGTACTTCCAAAGTTTAAGGAGATGATGAAATTCACCTTGGTGGAACAAAATCTCTCAAATCAACATTCAGGAACATAAGTGGTCTTTTGAGTCTCAACTGTCTTTTGAGTTTTTGACATTTTACAGGAATTCTTTGGATATTCATGAAAACAACATTGATGGGGAAAAAGGTACGGCTAACAGAGTTATACACATTGTTGTATACTCCAGGGAGATAACCTGCATTTGAACTGGCATATGTATACGTAAGATCCAGTTAACAGTTTTCGTAATGTACATTGATGAAACGACCGGAAAATAGGTATGTACAGAGCATTCCTACATGCGTACAAGAGGAAGTATTTTTTAAATGGTGAAGTATTTTTACAGGGAGGAAAAAAAATTGACAAGGGGGAGTTGCACAATTTCGTGCTCTAATTCGTAAGATGTTGGAAAAACGTGCCCAATCTCGTCCCCTGTTGGGAAATTGAACTTACATCAGTGAGAACAAACTCCTCGCCGTCGTTCATACCGGGAATTGTAATCTTTCCTTGAGACACGTTGTGGTAATCGTAGATGTCGTTACTTAACATACAAATGTCTAAAATAGAACCGGAACCCCAAAGAGAGCGAGACGACATCAAAGGAGAGAGACAAAAGAGAAAGAAAGAGACAAATTAGAAGTGAAGATTATTATGATTTAGTTAGATTTGAAATTTGGTTTGTTAAATAAAGACGTCACAGAGTATGGGTAAGTAAGAAATAACAAGTTTTCAAAGATCAATAATAATTAATTATTGGTTATTTGTTTTTCCAAAAATACATATTAGAAGTGCAACTAATCAATTATAACTTTAACAATTGAGAATTGCCTATATCATTACGATACATATTGATAACTAAAATATAGTTAGGTAAGTCGCTTGATTCTAAAAACTAAGGTTTAAGAAATCCCATTACATCAACAACAACAAAAAGTAAAAAAAAAAACAAAGTTACGAGTCCACTGCCTTGTCAATCAAGCTACTGAGGTCGGTTATCTAATAATGATAATTGAAATATTGTTTAGGAGGGGAACAGTAGAATCATCCATCACTAAAAGAAATTCTTTCTTTCAAATAGATTGAAAAAGGTTGGGTTATACTTAAATTTATTGTAGGTTATGTTAAGATATTTTTGAGAAAAGCCATTATTTAGGGGATAAATGGGGCTTAATCAATAGATTCATGTATATGAGGTATGACATTGGAAAAGGTTTGATTCTGAAATATTGTATTAAGTTAAATAGGACGATTGTGTCGGCTATTACTATCTACCAAATTTTAAAATAACCTTTACACTCCATACAGTAAAGAAGAATATTATTTAAGCGAGAAGAATACAGGGTTAAAAGGTCAAGTTAAATGTATTAATTTAAAGTAAGTATATTAGAATCGTGTATTCTAATGAAAGTGTTACAAGCAGTAAAAATAAATATTGGAAGAACTTAAAGGTCATGTAAAAACCTGAAAATGAGTAAATATGTATATTAGTTTATTATTGTGATTAATAATATTAATAATGCATGATAATTGATAAAGAAGATAGTATAAATCTGGAAGAAAGAAAAGAGAGTGAGTTGTTGGTAATATTTGGTAATAGATGTCATAGCCTTTAGAAAGCTGAACACAAGTTGAAATAATAACATACAGAACAGCCAGACACATCAAGACATGACAATACATTAGAAAAACTAAGCAGCACTGTTGGAGATACACGAAATAATCAACCCACATGTTTCAGGAATCGAGTACGAGACATACGAGTCATAAGACTACACGAAAATATGCAGCGTTCCAATTTGAAATTTTCAATTTCCTATCAGTGTTGGAAAAAAAAAATCACAAAATGCAAAAAAGGGGGTCTTTACCTAGATCCTGGACAGTGTCCATGCAAAAATTGAAGAATTTCAAAAACAGATATGGATCGCCAAAAAAAATGGAAAAGGAGAGTCGTGTAAAGGGCATCAAAAGGTTTGTTTTAAAAAATATCTTATCGAGAGGATTTTGTGAAAAGGACCAGAATATTGTTTGGAGTCGAAATGTGGAAAAAGGATAGTGAGGATATCGATGAGGATATCGATACCTTGATAGGGCAAGAAGTTACTTTCAAATACTTACATCCGTGAGCTCAAACTCAGTACCGTCGTTGACGCCAGGGATTCTGGTTTTACCCTGACTTATAAAATAATATTCCTCGATACGATTGCTTAGCATGCACATTTCTATACAGAAATACAAACAATTACAAACATGGATAAATTATTGTACAAGGAAATACATGCAACACAGAGAGGGAAAGCAAAAGAAATATAAAGGTATTTTATATACACGTTACAGTTATTTTCAATTAAATTTGACTCTGCCAAGATAGAGTTCAGCAAATATGACCTTTCTATAGTCAATATCATCCTGAATATGGGAGAGTCAACTTGAACTGAAAATGAACTTTAACTCCAACATACACATAGATACATTAAGTGTTCAGATGATGATAGATGTGATGATGGAACAATCAGAGGTAAATGGAGAAAGCCAAATGATTTTTTTGAATGCCTTGAATGGTTTTCAACAAATGCTACCAAATGAAATGTGGATTTTAATGGACAAATTACAGGATATTGGATGATTGTGTTAGAAGTCTGTTGAGTTTTGAGTGAGACGATAGATATTGAAATGTAATTTTTAATATGTCATGCAAGGATTTTCTTGTGTCCAGTGTATAAGGTCTTTGAGACTAATATTAAGTCATTTTTACAAGATAGATAAATTGCATATTGTATTTCTTCTGTTTTCAAATACTAAATGGCTCCCATAGTAATTTTATATGACAAAAATTCTAATTATTTATCGAAGCAAAATACTTTGCCTGTAAATGTTACACGAGCGACATGAACATGTATATCTATGTGGATTCTGGAACTATGCGGGCACACTGCCCGCCTAGTTAAAATGTTTAAATTTAGCAACTTTGTATTTTACATCAAATTTTTGTACATCTGCCAATTTAGTTCTGTCAGTTTCGTTTGAAAACAAAATACATTTAAGATTTGTTATGTTCCTTTTATACTGCATGTAATGACCAAGTCATGGGTATGTTTGTATGAAATTGATTGTTGTCGATTTCAATGAGATACATGATAGATAAAATTCAAAAGCAACTATGGTTTGGAAATATGAGAAGGATTTATTTTTCTCGACGCAAGAAGCGGAAATGCTAATTACCCTAATACTATGGTTTTTTTCCAATGGATCGATGAAATGTTAGGTAGAGTATTATGGTGAAATGTTAAGGAGGTTGAACGTGTGATTTTAAGCTCAATTTAGTGAATATTGATAATTGCTCAGTAGAATAAGAGGAAATTAATGATCTGATTTATGAAAGAACATTGAACATTATCCTCGAGTTAAAAGTCCTGCGCTGCAACCAATGATAATATCGTCCATATACAATTATACACATTTCTCTACAGGAGAAAAGTTCACATGTTTATTTATTTCTCACAATTTATTGATTCAATGATTTGATATTATTGGACTAGACTCTTGAGAAATTAATGTTCTTTTACATGCGATATTTTCAGCGTTTGCACCGAAAGGATAAAACTCGAGGTGTGCGAAGACAGGAGTGGTTGTAACACTTACATCCGTGATTGTGAATTCTTCTCCGTCATCAAGACCGGGAATAGTGGTCTTGCCTTGACTAACAAAGTGATAGTCTTTCACGTTATTAGAAAGAAGGCAAGTTTCTGTGGAAAAATAGAGGTCAAATGTCCTGGTTTGAGACCTTTGGGAGTGTGGGGGAACAGAAAAATGTCGCCATAATGACACCATTGTCCAAGGATTACGGGCAGGAGAGGTCAATTGATGTTTTTAGGTAAAGTTAAAACAAAAAAGTTTGGGTGATAATCTGATTGGAATAAATATGTGGGTAAAATTTGTACATGGCATAGCTGGAGTTGATTCTTCTGAGAGAAATGTCTTCTAATTAGAGTTAACTTTCATAGAGAACAACTGTGACTGTACATATTTATGTACATCATTTACTATGTACATGATCTACTTGAATGGTTTCAATTGAATAATCACTATACATATAATTTTAAAATTGTACAGTTTAGAATTTTATTTACGATCAACAAACACAATGCTTGACCATAAATACAAGTGTTAGGATTAATAAAAATAATTTCGTATTTAGAGATATAAAATTTGATCAGGGATCTTGAAAGGATTTGGAAATTAATATGGTGTCATACATGGAACAAAATCATACAAAAGTTACAAAAATCAAAAATAACCATTTAAAACTAATTATAAAACATAGAAAATCAAAAGTCAAAAACATGAAAATTCTGAGAGTCTATGTCTCAGTTTGATGAAAAAAATTGTGAATGTAAAGTTGATATTTCACAAAGTGATGGTTGTATTGGAATGGAACTTGGAGTTGTGTTGGATCAGAAAAAAATACCTGACGTTTTTTAATGAACATTTATTTATAGGACGTCTGTAACACTCAGAGTCCTTGCCCCATTTTTTTTTTTTTTTTTTTTTTTTGATAAATATTAAAATTACAATCATGTATGATTCCCTGCTCACCATATAATACAACCATCACAACAAAAATAATAGAAATGACAGAAAATAAGTACCAAAGTTTTCTACATTTCTACTTAAAATAAATGAGAAAACACAAAAAAAAAATCGTATCATTCAAAATAAACAAATCCAAATCTCCACTATTGTTTATACGCCAAAAAAGTGTCCATGGTTTCGGCGGTCAAAAACGAAGTGAACAAGATTGTCAACAAAATTCAAATAAATGTTTCTACAAAATGGTCAAAACTTTTGTATGAACTAGGTTCTAGCTAGGGGTTGGAATACTGGGGAATCCTTTGAATCCAAGAGTAAGCTACAACACTGGATGACAGAAAACAAAATGGCGACCGATGTTGAGAAGAATCGTAGTGGGGTTTTCATTCAAAACACCATGTCGCGCAACTACGTGTGATAGGGTAGGGGGCATCCTAAACGATCTTGAGTAATTTCATGGAGTGTAATGACACGTCAGAATTAAGGACTATTCACGACTCACTTGGTATATTAAATTAAAAATCATTTATTTGCAATAAAAGTAAAGGGCAAAGAGTCCCTTTTCATTTCTGAAAATTCTCATTGTTATTTTTTTAGAATAAAGGTAGAAATTCATAAGTATTTACAACTTTTCAGATTGGAGTCTATGGATCCTATCTGAAAATTCTCTGAAAAGGACCAAGATCAATTTTTTTTTACGTTTTTTCTAGAGGTTGTTAAACCTCCGTTGTTTCATTAATTCCTCTATCTCTAAGAAATGTTTTTTCCATTAGTCTCTTAGAAATCACCAATACATTTCTGGAAGTGTGATTATTTGTTATCTTCAATGTTTTTTTTTTATTTGTAAGTTTTTCTTTTACTTTTGTTTGAATTTTTTAGAGTACGTGAAAACAAGAAACTATCCAGTGATCGTTCAAGATGCCCTAGAGAGAAGAAGGAATGGGGGGGTGAGAGGATCGGTCAAAGTCGGATTCGGTCGTTGTGAACCGAACTTACATCCGTGAGGACAAACTCCTCGCCATCATCGACATTGGGAATTGTCGTTTTACCCTGAGCGACAAAATGATAGTCCGCGATGTCGCCAATTAAACAGCACATGTCTAGATGAACACGGAGGGAGAGGTGATGAAAAAACAAAGTGAGCAGAAAATGAAATCAACAATGTTTACGTCACGAACTTGTTTGATGATGACGTCAAGGGAAGTATACATATGGTGTGACTATTGTCCATTGTTGTCAACAACAAAAAATATACAGTCCATATTTACATATTCATTCCATAGAATGAGAACGTGGAGCTGATCAGTGACAATTTACACATTGAAATTTGTGATTGCATGTGTTAATGCAATAATCAAATTGTTAACATCAACTACAATACTTTCATGAAATTGCTTATTTTATTGAATGTTTTTGTAATTTTTTATGAGAACGCTACTAACGCATTATTTGGATAAGCAGATTATAAAAGTTCGAAAATTTGATTTTCATTTACTAAACTTTAATTTAATATTTTATATTATCTTTACTAAAATTCCACTTTCTCATTACAAGGACGACAAAAAAATCATTCTAAAACCGGGAAAGGGGACACATAAGGGGAGAAAAAATTACATACAGTAGACTAAAACTCGTAAAGTGATTGGAATAACTATTACGAAGGTCTTCCATTGGAATAACTATTACGAAGTTCTATGGAAAACTAAGGTAAAACAGAAAAGAATTAAATTCTCAACAAAAAAATTCAAGCAAACGTTTCAAAATTTTTTATGTTTTTTATCATACGTTGCTGCATGTTGCAATTGCATGATTATATTACATACCATGTTAATTGGATAGAATTTAAATCAACATGATATAACTGCTTTTATTCGGAAGTGTTTATCTAATGTGTAGAGGCGATTAATAATCACTCTTCTCGTTACAGTATGTGAAATGGGTTTGGAGTCACATCCACTAATATGGTATTTTATTTCCAAAATTTGAAACGTCTGACTTAAGATTTTCCAAACACATATACATGAATGAGAATTTGCATCTTGAATAATTATTCACAACAGGATGCCGCAAAGAACGGTGCATTTCAAACAACTTAACGCTAATGATTTAGCATAGAATTTATAACATAAAATAAAAAGGGAGAAAATAATTCAAGCATTCAACTTGAATAACATGTCAATTAATATTAACAAATGTGTTTTGACACTAATGTTTTCTTGTCTTAGCTGATTTTTTAGTAAAAAAATTGGATGGGGAAAAACAAGCAAACGTGGTTCATAACAGGTATTGAAAACGTACCGATGGATAAAATTTAAAATACAATTTTGTTCATTGCAACAAAGAAACTAGTGTATTTTGTTCCTTGTAATAGCAAAAAATAGTGTTCTAGAAAATGGGGTTCAAACAATATAAGGACAAAGGAGATTTCATGAGTTGTAAAATTTGCTAAGGAATGGTAAAGGATGTTTTGAATATGAGAATATCCATACAAAGAAAATGGGAGAAATTCCAATTTTAAATAACTAATCTGTAAAAGTTTTAATTCTAGAATTTGCTGACGTTTACCATGCTTATGACTTCGCAATTTTTGCGAGAGAGTAAATCATCATCAGCACCTAGAGCCAAAAACTGATAGAAAATAGAGCACAGAATACATGATGTATGTATCTTATGAAATATGATGCTGCATCTGCTCTGAGATCACGTCAGTGGCGCAAGTACAAGGAGAATTGCGCAGGGTAACATAATTAGGTCCTCAAATATACTGGGTCTTTAAAGTCAACTATAAGATCGTTGCATCGTTTGGTTTAGTTTATTAACTTCAACATGTTTTTCTTCAAAGAAAACTGACAAAAGAGTCAATATGAAGTGAAACTTTTTTGACAGTAGTTTGGAATGAGATTGTTTTTTTTTTCCTAAAAAACTACTCAATAATAATTATGCTTTTTTCATACAAAATTGAAACGTCAATTTTCCCTTTGACCACGCTACTGACAATTTTGAAGCTGAAATAAACATCAAAATTAAACACATAGAAAGAGAAACAGGGAAGGCGAGAAAAAGATAGAGAAAGGAAATATTCAAATGAGAACACACACAATCAAGAGGCGGAGAATTTTCTTGACTCAAGTCCAGACGGTGAACAAAAATAAAACGGGCACGTTTCGCCGGGCGTGCGCTGCTTCTAATGGTTATCTGCTATTGTGGAACACAGAATAATATACAAGAAGCCTCGAAACATATTAAACTGGCGGAACTGGCCATAGAGGGATTTGCTCGTGTAGGCTAACAAAACATTAAAAAGAACATAATAAAATAACACTCATCCACCCACATATCTCGAAATTGGGTTAAAATCAAGATAATGTGTTTAAGTATGATGAAGTAAATTACTATGCACCGATAGGTAATATTTTATAATAAAAAAATCTACTTTCTGCTAGTGTAACTATTTTGTAGATGAGTCATAGGCGAAATGTATCTTTTTCTAGCTTATGCTCAGCAATAATAATGATCAGAAAATGCGGTAGAAGTTTGTCCTGTAGTAATTCAAGTTTTTCTATCGTATGGAACAGAGAAGCGTGCTTTGTTCTATTCTATATATAAAAAAAAATACATACCTATACGATACATAATAATTATGGGTGTTATAGACAATCAATGAGATTGTGTTTTATAAGATTTTGAAAAAAGAAAGTATTATCGTAGATATTCCTTAAAAATATTAGACAAGTGGGTGGTTGTGTGTTTAATGAGTTTTATTTTTGGAATCTACTAATAGCAGTTTTTTGATATTTGTTTTTTTTTATCTGATTCCTACTATACTCCAAATTTTTATCCCATCCGGATGTACACCATAGGAAAAAATACATTTAAAAAAGATACATATTCAACATTTCAATTTGAAATTTTACTGCCTGATGTGAAAATCTTTCATCAAGTCAACTCAATGAAAAATATTAATATATCCGTCGTGTAAATTAATTTCTTTGATGCACATACTCATCGTAATATCTTTATTCAACGGAAATGAAAAGAAATCTTCATTTAATAATCAATTACGAAGTTATGTAGCTCATTAAAATAAATAATGATTTTATATTGGATTTTACAAATAAAATTGAAATGTTGTAATTTGTCGAGGCTTTGAAGGCTAAAATGAATATTTCCCATCAAAACTGTGTAAAATGTGTTATTTTTTCAATCTGCCCAGATTTTAAAATAACAACAAAACTTGTCATTGGATTTACCTTATTGAAATTAAAAAAAAAAAAAAAAAAATTATCAAGTTTGAAAATTTGTCGGACCAGAGCAAATTGAAACAATAATTCAAAAATATTTTTCTTCTTGTGAAAATAACAATGTCATCAATGTACATAAGATTGATGAGGCAAATTGGAGCGATAAGTTTCTTACCTTTCACTCCCTTGACGGAGCCAGACATCATCTGGTAGAAAATGTGGTAGGAACGTTCAAGAGTTTGTTGGGAAATGACACGGGCCTTCTCCAGTAGATCTGAAAGGGTCAAGAGATAAAATGTCAAGTTTCAGATGAGTGCAATTGTGAACAGTATGTGTGAGATATTTTAAAAGGGAAATTAAAAAATAGTTAAAACTTATCATTTTTATAAAACTGTACTTCAATGCAGAAGGAAAAACACATTCTTTTCCCATGAGGCACATTAACCAAAATCAGGTTGTTTTTTCTTTGTGTCGTTCTTCAAGTTTTATATTTCTCAAAAATAGACGAAGCCTGATAATGTTCAGGAAATTTTTTTGTTGATAGCACACCTACTTCAAAAATATTTGCTTTTATTTTCAACTCTTTTTTTTAATTTGTAAAAACAGAAACGTCTCATGTCTCCAATCAATTAGTTAGACCAGAAACTTACATGTCTCAATCACTTAGTTAGACCAGAAACTTACATGTCTCAATATCAGCTCCGGCCAGTTTTCCTGAGGGTCCGAAGTGAATTCTGATGAATTTACCCTGGAATAGAACGAGAAGAGTATTTTAAATAATTTACCAGTATTTCAAGGGCAGAATTAATTTAATTTTTTTTTTAATTTTACGGACTTGTCCATTTGAACAAAACGCGATTTCTAGACGTTTTTTAATATCTCTGTAGAGATAAGTCTAGACTTTACTTATTGTCTTAGAAGGGGGAGCCTAATGTTAAGTTCCTATCCAATCGACATTTTATCCATTATTTGGCCATTTGTTTTATATCTTCTAGGTTTTCTGTAAATTAAGCATATGATTTAAAAATTATAATAATTATTATTGAGAAGTTTACTTACGAATCGGGAAGAGTTGTCGTTACGCACGGTCTTGGCGTTACCGAACGCCTCCAGCACAGGGTTGGTTTGCACCACCTGGTCCTCCAGGGATCCCTTCTTCTCGGAGGCTTCGTCCTTCTTCGTGGAGGCTCCGACGGTGGCGAAGTACGCGATTACCTTCTTCGTGTTCTCGGTCTTTCCGGCACCAGACTCTCCGGTGATCAACATAGACTGGTTCTCTTTGTCTGAGGGAAAGTAAATAAATAAATAAATAAGTTTAGTTGTATTGTTTTGAAACTTTTACAAGTTTGGTTGGTTGGCTGGTACATAAGAAAAACAAAATATTGTGTAAAAGTAAGAAAAACATAATTTCATAGAAAAGTGCATAGGTACCTACTTTATGAACTTAATGACCACCAAAAAGTAATTCATACAAATATAAGAATTACCTGCAGATATTTTATTTTATTATTTATATTATTATTATTAGTGTATAAAAACTTCATCTATTTCATCAACATGATTAATTTTAAGTATAAGAAATTTACTTCACACATATATATTGAACAGTATTCATCTCCGTATTCGTCTGAGGGAAAGGAGAGGAAAGAATAATGGTTATCAACATAGACTGGTTCTCTTTGTCTGTGGGGAAAGGAGAGGAAGGAATAATGGTAATCAACATAGACTGGTACGCTTTGTCTGAGGGAAAGGAGAGGAAGGAATAATGGTAATCAACATAGACTAGTACGCTTTGTCTGAGGGAAAGGAGAGGAAGGAATTAGGTATGTATTGGATCCAAATGTACGTAGAATACGTATTTAAACCAATCAACATAGACTGGTTCTCTTTGTCTGGGGGAAAGGAGAGGAAGGAATAATGTTTTAGATCCAAATGTACGTAGAATACGTATTTAAACCAGTCAACATAGACTGGCTCTCTTTGTCTGGGGGAAAGGAGAGGAAGGAATAATGTTTTAGATCCAAATGTACGTAGAATACGTATTTAAACTTTTATTTTTGATCTTTTTATAAATGTTAGTAAGCCTCTTCGTGGTTTACCCTGGGCAAAGCATTGACATGCAGCTAAATAAGTTTAGTTGTATTGTTTTGAAACTTTTACAAGTTTGGTTGGTTGGCTGGTACATAAGAAAAACAAAATATTGTGTAAAAGTAAGAAAAAACATAATTTCATAGAAAAGTGCATAGGTACCTACTTTATGAACTTAATGACCACCAAAAAGTAATTCATACAAATATAAGAATTACCTGCAGATATTTTATTTTATTATTTATATTATTATTATTAGTGTATAAAAACTTCATCTATTTCATCAACATGATTAATTTTAAGTATAAGAAATTTACTTCACACATATATATTGAACAGTATTCATCTCCGTATTCGTCTGAGGGAAAGGAGAGGAAAGAATAATGGTTATCAACATATACTGGTTCTCTTTGTCTGTGGGGAAAGGAGAGGAAGGAATAATGGTAATCAACATAGACTGGTACGCTTTGTCTGAGGGAAAGGAGAGGAAGGAATAATGGTAATCAACATAGACTAGTACGCTTTGTCTGAGGGAAAGGAGAGGAAGGAATTAGGTATGTATTGGATCCAAATGTACGTAGAATACGTATTTAAACCAATCAACATAGACTGGTTCTCTTTGTCTGGGGGGAAAGGAGAGGAAGGAATAATGTTTTAGATCCAAATGTACGTAGAATACGTATTTAAACCAGTCAACATAGACTGGCTCTCTTTGTCTGGGGGAAAGGAGAGGAAGGAATAATGTTTTAGATCCAAATGTACGTAGAATACGTATTTAAACTTTTATTTTTGATCTTTTTATAAATGTTAGTAAGCCTCTTCGTGGTTTACCCTGGGCAAAGCATTGACATGCAGCTAAAGTACTGACAATTTTGGCGATCAGACAATCATCTGCCATCAGATTTCCTGATCAAGTTAATTACATATGTCTTCTCACTTTGAGTTGTGTAATAAAGCCATACGATAATGAAATTTTGATCTTTTTTAAAAAAGCTATTGCTTTCCTCTTTTATATAAATGGCGTACCTAAAAATATATTAATAAATGTACATTTAGACTTATTCTCCAATAACAACCATTTTTCTATCAGATTCGAAAAGCTTCACTTACTAATTAGGTGTTGCCAAACAATCATTTTCCCTTTAGGTTTAAGCTTTTGCTTTCTTCTTTTATATAAATGGCGTTACTAAAAATATATCAATATATGTACGTTTCGACTGGTTCTCCAATACCAACCATTTGGTTTTTAGATTCGAAAGACTTAGGTGTTTTCAAACAATAATTTTTTTTCGATAGTGTCAAGCCGGGTTCTCACTAAATGCAACATTTTCTTGCGCAATGTTTCATGCCTCACTCTTTGTGAAGGATCAAATGAGATCCAACCCCATGGACTTCGCAACGCTTTGCAACACTTCCAATTTAAAATTCAAGACAATTGAGTGATGGTCTCCAGCCAACTTTATTTCAAAGTTGGCTCGTCCTGAATCACATATTTCTATGTGCGATCAACCATCATGAGGACTTGGACTTTTCTTTATAAGCCATTAAACCCTTAGGAAACTGCAAGATGGCCTGGCTTGTAAGGGTTGGCTAGTCTGTTCTCTGTTTATAGTCCTCTAGCGGGACACTGGTCTTCTCCCTATTTAACGTCCCCCAGTGGGATCCTGTCTTTACTTACTTTTATAATTGTGTTGATCACTTTCGTGATGTCACAACTACTCAAACTCGCTTTACTAAATCTACGCTGGGGCAAGGACTTCGATTGTTATAGACCTCTCTTTAAATTAATGTTCATTAAAAAAAAAAAAAAAAAACAAAAAAAAAAACAAAAAAAATTACGCTGAAACCCGGACTTGAACCAACGATCTCCAGGTTACAAGTCCGCCGCCTTATCGATCAAGCTACTGAGGTCGGTGTGTCTTCACTTACTGGTCAACATGTTGACGTAGGCTCCGTCAGACACGGCGAAGACGTGGGGAGGCACTTCATTACGCCTCTTGCCTCGGTACAGCTTGGCACAGCGCAGGGTGTACACAGGGTACCTCTTGTAGGGGTTGATGGCGACACAGAAAAGTCCGGAGTAGGTCTGCAAACGAGCAAAGTGGAAAATGAGAGGATTTTACTCTGAACTCGACTCTATATTTTTTTTAAAAATATTAATAATAGTTTTTTTAGTTTTTTTTTTTTTTTTTTTAGATTTAATAGCATAGTTTTTATTTATATGTAAAACAAGGTGTCATCTTTTTTCATTGGAAGCACTGACAATGCTTCCAGCATTGCCTCTTTATTTATTTATTTTCTTTATAAAGAAACATTTCTACAAAGGTACTTCTCCTAAACTTTGAAGGGCTTCTAATCAAATTTGGAATATGTCTTAAGACATATTTTAGGAAAAATTTCAAATTTGATTCAAGGATTCGTCCTTGATAGAGGATGAAGAGGATGTAAGATGTCTGATTAAAATATTGGGTGTAAAAATAAACCCGAAAATTTTAGTAGTAAAAATGAGACTAAAATACTTCTCCAACTTTGACTGTAGGGTCAAATACACCTGCTGGCTGTGATTGGGGGAAATTGGTGGAGAATTCCACATATACGTACATATATATGACTTTTAATCCCAATTTAGGTACTTTTTAAATGAAAAGTTTTTTTAAAGAAAGTAAAAGTAAAATAACTTTTACCGTAACAAATGTAAAACACCAATTTTACATAAATTTTTACTATCAAAATTTAATAGTAAACACTCAATGAATGCAAAAACAGACCTATGTAAAACTTTACCTAACAAAAATACTGACACAAAACACAAAAAAACCTATTCTACAATACATGTTCCTACTGTAGAAATCAAAAAACAAACAAAAATATAGCTCTATTTCAAGAAAACTTCTACAACAAGATCACTGTCTTTGGGTGGTTGATGTTGATGAAGGTATGCCAAAAAGAAAAGAAAGTAGAAACAAAGAGTATAGAAATCGCTTGAGAAGAAAATCTTTTTCATGAGGAAGAGGAAGTGGATATTTTAGAAGGAGTTAAAAAACAATAAGAAACATTGAAGGTGGACATGGTGAAACGAGATAAGTGGAATTTTATAGGAATTATTGAGCATTTGAAAGCAATCTTGAGTATAGAGTATAGAAATCGTTTGAGAAGATAATATTTTTCATGTGGAAGAGAAAGTGGATATTTTAGAAGGAATTAAAGAACAATAAGAATAGAAATATTGAAGGTAGAAATGGTGAAACTAGATAGAAGGAATTTTATAGGAATTATTGAGCATTTGAAAGCAATCTTGAATGTGTCTTACATGCCAAAATTTAAGAAAACAAATAGGTCTCTTTGACTTGAAAAGATGCAAAAATAATACTATCTACGTATCATACTTACAACTATACTAAAATAATATCAAGTTGTAATGGGTGATTTTCGATTAATGCGAGAACAGATTTTAGAATGAAGTAACCAGAATTCTTAATTCTTGTTTAATAAAAGGGCAAGTGAAACTTTGGGCGAAATTAATAGACAAAATCGATAACTCAATGATTGCTTAGCATCGGTTTTCCCTATCTTAGACAGTACACACAGGTATTACAAAAATGTCTATTAATTCCACCCTTGGGGCAAGGACTCTAAATGTTACAGTCCTCCCTTCAAATAAATGTTCATTTTAAAAAATCCACCATTTGTCTTGTCGATTAAAATTGAATATCACCCATTTTGAAACATTCAACACACAAAGAATACAGTATGAAACGTCAATGGTTCATCTGTTACTGTAAAGGGTACAAAATGGACAGAAAACCAAAAGAAAAGAATCGCCAAGTCGAAACAGGTGCTTGGTTTGACTGACGCTTGATTTCTGATGTAGACGTGTCTCTGCTGAAGATTTACAACACAATCAACTCCCAAATGACATTTTGGTTTTTCGAGTTGGCTTCAATCTAAAAGGAATGACCAAATATTTACTGAAGGGTATCAGGAGGAATTTTCAAAAGGACGCGGAAACAGAGTTTACGCAATCAAAAGTGAAATCATTTTCGAGTTTCAGTTGAGAAAACTTTAGCGCAAGTCCAACTATTGGTCTTCAATGAACGAAAAAAGTTGACCAAATTATGGTTCGCTCAAAAATGACATCACTATTGAGGCTTTTGCAAGCCGAAAGTTAGAGCTCAAGTTACCAATTCATAATCTTTCAAATGAACATATCATTGACTGTATCAAATTTAAATTCAAAGTGTTGAATTCAAAATTGGATACATCAGCTGAAAATTCTCATGCAAAGATAAAGAACTGTGTATTTGGGTCTCAAGAAAGACAGAGAAGATGGGGGAAAAAGAAACGGACACAAACGAGATCAGTCGCAGCTCATAATGCTGGATTGTCGGGCGAAACAAAAAACGTTGGCATTCCATGGCAAGACGACACAAACGCTCTCTAGCGGGCGGTTTCACAGCTTGGTTCATCTTGACCGGAAACCGCTCCGAGCAGCAGGATACGAGAACACTTTTCAACACCGCTGGGGGGAGAGGAGGGTTGGACCGCTCGACTTACGTAGATCAGCTTGTGGTAGTATCTCTGTTTCAAGTTGTACAAGACAGAGGCGTCGTTGAGGTACGTCAAGTTGGACATGTCCTCGGCCTTCTCATACTTGGGCGGGTTCACCTGGCCGACTTGCTCCTTCTTAAAATCTTTCACCTAAAACAAGTTCACAGTGTATGGATTAGCGAACATAGGGTTACCCGGGACGACTCGTCCCATAGACTTACATAGATGAGCTTCGCGTAGTATCGCTGTCGCAAGTTGTGCAGCACACTGGCGTCGTTCAGGTGCGTCATGTCCGCCATGTCTTCGACCTTTTCGAACTTGGGAGGATTCACCGGGAACACGTTCTCCTTTTTGAAATCTTTGTCCTGCTCATTGAGGGAAGAGAAGAAGAACAAGGTGGTGTTGAGTGTGAAAATGTGAGAATATAGAGTCAGTGAGTAGCGATTTATATTCAACTTTAAATATCTCTAAGTTGAAAATCACCAGTTTAATATAATAGAAGAAGAGGTAGCGTTTATAGTATATTTATGTAGAGTTTATAGTATCAATTCCTACTCCAATGTATGTGCTCCTACTCCAAAGGGTGGTGCGGAAGAGAATGCCAAAGGCATTATCACCACCCTTGATTAGACTTTGTTTAGCTTTAATTAATTATACCCTTTCACTGTACACGTATATAAAAATTGTAAATAAAGTTTGATCGTAATTCTTGAAAAATAATAATATGTACATCCATTGTGTGTACCTACTCCAATGTATGAATGTACCTACCTATGTATGTAGTTCCGAAATAACCAATGCCTCTAACTGAAGTGATAACCGATGCTGTAGTAAAGAACTTTTTTTGGATGGCTACATGAGATTGGTCACTACAAGAATGACTATTGCGTTAGTAATGTTTATTCATTCAAACTTTACTCCGGGTGCTTAATACACAACATATTAATGGGGATTTGATCTATTGAAGGAACAAAATGGTTTGGATTGCCAGAAAGTACCCAACAATATCAAAAAAGTCGTAACAGTTATCAGTTTTTCACTGAAAAAAAAGAGTGTATCATTTTTCCTTTTTATTTTTTCAACCCAATTATGGTATTTCTTCTTGATGTTTCCATTATTCCTAAACAAACGCTTTAAAAAAAAAAATACCTTCAAGAGATTTAAATCTTGAATGTGGGAAAAATGAGACAATTTTTGTTCTGAAGGAAAATATCTACTCCTGAACATAATAGATTTGTTCCTGAAGGAAAATACTCCTGAAGATAACAGATGTCTTTCTGAAGATAATAGATTTGTTCCTGAAGAAAAACATCTACTCCTGAAGATAATAGATTTCTTCCTAAAGGGAACAGATTTGTCCCAGAAGGAAAACATCTACTCCTGAAGATAATAGAGTCATTCCTCAAGGGAACAGATTTGTCCCAGAAGGAAAATATCTACTCCTGAAGATAATAGATTTGTTCCGGAAGAAAATATCTACTCCTGAAGATAATAGATGTCTTCCTGAAGATAATAGATTTGTTCCTGAAGGGAATAGCTTTGTTGCAGAAGGAAAATATCTACTCCTGAAGATACTAGATTTCTTCCTAAAGGGAGCAGATTTGTCCCAGAAGGAAAATATCTCAGAAGGAATATATCTACTGCTGAACATAATAGATTTGTTCCTGAAGGAAATCATCTACTCCTGAAAAAAATAAATTCGTTCTTAAACAGACAGATCTATTCCTAACAGGGGCGTAGCCGCTCCTACGTAGGCGTGGCTTACCTCTCCTCCGGGCAGGATGACGGAGACGATGTCTCCCTTGGTTCCCTTGATTTCTCCCTGGACGAAGCCCTCAGCCTCGTCGGGGACCCAACACGCTTTCTTGGCATCGTAGGGCTTGGTCTGGTCGATTCTCTTCTGCTCAAGGGAGACATACAGGTAGGGGGTGGGGTCGGGGTCCTCTCCCGTGGGCTTTTCAACCTTCGGCATGGCGGGTTCGAGTCTCGAACGGAGGAGTTCTTAAAGTCTAGTTCTCCGTCGCTTCACGGATGCGTCGTGGTGGTTTGGGCTTCAAACGAGATTTTGGAGCCTTTTGCGCGGTGCGTTGTGCCTGCTGAAAACAGTAAAGGAATATGAAAATCTTTTTGAGAACTTGAAAACACTTGTGGTTAGATAAATGAAAAAGTAAATATGTAATATCGTCGGCTGGAAGGTAAAACTGACCATCTGCATTTGGACCATCTCCATTTGGTCATTGAAATCTCCACCAGTCTTTCACGTAAAAAATTTTCTTTCGCTTTTTTGCGCGCATATGTTTGAATACTACCGAACTTTTGATTTTTAGCCAAAAGTTAGGTTAATTTCCGACCAGAGTAACGAAAAATCGAGAAATGACCAATTGTCACTTGTTCAGTTTTACCTTCTAGCCAACGATATGTATAAATAAATTAAAACAAAAAAGCAAATTGATGTTCTTGCAACAAAAAAATATATATACAGGGTGTTTCAGAGAAATGTCCATTTATTTTAACCACGTGTTATATGGACCATTTTAGGAAGGTCAATTCTATAACAAAAAGGGCGAAAGTGCTTCATAAGGGAGAACCCTCATGAACCCTATGGACGCCCTGAGATTGCAATGACCTCGATTTCCACATCAAAGTAACGGCGTCATCTTGTATTGGGAGGCGATTTTTTTTCCGCGTTCCAATGACTCTAACAGGTAAGGCGTAATTCAAAATCTTAGATTTTTTTAAAGAACCTTTAGTGCCGTGTATCTCCCTTATTATCTGGCTAGGGGACTATAAACAGGGAGTAAACCAGCATTGGCTTGGTTCTGGGGGCCCTTGTCGATTATTAGCCTCCTTGTAAAGAGAGTGGTAGAAGTGCTACCATCGCGATGGTATTTGAGCATCGTTCAATATAACGCCACCCTATGATGATCTCCCTTATGAAGCACTTTCGCCCTTTCTTGTTATAAATAAATAAATAAAATAAATAAATAGACTTAAACCCCCCCTAAAATGGTTCAACACGTGGATGAAATAAAGACACACTTTTCTCAAACACCCTGTTGAGGAGTTAAAAATAAGTTTTAAAGAAAAGATAGATATTATTTAATTGGATTAATCATGCAGCGATATTATTGAGTTTTTGAGCAAAAAGAAACAATATTTGAAAGTTCAATATGCATAACGATTATTATCTAGTCTTCTTGGGTGTACTGCTGTAATAATGGGACTTTATAGTCCCAATCGCGCAATATAAATAAGACGATATTACTATCGTAAAAACAATAAAATGAAGAAAATAGATAAATAAATATACACAAATGTCCTAACTAAAGGACGGGGTTATTGCCTAAGGCAATCTCTTCCACCCGACCCTTATAATTATAATCGTATTATGAACTAAATTTATGAATGAAATATCATTAATTTTAAAAATTATGAAACACATCCAAAATCTCCAGTTCTCATTATAAGAAAACTTCAAAGACACCCACCTACACAAATATTAATCAAATCATGAATTAAATTTAATAATGAAATATCAAAATTATTTTACATGGTAATTTGTATGACAGTTCATTTCAGAAACTATGTTTTCATACATCCGCGCATCACCCATCGCCCTTATGAGAAAATGTCTCGAAACACCACCAACACAAATTATAAAATTATAAACATACTATGGATAAATTTTAAGAATGAAATTTTTTTGATATATACAACTATGTATTAATGCTATACAAAGTATAATTTTACATCAAGAATCGCCATAAAAATCAAAAGTCAAACAACACCACCAACTCAATTGCATTAATCAAATTTCATATCAAAATTCTTTTGATTTATTTATTAATTTTTTTATTAAAATTTCCACGTTTATGAAAATTTATGACGCCGTCGGTTGCCAAATTGTCGCCAAAACTGACCAAGGTTATGCAAAGGTCAAACAGGATATTAAAGAAGAACATAATGGATTGTTCGAAATACTTCACGCGTTATTGTACCTACATTTTGATTCATATTCTAAATTTAATACTCGAGGTATTTCTCAAGTCATTAGGTACTGCACATGATTCATATAGGGTACATATACCAAATGTTCGAGAGTGATTAAAAGTGACTATAGTATTTGACACTTTTTTTTAGATGAGTGTTTCTCAGCCTTTTTTATTTCGTAGCCATGAAACAGGAGCTACTATAGATGCTTGTGGTCTGTGTTATAGACTGTTATAGTCCATGTTGTAGCCTGCCCATCCCGTAGAATGCCGGGTCTGATGGGCGAGAAGTAACACAATACTTCCCATTTAGGTGCTGGGTCAACACGAGCGCACGAAGTATCCTACAAAAACTGTAAAAATTTTAATACAATTTTTGTCGGCGAGGGGTTCGAACCCGGGACCTTCCACATGGCAAGCGAGTGCTTAACCACTGAGCAATTCGTGCGCTCTTTATTTCTTCAACTCATAAAAACATCATTAGAAAAAAAAAAAATATGAAATAACATGATTTATTTATTTATTATTATTGATTTTATTTACACGGATACATTTTAGAATCCTTGTTCATATCAGAAGAAAGGCACAAAGGAATACTAATATCGACTCAGAGATCACTTGTCTTTGTATTTTTTTAGTGTAAAATTGTATAAGGGTTGAAAAAAGTGTAAGTTTAAGTTACCATATTTGTGTTAATCACTTTTGTGATATCACAACCACTCAAACTCGCTTTGCTAAATCTACGATCAAGCCGGGACTAGAACCACCGACCCCCAGGTTAAAAGTACGCCGCCTTATCGATCGAGCTACCGGGACACAAAGGAATAGACACAAAACCCTGATTCACGGGTTAGTTTCTTATAGTAAATTAGAAAAGCTAACACAGCTAACAGTATATCTGTCCACAAGGTTTCGTCTTCACAATGTTTGGTCAGTGGCTATCTCCTTTATACTGCGCTGATAAATTCTATTGCAAACAAATCGTGATGAAATTTACCTAGTCAAAAATACTTGTAGTGAAATATGTTTTGTTTTCCAGTAAATGTTTGCCTAAGACCCAAATTACCTAGATTACCCAATGGAAAGTTATCATATTTGTGTTAATCACAATCACTCAAACTCGCTTTACTAAATCCACGCTGAAACCGGGACTTGAACCACCGACCTCCAGGTTACAAATCCGCCAGGCCAGTCTACTGTGCTCACATCGTAAAAAGGTCCTTTTTATGATACATCCCCAGAAATTTCTACCGCGATTGAGTGAAAAAATTTAATTGAAATTATGTTTTCTTTTCCAGAAATTGTTGAACCATTGTATGACCCAAATTAGGTTCCCTAATTCCCACACATTGTTAAAAGGTCCTCTCACTGAACAACCCCAGAAATTTCACCCCAGAAATTCCACCCCAAAAATCCCAGAATGACTGTAAATTTCACTTCCAAAAAAAAGTCAACAACAAAAAAAAACTCACCCAATTTCACAAGCACAATCGCGACCAAAGTTCACACTGGTTTAAACAAACAAAAAAGTTCGATCGAAAATTTCGATCGCACGTCAACGAAAAAAGCTCTTCCAATTCGATCGTCGCAAAGTCACTTTGAACTCACGAGATATTCTCAGACCTCGTTCGAGAAAAAAACAGACGATATCTCGGAAACGAAATGAGACGGAGATATGAGATGAGAACGAGTGTGAGAGAGATGGGGAGTGAAAAGGACGGGACGTGTGAGTGGAGAGAGAGGACAGAGGTATAGGGAAACGTATGAGAGAGAGAGAGAAGGAGATATGGGAATAGTTGAGTGGACGCCAAATCTCGCGAGGGCTATTTTTAATTCTCTCGGCGGAGCGTTTGGTGCCCGAATTGGACGGGAGATATTGAGAAGAGAGAATGCGGAGAATAGAGAATGCGAGAATGAAGAAATGAAGAATGTGGTGAGATTTTGAATAAAGTAAGAATTTTTATATGAGAGAATGGAGAGACAGGAAGAGAGGAAGAAGCGAAAAAGAAAGTAGAATATGGTAAATAGAGGGAGAGAGAAGCAGAGAGAAGAGAAAGGAAGAGAAAAAGATATCAGAGAAAGAAGAAGAATGAATTAATAATTTTAAGAGAGAAAAGGAGAGAAAGAGAGAGATAAGATATAAGAGAAAGAAAAGATATAAAAAAAGATGAATTGTATTGAATAATGGATGGAGAGAGAGAAAATAAGAGAAGAAGATGAATTGAATAATAGATAGAGAGAGAGGAGAGAGAGAGAAAATGAAGAGAAAGAAGATGAATTGAATAATAGATAGAGAGAGAGAGAGAGAAAGTAATAAAGAAAAATATGATTACGGTTAGAGAGAGAGTATGATCAGCATAATCAGTTAAAACAGGAAAAGAGAGAGAAAAAGAAAAAAAGAGAAAGAGAGAGAGAGAGAGAGAAATGAAGAAAGAGAAAGAGAGAGAGAAGAGACAGAGAAAAGGGAAGAACAGATGGAGAAAAAACAGGTTGGACAAAATACTAAGATAACTACCAGACAAGGTTAATGCTCAAAGCATTTTCTACCACCTAACTCTCAGAGTGTATTCTTATTATTATTATTAGTGGTCACATACTCAAATAAATGAGGAAAAATTCACGCATTGGGTGGGATTCGAACAAACGGAACCCTACGCTACCTGGATTACCAGACTAGCGCGTTAACCACTTGCTTGAGAAATGTAAAGAAATAGAACAGAGAAAGGGATGGAGAGTAGTTGAACCGATAAGGCGGCGGACTCGTAACCTAGAGGTCGTTGGTTCAAGTCCCAAGTTAGGCTAATATTTAGTAAGGTCTGCTTCAGTCATCGTGATGAAAACAAATAAGAAAAATTTAATTAGAGATAGATATTGCAAGGGGAGAGAGAGAGATAGAAAAAGATCTAAAAGAGGGAAGGGAAGAGGAGAAGGAGAGAGAGAGGGAGAAAGGGACGGATAGAGAAAGAAAGAGGGAGAGAGAGGCATAGAGAGGCATAGAGAGAGAGGGAGAGAGAAAGAGGGAGAGAGAGAGAAAGAGGGAGAGGGAGAGAGACAGAGAAAGAGAAGAAGAGAGTGAGGGAGATCTTTTTTTTCAATCGAGAGACGATTTACATTTTTTTTTCTCTAATGTAGAGATCGATCTCTAATCCTATGGGTCTGATGACAAAGATTGCCTCTGGCAATAATCACGCCCTTGTCAACATTGTTTTTGTCGATAAAGACTGTATCACTGTTTTATTATGGAAACCAAAAACAACAAAAAATCCGCTAGGGATCGAACCCAGGTCACCTTGCGTGCAAGTATAGAGCGCTACATATAAATTCAGGGCAGGGAGAGAGAGAGAGAGAGAGAGAGGTAAGGTAAAGATAGAGGCGCATTTAGAATGGAGCGCGGATAATGTAATTCTATACGGGGCCCCTGAGGAATGTATGTCAAAACGCGAGAAAATTAACCCGCTTTGACCCTACTTTTGGTGAGGTGTCAGATTTGGTGAATGGGCCAAAATTGTGTCGAAAATTAACCCACTGTGAACGTGTTTTTCATGAAATTTTATATTTGGATAATGGGCAAGACGATGCGTGATGTGTCAAATATTAAACCTTCTTGAGTACGTAGCAAATACGCTTTTTTGTACACCTTATTATCTTCAGTTAGAACAGATTTCTTTTATTTTTTAAATCATCCATCAGGGAATGCACAATTTTTTGTAACTTTTGAATTAAGGAGAAATTAAAATTAATTAAATTTACTTTAAGGCTTAGTTTTTCATTTTTCAAAGTGTATGAATCATGACGTTAAATCAAACAAATCATTGGCGTTAGGAAGGGCCATCCAGCCTTAAAAATTTGCCACAACCCTTCTCATTCAACCTCAACTATGAGGTTGAACAATGCTGACCCCAACTAGGTTTGGGAAAAGGCACAGAGAAGAAGAAAGAGGAAGGGTATGACATGGTTTTAAACACATAATTAAGAATTTTCCGTGTTTTCGGAAAATTAAATTAAATTATTAAAAACACCAAACAACCTTATTCTAATCGGGTGTTTTACAATACTAAACACTCTAAGCACTTCTTTGCTGATCGGATTTTAAATTGATGACATACTTTGGGTATACGACTATTATTTACTATAAGAAGACGAAAAAATCAGATTTATTTGAAAGAACACACATAAGCTTTAAGTTTCTCTATTGTAAAAGTAAGGTCTCTCCTTAAAAGTATTCCTTTGGGAGAGAGTAAAAAAAAAACTAAAATAAATATACATTATAACATTAAAAAAAAGCTGTGGTCAATGATTCATGATTCAAATTATTCTAAAAGTTGTTGGAGATTAAGGCACTTTATATACCTGTATTTTTTATATTTTATTTAGAAAAGTAGATCCCAAATCACTAGGATAAAATTATATCACTGATATTTTTATTTTTTTTTTTTTTTGGTACAATATTGAAATTTCCAATTTAGAATCTCAGGCCATTGTGGGATGGGAAATTTCGGGGTTTTTTTGATTTTTTTTGTTGTTGTAATAAAATCATTATGGGTTGCACGAAAGCAGGTAAAATGGACCAGCTGACTGAAGACCCTAAAATATTGAAGACACTAAACAAACAAAGACCAAACAAACAAAAAATATTATAATATATCACAATTACTCAAACTTCTTCAATTTTTGTCGACAAATTAGTCTAAGCCATTCTAATACAATTATTAACGTGATAATTTGTTAGATTACATCGGTATTTGCTTTTGATGAAGTAAATAGCTGACTTGGCATTAACAAGTTAAAAGAAATATAAGTATTTTTTTTTTTTCAGATAAGTGTGTAGGATCTGAAGTGAAGCTGCAGTAATGTATGGTACTCACAAAGATTGTTAAAGGCCTCATTCTCATTATACATGGCTACATACATGAGTTATTACCGTGCATGGTAGCCAAGTGGTTAAGGCGTTAGTCTGGTAATGCAGGTAGCTTAGGGATCCGTTGGTTTGAATACCACCCAATTTTAGAATTTTTCCTCTGAGGATTAGGTGGTTAAAAATGTTTCAAGCATTTACCTCACCTGGTGGTTTCCTTCTAATGAACTGTATTTTTATTATTATTACCGTGTTTGTGTACTAACACGTGTCCACCCTAAAAAATCCAGACTTCAATTCTGACACGATTTGTTTTTATGAGCGCCCGAAATCAATAGTTCTGCAATGTGCAATACAATGTACAGCATACTCCATTCAGGTTATGCTTATACACGCTATGCTTTTGGCCTGCTATAGTACAACACATTATTAATTTATAAATGCCACTAAAATAATAATTTGGCACGAATGACGACTAAGCTGTTAAAGTGCAATGTTAAAAAAATATTCATACTAATCAAAAAAAAATTAATTCACAATTTCGAGTAAATTTAATACTTTAGTATGTACCATTGAGTTATTAAAAAAAAGCAAAAAAAAAAAACATTTGAGTTATTACTTTTTATGAAACGTTTATAAGTTTCTTATAAATATTGAATTATACTTATTTGGAGGTAGCGAATTCAGTCAAACTGAAGTGTCAGTTTGTATGAAGTATTTGTTTCCTACGTATGATCTATCACTTTATTCTATTTCAGGAATTTTACAAGAGGACAATGGTTTTTTTGGTATATACTTTTTTGAACTGAAACATATATATTTTTTGACGTATAAAGTCTACTCCTGCACTATCCTCAATCATTCCTGATTTAATCCTATGTCTAGTGCCTCTCAACCTTAAGGACACCGCTCCCAGGACAGTTTTTTTTTAATACTTTATTTATTTATTCATTCAAAATATAATTTGGACAGACAATATAATATATATAAAATATATACAAATGAGATCAAATTGAAAATATGAAAGCTATTATAGCCTTTTCAGCATAATGGTGGTGTTGGGCTATATTTTATCAAAGGCTTAAAAAACTTTAATAAAATAAACTAGAGGATCAATTGCAATTCAGAAAAGCATTGTCGCCTTTGTAACGGGCACTATACTCTATTCATCTGGCATGGAGGATTTTTTTTTACATTTTGTAAATTGTATGTATTAAAAATTATATAATATATAGAATAAAATAAACTTATCCCTTAAATTGCTAAAGGAGTCAAAAGTTCCACCCTAAATTGAAAGACGATAGTTTAGGACCTGATCAGTTTCTAAATTAATAACTCCAATAAAACAGTAAGTTAAAATAAATCTATATTTTGTTTTATAATAGCAATACTTTTTAGTGGAAGGTAACCACCAGGCGAGGTTTATGCTCAAAGCATTTTTTACCACCTAACCCTCACAGTCTTATCTTTATGTGGTCACAAACTCAAACTAATGAGGAAAAATTCATGCTCTGGGTGGGATTCGAACCAACGGATCCCTACGCTACCTGGATTATGAGACTAGCGCGTTAACCACTTGACTACCAGCGCACAACTTACCCTAACTTGATGATGGCAAATTATAGTTATTCATCAAAATTCAGTAATATATTTCAAAATAATTAAAAATAAAAATCGTAGGTACTTACTTATTCAACTACAAGAGTATGTACGAGTATAATAATATGATAAATTGTAAATTCTGAGTAATCGTTGATTAAATCACTGTTTTTTTAAAATAATACTATGTCTCAAAGTCCCGATATATTGGTTAAACAGGTTGAAAAAAGTTAAACAGGATGGATTTTTTTGTACACTAAAAAAAAAAAACAATCTACCCAAATCTGGACCGGATTAAATTAAATTGTTTCGAAAATGTAAATGAAAGCATGTGTCAGCAATTTGATTGGCCACAGGTCAACTGGTGCGTATCGAATTACAGACGCCACTCTTGAAGGTCATACAGCCCAAGGTCATTTGACACATTCAAAATGACCCCTACATTATTTTCTGGGCAAAATTCCTTTTTTCTAAATGTTACGACCCCATGTTTTTTTTTTAAATAAGAAAGTGATTTTATTTCACTATTTCCATAAACATAATAACAATAACACTCTTTAGTGGAAGGTAAGCACCAGGCGAGGTTAAATGCTTAAAGCATTTTCTACCACCTAACACTCAGAGTCTTTTATTATATAGTCACAAACTCAAATAAATGAGGAAAAATTCATGCCCTGGGTGGGATAGAACCAAGGGACCCCTACACTCCCTAGATTACCAGACTAGCGCGTTTACCACTTGACTACCAGTGCGATGATTGATAATTTCAATCCCATCCTAAAATGAACATGAGTGTTATTGAAAAGATAGCTCAACTCCTATAACTAGACATAAAAAATATTGCCAAAATTTGAAATGGTGTGATAATAATAATAACACTCTTTAGCGGAAGGTAACCATCGAGCGAGGTCAATGCTCAAAGCATTTTCTACCACCTAATCGTAAGAGAAAAAAATCATTCACTGGGTGGCTATTCAAACCAACGGATCCTTACGCTACCTGGATTACCACTTGGCTACCAATGCACGGTAATAACTCATGTATGTAGCATTGTTTAATGAGAATGAGGCCATTCACAATCTTTGTGAGTACCACACATTACCACAGCATCACTTAAGATCCTACTACACTTATCTGTGATACATGGTTGACTGGACAAAGTTATCTTCTTGTGACACATAGTTGAAAGCCAAATCAATTTATTAACCTGTTCATAAGTCAGGTGAACCACCTATACTCCGTTGAACAAACAAGCACCCTTTGTACCCTAGGCTCAAGCAATGACGAATGAAACATGTTTTTCTTTGTTTTTTATTTAAATATTGAACTTTCAAAAGGAACTTAACAGCTAGCAACTTACCACACCTTGCAAACAGACGTTAAATTAAGAGAAAGAAAAATCACACACACAACAAACACAGGAAAAGAAAATCAAATCGGAAGATTCGATTCGAGTGTGAACCCTTTGCAGGGGAAGTATGGTTGTCAGTTATATTTCACTTTCAAATTTTAAACAGGTTAACGGTTGTTTTAGGTAATCCAGAGGGCAGTGTGGTCAGGTGTCGAGATGCAATCAAATCTTAAAAGTAACGGAAAAGCAATTTACACTGTGAACGAGAGAAGGTGTTTGGTAAAAAAAAAGAACAATTCACACAATTCGCAAGCTACAAACTGGTTGTTGTTTAAACCGGCAGCTGATCTAGAGTCAATCCAATAAAGATTCGTTTACACTATGAACGTACCGATCCGTTATCTTGTAACACCGGGCAAAGAATGAACTTCAGATTACTCTTGATTATTTTTACTTTTATAAAAAATTCAGTTTGATCGTCGGACATGCGATCTAAAAATAGAACGAGCCCTCCCATTGGCCCGCGTCCACCAATCCGCTTCGGTGTTGGATTTTCAGGCACGAACGCGTTCGAATATTTGAATTTTCGATTCAAAATCGAAACCGTTTTTTTCCTCGTTTCATTGGATTTCGGTTGAATTTGAACTTTAATTTGTGCGGATTCGTACAAGGTGAAGTAATTTTGACTCGTTTTGGTGGCGTCCGATGACAGCTTTGGCGGCCCCGAGTGAAAGTGCGAGGTCGGATGACCGAAACAGGTCAGTACTTGTGTTGGGTGAGGGCAGATGGAATTTAGAGCAGCAACAGGTGGGCTGGGGCGAGTCTCGGGCGTTGGAATCAGCTGATTGCGTCCGGCATTGGGCTGAGAAACTTGACTTCCAACAGGCAGAGATAATTATTTTGTTTAAGGTGTTAAGAATAGTAGTATGTGCAGGTACAATTAATTAATTTAAGACTTGAACGTGTTAAAAATAGTAGTTTGTAGATCTGTGTTAGAATTTGAAAAGGAAAAATAATTCATTTAAGGAACAGGTGTTAAGAATAGTATTAGTTATGTTCTAGCACAGTTAATTTATTAAGGGTAGTCACCGTGGCAGAGTGAGTTAGCGCGCTAGGCATTGCACACATGGTGACCTGGGTTCGATCCCCAGCGGTGTAGGAATTTTTCTGCTCTGTACTTGGATATGCGGGTTCCACTCATACCTCGTGAGGAAAAATGAGTTGCTGCTTTGATGTAAAGCAGCTACCAGTGGCAGAATCATAGGCAAAAAAATACAAGATATCGTAAATTAAAGTGGTAAAGTCCTATGATTCTGCGCTACCCACTAAAATTGTGACATAATAACACAAAGAAAAAGCATTATTATATTATTATTATTAGTAGTAGTTTGTACATCTGTGTTAGAATTTGTAAAGGAACAATAATTAATTTAAGGAACAAAGGTGTTAAGAATAGTATTAGTTATGTTCTAGCACAGTTAATTTATTAAGGTTTTAAGGTGTTAAGAATTTTTTTTTAGGATTATCATCTCTAACCGACTTTAGTCGCCGATGATGATGTAGATAAGGGTTTTTAGGTTGATTTATTTAACTGTATCTTCAATTCTTCATACAACGAACATGCCATTGTTCTTCACCCGACACATGGTGCCTACCAGGCTCGAGGCATTTCCACGCTGGACTACCAATGACAGTCGTTGGCGTAAGAATGTCCCGGACCTGGTATCACCACATGTGCGTTGTAACCTAACTGAAATTATGTCTACTAAAGACTTGAACTGCCGAGAAAATGGTCCCAGTGTTTCGACAGCCAAGCCATAGAAACAGTACTGCTGTGTTAGAGCTTCTTTAGGTGTTCAGAATAGTATAGTGCATTGTGCAGGCACAATTAAATAATCTAAGGTTTTTTTTGGTTGGTTGTCATATCACGCTGCATGGTCATCTCACGACGGGGGTGTTACCCTCCAATCGCGGGAAACTCACAAACCTGCTACCTACATTAACCTCACCCAGCCTGGGTTGGGCCGGAATGCCAGCATCACGAATTCTTCACCTCACTGGACGTTGTTTCACTTCGGTGATCCTACTGGTGCATTCAACGCTATGCAAACCCTTTGCACAGGGCGTCTTTGTAGTATAAAGAAGAGGTCGCTTTTAGTGTCCATGATTGGTGCATTGTAAAATTGGTAGAGGCTGGGTGAGGTTAATGTTGTAGCAGGTTTGTCTTCTCCTCTCCTATCTTTTTGTTCTCCTATTCTTTATGTCCTTGTATCCTTTCTACCTTCCTTTTCTTATTTCTCTCTCACACTCTCATTCCTTTCTTCTCTCTCTTTCTCAGTCTCTCATTTTTTCTTTCTCTCTCTCTCTCTTTCTCTCTCTCAGTCTCTCTATTTACCTTTCTTCGTCTTCCTCTTTCTTTCTCTTCCTCTCTCTTTCTCTTCCTCTCTCTTTCTCTTTCTCTCCCTCTCTCTTTCTCTTGCTCTCTCTTTCTCTGTCTTTCTCTTTCTATCTCTCTCTCCCTTCCTCTCTCTCTCAGTCTCTCTATTTCCATTTCTTAGTCTTCCTCTCTCTTTCCCTTTCTTTCTCTTCCTCTCCCTTTCTTTCTCTCTCCCTACCTCTCTAAAAAAATAATCACTACCCGCTCCATTATTAGCTTCTCATAATTCCATCAGTGGCTACAATGGTTGGGATAACATTTTCTTTTACAACATGGGACACTATTATTCATCTTGCTTATGTAACATCCAAGCCAACCGCTTACATAAGCAAGGGCCATTCGATACCTATAAGAGTTGAGGTAAATATTTGAGTGTCAAATTATTTTCTTTTCGTGTCCCTCTCTCTCTCTCTTTCTTTATATCTCTCTATTTCTCTCTTCTTGTTCTCTCTCTATCCTTCAATATCTTTCTCTTCCCTACTTTTTATTTTTAACTCATTATTTCCCTTTTTCTCACTATCGCTTTCCTTCCTTCTCTCTCTATCTCTGCCTACACTTTCTATATCCTTTCTCTGTCTTACTCCCTCCCTCCTCTACTATCTTTTTCTTCTCTCTTTCTTCCCCTATTCTTTATGTCCTTCTTTTATCTCTCTCTCTTTTTCTCTTCTTTGTGTTTTGTTTATCTCTTTCACTCTCTCTGTTTCTCATGTATTTCTCGTTTTCTCTCCCTTCCTCTCTCTTTTTGTCTCTCTCTTTCCTTTCTTTTTTCCTGTCTTTCTCTTCCTCTCTCTTCCTCTCTCTCGCTCTTTTTCTTCCTCTCTCTTTCTCTTTCTCTTCCTCTTCCTCTTCCTCTCTCTCTCTCTTCCTATCTCAATCAATCTGCGTTTTTCTCGGTTTCTCACCTACTCCTCTTCCTTTCTCTTCTTCTCTATCTTTCCTTCCCTATCCATTCTCTCTCTCTCTCTCTCTGGTGACATGAATTCTAAGATAAATAATTTCGTCGCCGCGGAGGCGGGTGCTGCCAAAACGTTTGAACAGACTGTACGCAATAATCTTCGCTGCTAAACTTCTACAACAATACGAAGACAAGGCGAAAACTATGCGACAGGGTGTGAGAAAAGTAACGCTCAGGCGTGACACTTGACCATTGGTGCCTTGAAATCGTGGAAAAAGGAAAAAATCGTGCGTGGCTGCCTTACCCAACTTTGATTGGGTTGGGTGGAACAGATTGCGAAAGGCAATTACCCCGCCCTTTAGTTAGGACGTTTATATTAATTTGTCAATTTTGTATTTTAATTTTTACCATTATTTGTTTGTATATGTACATTGTACATATTAGTTCTTCTAATAATAATATCGCCTTATTCATACTGCCCGATTAAGACTACTAAAGTCCCATTGTTTCAGCAGTAAGCCCAAGACTTATTATTATGTCGTAAAAATCCCAAATGGGAGGATAACTAAACTTGTCATGTCCTGGGTGGGTTTTGAACCCACGAAATCTGGAATCTCTGGATTCACTGAGTGCCGCCTTTACCACTGAGCTACCGGGACAGACTGTGTGTGGTGCTTGGCTGACTTGAGTAAAGTAGTCAGCTTCAATGGCACGTTGAATCACTGAAGTTAAGCAACGTCGAGTGAGGATAGGACTTGTATGGGTGACCATTTAAATTCGAACCCTCGTGATGCTATTCTTGCTCCCACTCAGGCTGGGTGAGGTTCATTTGAGTAGCTGGTTTGTGAGTTTCCAGAGAATGGTGTGTAAAACCCCCGTCCTGATATGACCAATTGACCATGCAGATGAAAGCGACGTTAAAGCCACATTCAGAACTGAGATTAGTTGAAACTCCGACTTGAGGGAAGGTCTTGGCTTGAAATTAATCCTGTTTTATGATTCAGCCTAAATTAATAATAAAAGTAAAAAGTTATGTTCAAAAAAATTATCATATTTGTGTTGATCACTTTCGTGATGTCACAACTATCCAAACTAGCTGTACTGTCTGTCCCGGTAGCTCAGTGGTAAAGGCGGCACTGTGTGAATTCAGAGATTTCAGTAGTCGCGGGTTCGAAACCCAGCCTGGACATGACAAGTTATCCTCCCATTTGGGATATTGAACACATAATAATAAGTCTTGAGCTTACTGCTGGAATAATGGGACTCATTGGTCCTAATCAGGTAGTATAAATAAGGCGATATTAGTATTATTATACTAAATCTATGCTGAATCCGGGACTTGAACCACTGACCTCCACGGTTACATGTCCGCCGCCTTATCAATCAAGCTACTCAGGTCGATCTTAATGTTCGTCGCTCGCTCGCTCGCCCACCGATGTGCCGCTCGTTCGGTGTGTCGGTCGGCGGTGAGCGAGGACAAGGAGTAAAAAAAAAAAGAACATTTCGCCGCTCTTGGACCCTGTATGGATAACCGAGAGAAGACATTTCTCGAGGGGCGGGGCGGGACGGGGTGTCAGATGAGAGTTGGCCCCAGGCTAGTGGCTTTGGCCTCGTGCCAGCGCGTCTGAGTAATTATATTCCTGGCCTCGCGACACCTTCCTCTTTTGGGACTCGGGGCAGGAGCGACAGATAGGGAGTGATAGGGGGGAATGTTGAGGGGGAAAAAACCACGAGTGGTGAATTTGAATCGGAATTGAACCACAGACCTCCAGATAAAAAGTCGAACGACTGAGTTCGGTACTGTCGACAGATAACTATACTGATAGTCGAGTGGTTAACGGTTGGGTGGAAGAGATTGCCAAAGACAATAACCCCGCCCTTTAGTTAAGACATATATTATGTATATATTTATTTATTTTTTATTTATTTTTTTCTTCTATTATATTGTATTTTAATTTGTAATTATTTGTGTTGTATATAATATTATGTCCTATTAATAAAGTGTAAATAAAATAAAATAAACGACTGACCTCCAGATAAAAAGTTGAACGACTGGGGTCGGTACTGTCGACGGATAACTATACTGGTAATAGTCAAGTGGTTAACGCGCTAGTCTGGTAATCCAGGTTCCATGTGGCGCAATGATCCGTTGGTTCAAATCCCACCTAGTGCATATTTTTTTCCTCATTAACTTGAGCTTGTGACTACATAATAATAAGACTCTGAGGGTTAGGTGGTAGAAAGTGTTTTGAGCATTAACCTCGTCTAGTTTTTACCTTCCACTAAAGAGTGTTTTTATTATTATTTAAGATTATCTTTGCTGGATGCGTTAAACAGACCAGCTTTGTCAGGCTGAAAGACACTAACACAAAATCAGTGGCGCTCATAATAGGGTTGGTATTAGGAATGGCATATACATTGAGGGAGAAAAAAAAGTTGAGTTTCATTGCCTTTTACTTCCGAGAAATTTCTAATATTAGAAATCGGAAGTATTTTTTCTAAATCATGAAAAAGTAGCTACTGTAGACACTTGTGGTCTATGTTGTAACTCGCCCATCCCCTAGTATGCCTCCTCTCTGATGGGCGAGAAGTGACACAATACTTCCCAATTAGGCACTGGCTGCCGCGCTGGGTCAACACGAGAGCACCGAAAGCTCTGGAAATCGAACCCAGGACCTTCTGCATGGCAAGAGAATACCTTACCACTGATGCTGAAATCGCACCTGAGATAGCAAACCTTTATTTAAACAATAATAATAGTGTGCTTCTTTGTGTTATTATATCACAATTTTAGTGAGTAGCGCAGAATTATAGGACTTTTCCGTATCTTTTAATATCCCAATACCTTATTTTTGCCTATAATTCCGCCACTGGTCGCCGCTAACATTAGAGCAGCTACTCATTTTTCCTCACGAGGTATGAGGGGACCCCGAACACCCAAGACCCAAGTACAGAGCAGAAAAAATCCTGCCCGCTGGGTATCGAACCCACCGTGCGTGCAATGCCTAGCGCGTTAATTCACTCGGCCACGGTGATTACTAGCAAACCTTTATAGGAGTAATATTATTTTCTAGGCGTATTGGTATCGGTACAAACAGTAAAGTGAGAAGTTGTACTAGATGTACATAAATATCAGAACATACCTGGGCAGCTGTTTCGAGCTTATTTGCTATCATCAGTAGGTAATAGTTCTGATTATCCATGTCATCAACTCAGCTCTCTATTTTAATCGGTATAAACAGAAAACCCCCTCTACAGCACCACCCCTGAGAAATACTTATACTCATTCAGTCTAGTTTTGCACTTGCAAATATTGTTGCTGATGTTTTTGCATTGTCTGCTTTGAAGAATGCAGTTTTACTGAGAAGAAGAGGGGCGGACAAATTGCATTCGCATGCAGTTTGACTGAATGTTCTCGATTTGATGAGGCTTTTCTAGTGCATTCTAGAAGATTTATTTGAACATTTGAATCTTCCACTTCTAATGCTTACTTTACTTTCCGTATGCTACCGACCTCAGTAGCTTGATAAATAAGGCAGCGGACTTGTAATTAGGAGGTCGGTGGTTCAAGTCCCGGTTTCAGCGTAAATTTAGTAAAGCTAGTTTGAGTAGTTGTGACATGACGATTGTGATTAACACAAATATGATACCTTTTTTTTTTACTTTCCGTGTCCATGATGGTTGTGTCATGGTGATGGAAGGATTGATGGGTGTATTAATCTCCCTGAACGCCCAGAAGCAATGTTCTGGGCTCCTTTCGTGCCCTGTGTAGTGTTGTTTAAAATACCATGAAATTATTTCACTAGTGAAAAATTTCTTAAAATCTAAAATCACCACTCAGGCTGGGTGAGGTCAATGTGAGTAGCAGGTTTGTGAGTTTCTTGCGAATGGAGGGTAAAACACCCGTCGTGATATGACCATGGCAGTTGAAAGCGACGTTAAACCCCACTAAAAAAAAAAAAAAAAAAAAAAAAATCTAAAATCAGGAGTTTTCACTTCTTATGTATCGGAGATATCCATTGACTGACCTGATTGATTGACTCATGACTAAATGACTCTATTTTCATAAAGACAATACAATCAATAAGCGGGAGGCTGCCGTTTTTTTAAAAAATGCCGTTCTAATAAAATATTTTTTTACCAAATTTCAACAGCTGAATTTACAATAACATCTCGTAATGGGGTATAGAGAGGAAATATTGAACAAGGGGAAGCTAGTTAATCCAAATTCAAGTAGTTTTTTATTTTTGTGTTGAAATTATCATAATTTTCGTGATGTCACAACTACTCAAACTCGCTTTACTAAATATTAGCTTAACTTGGGGATAGGTTACAAGTCCGCCGCTATGTAGCTCAAGCTACTGAAATCGGTTTTCTAAAGAAATATTGAACCACCATTTGGAATTGAACCCGCGACTCTCTAAGTGTCTGTCCCGGTAGCTCAGTGGTAAAGGCGGCACTCTGTGAATCCAGAGATTCCAGAAGTCGCGGGTTCGAAACCCAGCCGGGACATGACAAGTTATCCTTCCATTTGGGATTTTTACCACATAATAATACGTCTTGGGTTTACTGCTGGAATAATGGGACTTAATAGTCCTAATCGGGCAGTATAAATAAGGCGATATTATTATTATTATTAAATGGACACTATCCTCTTGGCGAACACGGCTGACAGGTAATGGCAGGTATTCAACACATAGATGAAAGTGGGACGCTCCAATACTTTGACCCAAATAGTTTCAAATTTTCTCGAGCACTCCCAATGCAGCTACTTTGTATGACTTGCCATCAATGATTGACATCAGCCAGGGTCGATGTGGCACGTTGAACAGATCTCTTTCAGTCTGTGACGTTAATCAACGTCCAGTGAGGCTAAGACTTGGATGGGTGACCATTTAAATTCGAACCCTCGTGATACTGGCTATTCCCGGCCCCATTCTTGCTGGGTGAGGTCAATTTGAGTTGCTAATTTGTATGGGTTTCCAGTTTCCAGCGAATAGAGGGTGGACCATCCAGTTAAGAGCGATATTAAAAAAATAAAGTTTTGGGTGGAAGAGATTGCCATAGGCAATAACCCCGCCCTTTAGTAAACAAATGTGTACCTATATATATATTTTTCTTTTCTTTTTCTTTTTTATTGTATTTATTGTTTCCATTTTTTTTTAATTGTTAAAATAATTATTTTTGTATTATTATAACCCGCGACCTCTGGAATCTCTGGATTCACAGAGTGCCGTTTTTACCACTGAGCTACCGGGACATTATAGGAAAAGGAAAGTAAAAAATTGGATGAGTCAAGTGGTATAGCGCTCTAGATTCACCACAAATAATTTATTTATGCTCTCTCCCTTTCTCCCTCTCTTTTTCTCTCTCTCTCTCCTCTCTCTCTCTCTCCCCACAAGTATGAATAACACCTCTTTGATTAATACCTGTTGCAAAATATCTGCCATCTCTGACCTATCTTCTACTTTGTGGTCATTATGACAGATTTCAAGTGCGATATTTCATGCACCGTGCATTGCGTTATCATCTCATGAATCAAAAATGAAACGTCTTGATACTGGCGTTCCAAATTGAAGAAAATTACTCAGGAATGTGAAGTAAATAGGGAAAATGTGCAATAAAATTTGCAAATTGGCAAAAATCTGCGAAGAATGCAGATAAATAAGGAAGTGAATCTTTCAAACGCCATTTTCAGCTAGGTGTGTGGTAGGAAGGCGAAAAGAAATGACACATTGGGTGACGCTATGCGGCGCTTGCAATAACAACACCACCAGAACATCAATTGAAAAATAACAAAAAAGACAGCATCGATCGATGGCGCGTTGCTTGCACCGATTTTTGTAGGATCACCGAAGTTAAGCAACGTAAAGCGAGGTGAAGACTTCGTGATGCTGGCGTTCCGCCGGCCCAACTCAGGCTGGGTGAGGTTCATATAGGTAGCAGGTTTGTGAGTTTCCTGCGAATGGATGGTAACACCCCCGTCGTGATATGACCATGCAGTTGAAAGTGACGTTAAACCCTAATCACAAAAAAGTAACTTTTTTGTAATTGATAATCATATATTATGTATTATATCAGAGGCACGCTTCCTCTCGGTAGTGAGTTTGAAGAAATGTTTTACCTTTGAAATATGCATGAAAATAAAAAATAAAAAAGTAACAGTATTCTGGTTTTTTTAGGCCATTTGTTGTCAGTCCCATTAAGGGAAATCGCAAGTGGTCAAGACTCTAGTCTGGTAATCCAGGTAGCACAGGTATCCGGGACGGGCAGGCACCAACACAGACCACAAGCGTCTATTAGTAGCTGTTGCTTCATGGCCAAGAAATGAAAAAGGCTGTGAAACACTCATCTTTTTTTTTAGGAGGGATTGTGGGGGAGGGAGAGACAGAAAAAGGGAGAGAGAGATATTGTGGGGGGAATGAGAGAAATAAACAAAATAAAGAAATCTTGTATATCTTTAAAATTACAATTACTGAAACATGATACCAAAATTACTCAAACTGTGCTTTCTTATTTTTTTATTCATTTGCTCAATTCGGTATTTGAACCACCGACCTCCAGGTTTCAAGTCCGCCGCCTGATTGATCAAGCTACTGAGATCAGTAGGTTAGATCTCTTTCTCTCACTCTGGGCCTAAAAGCATTTACATAGAACAATAGTATGTTACTTCAAAAAAATAATTACAAAAAACCAACACAATACTCCGATTTCTAATATTAGAAATTTATAAGTAGTCACCCTGGCCGAGTGAGTTAGCGTGCTAGACATTGCACGCACGGTGACCTGGGTTCGATTCCCAGCGGGGCAGGATTTTTTCTGCTCTGCACTTAGGTGTTCGGGGTCCACACATATCTCGAGAGGAAAAATGAGTAGCTGCTTTAATGTTAGCAGCGACCAGTGGCGAAATTATAGGCAAAAATAAGATATTAAAATACGGAAAAGTCCTATAATTCTGTGCTACACACTAAAATTGTGATATAGTAACACAAAGAAATATATTATAATAAATTACTTATGTTAGAAATTTATCGGAAGTAATGAAACATATTGTTGAAATATTTGAAAAAAAAAAAAATTAATAAAAAAAAAAAAAAAAACGTCAGCTAAGAATTGTGTATACCTGTTTAGTGAGATTAAAAAAATGTCACGCCTCTGAGTAACACCGGTGCAGTTATAAATCATTAGTAGCAACTCGGATATCTTGAATTAATCCGAGATTTTTTTCATAATAGAAAAACAAGAAGATGATGACCTGTTCAGTGATCGAAAACACCGGACCTCAGTAGCTCAGGATCGGTTAGGCGGCGGACTCGTAACCTGGAGGTCGGTGGTTCAAGTCCCAAGTACGGATAGTTTAAGTAAGGCGGTATGGGTACGAACGAAATTTCCAACGGTACAATCCGGTAGAAACCAAGTAAAAAAAAATCTGGTGTAAACATCACACGACTTTCCTTATCTCCCAAAAAGGAGTCGAATTCCGCCACTGGTGACTGAACGGTAACAGATAACTAAAAATCAATGCCAAATTCGTGATCAGCACTTCAAAATCAATAAATTTGATATGTCACAACCCCCATCTAGGATGAATAATAAAAAAGTTAGTCCAATCGGGTCCCCCTACAATACCGGTAAATTTTGGCCGGTTTCCAAAAAGTTAAAGATATCAAAAAAATGATTAGAGTGAACCCCTATTATTTTTTTAATCTGAGAAAATGTTGTTCTCTAACTTTTTTTGTATCTTTAACCAATTCAAAGAAGCGGTGCTTGCGGCCAATATTTGCGGCCCTGCGGCCGCAGAATGCGGCCGATTTCAACCAAAAGTTTCATGGTTCGTCTGGTGTATAAAATTAATTAACATACCAATTTTCAAGTCTCTTGCTCTTACCGTTCTTGAGATATCCTGTTCACACACACACAGACACACAGACACACAGACAGACGCACGGACCAATGGCTGAAAACCACTTTTTTGGTATCCTGAGGCTATGATTCGTCCAGAAATGTGAAAAGCTGGGTAGGTCAAATTTTCGACGAATACAATACTTTCCTTATTATAGGATAAGGAAAGTAATATTGTACTTATACGAACAAAAACGTAGCGACCTCAGTAGGTTGATCGATAAAGCGGCGGACTTGTAACATGGAGGTCGGTGGTTCAAGTCCCGGGTTCAGCGAAGATTTAGTTTCAGTGGTTGTGATATATCACGAACGTGCATGATTTACACAAATATGATAACTACTAAGAAAAACATCAAAATTTCACATGGGCCAACTTAAATCTACCTTTTAATTTGATGTTCGGTGGTAACATTCCCAAGTTACTTCTGATAAACATAAATTGATTGTGATAAACATAAACCGTGCATTGGTAGCCAAGTGGTTAAGGCGCTAGCCTAGTAAT